>OX439131.1:8998004-9135504 GCA_949318235.1 Ecdyonurus torrentis | reverse complement strand
TATTGCTTATTGTTACAATATCAATGCTTCTACGCCAAAAGAGAGAATCTGCACTTTCCACCAGCGCGGCGAGTGGAGTATCTGCACTTTCCACGCAGCATGGTGCATAGACTAGCGGCCATTTACTTTAAGGTACTGTATTTCTATAGATAGGTAATCCAAAGAGAATATTGTTATTCAATTTTCTGTTGCCTTTAATTTTATTTTATCCTGGAAGTTATATTTTGTTGCCCATTTGATCAATGTAATTTTGACCCGCAATACACGTCTCCAGCTGGCCAGTACTTTTCAGCGGGAATCCTCTCTGGATTACATAGGTTATCTACTTACATTAATTTACTTAACATTACAGATGCTCTATGGTGGAAAGTGCAGATTCTCTCTTTTGGCGCAGAAGCATCGATATTGTAACAATAAGCAATAATTAAATTAACTAAGACCAAATATATTTCTATAATTATGTTACATTATAGTAACAAATGCAATGCAAATATATTTTGTCACTTTTTCCTCTCCCCCTCCCCTCATTAATGATAAATAGGAATAATTAGGTACGAATTTTATTAGAATCATATCAAGAATATTTCTTCATGAAACTTAATTCTTATACTAGAACATCATACCATGAATCAAGCAGTCTTCAGAAATGGTCTCCTCTTTAATTTCATACGGCTGCATCATCTGTCAACAAAACAAATACAACGGTTGCCATCAGTAGGTTACGCACTTTTAGTTTTCTAAAATGTAACTAATGCTACTCAAAACAAATTTCCGTAGTGTTTAACTACGAAGAACAAAAAGTTTCCAAATAACTGTACAATACACACTAGTAACATTATGACATGACATACACATACCCTTAACAAACATTACTTTTACAGTAGCTTATTTACAAACCATTAAGTATATCGTCGCAGGTCCGCTATATTGTCCGGTGTCCATTTGACCTTGAAAAATATTTTTTGCTGCAAATGGCCTGAAATGGAAAAATCCAAAATTTGGGGTCGATCGATGAAATATATTTTTTCATTATATATCGGACATTATAGCGGACCAACGACGATTATGTAAATAAAATTAAGCAATATATAATATATATATCGATGCCTCCGCGTCAAAAGCGAGCATCTACACTTTCCAGACTTCCGACAAAACGACTATCTACACTTTCCGAGCAGCGCTGTAACCCGACTAGCGGCCATAAGCTTAGCATTGCAGATGCTCGGCGGCGGAAAGTGTAGATAGTCGTTTTGTCGGAAATCTGGAAAGTGTAGATGCTCGCTTTTGACGCGGAGGCATCGATATATCGACGTTGTTGCGAAAAAAATGTGTAACTCGTATTTTGTCAGGCGAAGCAAAATGTGTAAGTCGTTCCCGAACGTTATGGAGATGGCGCTCGACTTACACATATTGCTTCGCGTGACAAAATATGAGATACACATTTTTTTCGCAACAACGTTGATATATATATATATATATATATATATATAATATCGTAGAGTGTGTACCGGTATGTACATATACTTGCTGGCTACGTGCTGTTGAGGCTGAAGACCCGTGTCTATTTTAAATAAGTAAGTATCATGATGTCATAATCCCTTTCGGGGTAAGCCAGGAAAAATCCTTTCAAATGGCCTTGTCGATTATTTTAGTTGGGTTTCCAGTAAGAGGGCCTGCAATGATCTGTGGCTTACCAAACCACAGGCTACCCTTTAATACCATACTCTTCTGGGCTCCTAATACCAGACCTGTGCAGCTCGGACCAGGCTCGTGAGCTCCTGTGTTATTGCCCTATACTAAAAACGAACCCTTGTTGATGTACTTCCAATTTTCACCGCAACAATCAACATGTAAAATGTAAGTGGCGCTGTAGTCTGTGTGTGAATTTTAAAATTCACACGCAGACTACAGCGCCACTTTTATACGTAATTTTGTATTCTTGCATTGTTGCGGCGAAAATTTGAATTACATCATTAAGGGATCGTTTTTTCAACAATAGCTTCCTATCCTGTTTATATATCCATGGCTCAGACCAGGAAATCTTATGACGGCAACACTCGCCACTATATGGACGAGAGGTGGTCAAACTATGCCTGGCCAACCTAAGTATTGCAGCAGCAACGTACCCATTGAAACACACTGAAACTTCACCGTTCTAACCACCGCTCAGTTTGAGAACGGGGCAGCGGCGGCCGCAACGTTTTCTTATAAAGATAGCATAGGGTGGTTGCGGGCTTCCTATGCAAATCGTTCTCAAACTTGTGGCCAGAGCTGTACATTAATTATATGATGTATATGATACATTACGCAAATATGTATGTACAGCTCTGGCCAAAAGTTTAAGAACGGGGCAGTGGTGGCCGCAGCGTTTTCTCATAAAGATAACATAGCGTTGTTGCGGGTTGCCTATACAAATCGTTCTCAAAATTTTGGCCAGAGCTGTATACATACATATATGACATATATAATTTATGCATTTTCAATCTATCTTAAAATATGTATGTATATATAAATATATAACCTGTAATGATCTGAATCTTTATATTTTGGAAAGAAGAAGCAGGAAGCACGTGAGCGTTGGGTGTAAAGAAAAAAAAATAATAATAATTATAATATATATATGTAGTAAAAATCTTGGCCGTGCCGGCTGCCGGCCGGGAATTCCTACCGACCGGCCGCAATTCTTTTCTTGTACAGCATCTTGGATTGTATAAAAAATACAATCTCCTTACCTTTACCAGGGAAAATTAACTTCAAATAAACGAAAAGGTCTTTCCATCCCAAATAACGCCAACAGCAAAACCTGAGCACTGAGCAGTGAGCAGGCCTGGAGCAGGCACAGGCAGTGAGCTGTGAGCTGTGAGCACAAAACCGACGAACTGCGAACTGAACTGACAACGGGTGGTTCGGATTTCCGCAAATGAGACAAACGTGTCGTCTCTAATTCCTCCGAGATTGTTACTTTCTGGCTGACTCTGTGAAGAGCAAATCGGAGCAAAAATGGCCGAAGTCAAGCAATGATCCTATTATTTATTTAGACTTGAATCTTTATCGGCATTTGGGAAGTCGCGCGAAATTTAAATATAGAAATTATATTGAACACTTTTCAATATTTGTCACCGAGTTTTTGAGGGGGAATTAAAGATCACCCTTGGGAGGGGGGGGGGGGTAGAAAAACAATGGAGTTGGTATATTTGGGGTAAAAGTTTTGACCAATACCTGGGGGGTAGTTTATTGGGGGTGAAAAACACCCAAAACTTGAAAAGTTTCCGTATTTGATGAAACTTCTTACTGGTGGAATCTTAATTTATCTATATATAACGCGTGACAATTAAATTTTCTACACTTATAATAATTTCTCGCCGGGGGATGGTTCACCCTTAAAATTCTCTCCGGTATCGATAGTACAAAAAAACGTTAATTTTAGGGTAACTTCGACCTCGTAAGTGCAATGGTGACCCCACGCGGTACCTGCACAAAAATATTGTTTTAAATCCCTCCCTGCACCCAAGGGGTGTGGTTATATATATATATATATATATATATATATATATATTCAGCGGATATAGCCTTAAAAAAATTCGAATTACTTTTATTTTCATCTAAAAATAAATTTTGCTGCTAAGCGCGCGCGCGCGCTTGCGTGATATATCGCGTGCGAACGCAATATATAGTTTGTTTGTTAACAAATGCCAAAAAACCCTTGGGGGTAGTTCAACCTTTTTATTCGAATTTTCAAATTATAATATATATTTTTTAATTTATATATAAATATATATTATTATACGATACGGCATTTGCCATGATCTCTTTTGAGAACAATTAATAGTGACAACTGCATTTTATATAAATTTACACCCGCACAGAGGTGTTTTGCCCTCTCTTAAAACTCGATTTCTTGGACTTTTTTTTTTTTTTTTTTTTTTTGCTTTCACATAACCAATATAACTACAAAAGCGATACACTTAAACGTTTTAGAGTAGCCGAGAACGTGCTCACGTGTTCGTCAAATGGAGATGGGTAGGCCTATGACGCCAAGGCGTCCGTACGGCCTACCAATCTCCATTTTCCTCACACGCTGCGCGCGCTCGTTACTCGGATCGAAATCCGATGTGGTGGGCCACAGAACTGTTTGAAGGCATGGCCGCTTATATGCAGTCAAATATGTCAAATAAATTATCTACATAAATTTTTTTTATTTTTTTTTTATCGTTTTTGGCCATATATGGGCATGGCCGCTTTAGCACTGTCTAAAAGTTTTTCTTCTCCATTACTAAAAATACGCGATCTGCTCAAAAAAAAAAAAAATAAATAAAAAAAAAAAATAAAACACCGCCTCTGTTCGACCCGCGCGAGTCTCTTTTATAATATGAAGGCCGCTGTTTGTGTGTATATATGTATATATATATATAATATATATATATATATATATATATACATAGAATAGAGATGGGTATATACATCGCGGGTGGTGCCTAGACGTCTCAGAAATGTCTCGCTATGTGTGTTACTTATATATCTATGTATAAATTTTTAAAATATTTCCGAAAATAGCGCGCTGCGTGTATCCGTCGGCACTTTCCGACACAGAATCACAGGGTCCACGGAAAACGACCGCGGGGATGCCGAAAATAAAGACATCTTACTAAAAAAAAATAAAAAATGCGTCCAAAAACGGTGTTTTACCGATTTTTTAAAGTTCAAAGTGGCGCCAAAAATCGGCTATGGCGATTTTCGGCAATCTGACTGCTGTAATCGATTTATGGACGTATCCTTTGACACGTGCGTGAGATAAATGATTTTTGTTCAGTTTTGACCAAAACCACCCATTCTGGCCACGTTTCGACACGGAAGCAATAGTAATCGCCATATTTCGGCAAGTTACAGTGGCAGATCATCAAAATTTTTATGCAAGGTAGTACCTAGGTATTTGTGACTGTTTGCGTCAAGAAAACTGCGATTTTCAAATAAGTTCTAATTTTTATCATTTTGTGAAAATTTTTGGCGTTTTTGGCAATAACTCGACGCCAAATCAACATTAAGTCAATGTTAATTTTGGAAAGCAACCAAAAAAATATTTAACAACAATGTTTCAAGTTTCATGGCCATGAGACGTTTTAAACGGAAGTAAATAGCAAAAGATCGTTCTTTTTTATAAAAATGACAAGATTACCAAGGGGGTACCCTTCCTATTTTTTACGAAAAAACTTTTTGTCAGATTTTGGCAAAGTTGATGTCTACGTAGACCAAATCGAACTCGCTGATTCTGAAAATCCAACTTCCAAGCCCCAAATCCTATTACCAGTTGAACTGGGACCCTAAAACCAGCATTTTTTTATAATTTTTGAAGAACAACCGGATGTTAAGTCTATTTAGGGGTGGGTGGAGGTTATTATAGGCAAACACATGTTTGAATCATAATGTAGGTTACATTTTATTTAAGTTTCACAAACATCGCGCGGCAACTTTTTTTTTTGCGATTTTTTGAATAGTGCGTACGTGACGTACGTGCTATATTGTTTTCAATATACCTATTCCCTATTCCCCTACTGCTTGCAGTCAGAGGTGTCGAAAAAAATCCGGATAAAAAATTATTGATCCGTTATATCCGATTTTATATCTGAATCACGATCCGCGCGGCGGATATATTGGATCCGGATTTAAAACGGTTGAGTGAATCCGGATAACTTTCTATCCGAAATACGGATTTTAATTTTATCCGGATCGTATATAATCTGGATAATTTTGATCCGGATCGAGATCCGGATTATATTCGCGGATAATATTGATCCGGATAATTTGATCAAGATCGTGATCCGTTTAATTTTTTCTACATTAATGACCCAGATCACGATTTCATATAATTATGATAAATATTAAGCGAAAAAAAATCCGGATTTCGATATCCGGATAAAAAATTATCCGTTATCCGATTTTCTATCCGGATACATGAATAGATAATTTGATCCGGATCTTGATCCGGATTTAAAACGGATCAGTGAATCCGGATAATTTTCTCCAAAATTCGGATTTTAATTTTATCCGGATTTCGGCAGCACTAATATATATATATATTATATATATATATATATATATATATATATATATATATATATATATATATATATATATATATATAATATATATTAGTGCTGCCGAAATCCGGATATATATATGTATATATATATATATAAAATATTAAATTGATATATATTATTTTTATGGTGGTAATTTTTAACCGTTTTTATAAACGGTTATCTGTTTTTTCCGCATATAAAATTATCCGAACTTGCCCAGCTCGCCGGACGCCAGAGAATATATATAGGCCCGATAAAAAAATGTGTGCGTCTTTTCTTAACTATAATATCTGAGGTACGCTATTGCAGTGCCATCTGCCGGCAGTTTGGTCAACCAAAACTTTGTCTCAGAGTTTGCGGTATGACGAATGTTTCACTGACAACAGTGACAACTGACAACAGCTTGTTTTGAAAAGTATTTCAACTTTCAACTGTTTATAATAGTGGGCGTGTTTGTTAGTTGGAAAATAAACCAAAATAAACAGATTTGATTTTCTAATTTATTGTGACAATTAAAAGCGATTAAAAGCTGAATAAAGAGCTATTATAATATATAAGTAGAAAAATGAGTAAATTTTCTAGAGCCGGAAGAGCAGAGATTCTTCGAGCTGCGCAAAAAGATGAGGAGTTTTGCGACCAGCTCAAAACTCAACTTTCAGATTTTGTAGGTGATGTTGTTGGTACGTAAAATAAAGCTCTTTCCATATGTATGTACTGTACTGTACTGTGATAATTAAAGCCATGATAAAGCTTCTTGTTGTCATAGTTTAGTACAAATTATTGCTATTTATTTTTACATTCTATTTGTTGTTTCATTTCTTTCGGTACTTATTTATTTCTTTCTTTTCTTGTTATGCTAAAACATATAATCATATATACATATATACATAATGTACCTATACATAACTTTGAAAGTTACGTATACATACAGTATGCTTATGTATTTTGTCTTGAATATATAATTGGAAATGTTTCAGGTCAACGACTCTGGCTAACGAGGTACAATTTAATTGAACAATTAACACATCTTCTGTACCAGACGTGCACAACTTTGAGAAACCTTCAGACTCTCGGAGAAGAATATACAGGAATTGTGCAAGTGGACAGTACAGGAAGACATCTGCCAAACAAATTAGTATGTGTACATATATACATATGTGATTTTTACATATATATTCAGATATATAATAGCATCTGATAAAATAAAACCTGGGTTACATAATGAATAAGTGTAAAGGAATCATAACAAATTACAAACAATTAACATACCGCAACGTATAAGGAATAACATAATAGTGTAACATAATAAAGTAAAACACGTCTGAGTTTCTTTGACATCAAAATTAGTACAGTATGCTCTAGTAGCTGTGTAGCACTTTTCTATGCTTATATACCTTGATACTTCTTAAACTTCTTCATTGTTATCATCAATAAACAAATTGGATTACTGTACCATAGTCTCTGTATTTTAAATCCATTAATTGTATGCACTCCACAGTATATATATATATATATATATATATATATATATATATATATATATATATATATATATATATATATATATATATATATATATATATATATATATATATGTAAACTTCAAATGATATAGTTTTCCTTCACTACACATAGTGTAGATCAGAACTCCACGAGATGGCGATATTTGTATCAAAGTATAATATATAAATATTTGAAAATATTTATCTAGCACTATAACACCATCTGAGACGAATCATATAAATGCAAATAAAGTCAAACAGTTAAAAGGGACGACGGCGGCCGGAATCGAACCGACAACCTTTGGATTTGCGCTCCACTGCTCTGACCATTGAGCTACAGCGGCGTCCAATTCTACCTTGATTCTTTACTTGCATTTACACAATTCTTATGACGACAACGGTCGCCTTATTCGCTGCCTGAGGGCACCTGTTTTTACAAACCAGCCTCTCTTTAAACAGCTGAGGCTGGTTTGTAAAAACAGGTGCCCTCAGGCAGCGAATAAGGCGACCGTTGTCGTCATAAGAATTGTGTAAATGCAAGTAAAGAATCAAGGTAGAATTGGACGCCGCTGTAGCTCAATGGTCAGAGCAGTGGAGCGCAAATCCAAAGGTTGTCGGTTCGATTCCGGCCGCCGTCGTCCCTTTTAACTGTTTGACTTTATTTGCATTTATATGATTCGTCTCAGATGGTGTTATAGTGCTAGATAAATATTTTCAAATATTTATATATTATACTTTGATACAAATATCGCCATCTCGTGGAGTTCTGATCTACACTATGTGTAGTGAAGGAAAACTATATCATTTGAAGTTTACACATAAATCCCGCCGCACGGGTAAATTTCCCCTCGCAAGAGGGGAGTCAGCTGTTTAAAGAGAGGCTGGTTTGTAAAAACAGGTGCCCTCAGGCAGCGAATAAGGCGACCGTTGTCGTCATAAGAATTGTGTAAATGCAAGTAAAGAATCAAGGTAGAATTGGACGCCGCTGTAGCTCAATGGTCAGAGCAGTGGAGCGCAAATCCAAAGGTTGTCGGTTCGATTCCGGCCGCCGTCGTCCCTTTTAACTGTTTGACTTTATTTGCATTTATATGATTCGTCTCAGATGGTGTTATAGTGCTAGATAAATATTTTCAAATATTTATATATTATACTTTGATATATATATATATATATGTATATCGATTGTGTTGCGAACAATATGTGTAACTCGTATTTTGTCAGGCGAAGCAAAATGTGTAAGTTGTTTTTTGTCACGCTAAGCAATATGTGTATCTCGTTTTTTGTCAAGCTAAGCAAAATGTTTAAGTCGTTCCCGAACGTAATGGAGATGGCGCTCGACTTACACATATTGCTTCGCGTGACAAAAAACGAGATACACATATTGCTTAGCGTGACAAAAAAAGAACTTACACATTTTGCTTCGCCTGACAAAATATGAGTTACACATATTGTTCGCAACACAATCGATATATATATATATATATATATATATATATATATATATATATATATATATATATATCGGGACAAATTGTTTCAAGTAAAATTATCAAGAGCGCGCCAAACGTTCCATCTAACACATTAAACCCTATGTAGATGGAACGTTTGACGAGCTCGTGATAATTTCACTTAATACATTTTGATGCGATTGAGACGATATATAATTTATGCTAAATTTTAAAAGCACTGCACATAGATAATAAATTTATGTATTGTTAAATAAATAAATTTGCATGCAATTTTACAGAGATTTGCAACATCTGTGGTTCTGGACAGTGGAGGACCTTTGATGTTACATGGAATTGTAATAATTTGTGAACGAACTTTACGACAGCAAACACTTTCTCAAGAGACCAAGGAGAAAATGCGGATGTTTCTAACAGCTGCCAAAGTTGCTGCCCCTTTCCTTCAACATTTTCATAAAACACTGTTTTATTTACATGGAGACTACTACCACTTTGCTAAAAGATGCACAGGAATTCAATATGTAAGTACACAAACCATGAATTTTGTTATAGCTAGAAGAAACATAATAATATTTGTTCTACCTCTTTTCAGGTATTATTCAGATCTTGGTTGAAAGATAGAGAGTCCCGACAAGCATTCCACTGGTTAGGTATTGTATCTGCAGTATATCTAGCTGTATCAGTGCTTCACACAGTACATAACAGTCAGGCATGGACAAAAGACTGGACTGGACCACCTTTACCAACAAGTTCGTCATGTTCAGACCCTTCACTACGATGCTCCCTGTGCTTGGAAGCAAGAAGCAGTCCTAGTTGCACTCCTTGTGGGCATATCTTCTGCTGGGCTTGCATCCATGAGTGGCTTGCAACAAAAACTGAATGCCCCTTGTGTAGAGAACAGGTCATTCCTTCTAGAGTCATACTTTTGCAGAATTATTGCAAGCCAAAGGTTAAAATTGCAGATTTTGTTTAAACACTTGCTACCTGTAAAAACTAGTCAATAGTGTTATATGTTATGTTAGAGTTCAGCCTAATGGGCACAAGGGATTTTTTTTTAAAATTATTTTCATATTTTGTTATTTATACTAAAGAAATTATTGATTGCTAGTAATAAATCATTTTTACTGTTCTTGCATTGTTTTTATAAAACTTAAATAATTAAAGGCATACCTTGAACACCTTTATGACATGGTTTTATGATGTTGTAGCTCACTTGTTTCCCCGCCCAAGGACCAGTGAGCTGTGATGTCATAAACCCACAACTGACATTTTGTGAATAGAAAATAAATTTGTAATCAATGATTCCGGGCAAATTAACGTTGATATTTAGGTATGTTCAATGTCCCTTACATGTCTTCCTACTGGCTGATTTTTTAGACACACCACACACCATTTTAAATTTCCCTCTCTAGGGAACACTGCGATACGTTTGGGGGCTGTTTGAACTATTATGATAAGGCTGACTAAAGGTTCGAAACGATATAATGTATGACGTAAACAGAGATAACCACTCAGAATTCTTGCGCTCAGGTGACAACAAGACCTCAAACCTTTGTGAAGCAGTATATTAGTAACAGTATAGTTTTGGCTGCAAATCGCGGTGTTAGAGTGTAAAAGCTTGAATCATGCTTGTCTACAAATTTATACAGGGAGTCGGAAGTCATTGAGGTATGTTAGGATATTAGATAAGTTTTTTTTTTTTTTGTTGAGGGTGTTCTACGCCTTTAAGATTATTACACCACACTAAAAGTAGAATGTGTAAATAAATTTTGAGGCACTCCCTTGATTAGTAAGAATACCACTTTATATGAACTTTATAGTAATTCATAATTAAGGAAAGAAATCGACTTTGCAATAATTCATTGAGAGTATTCAGGTACCTAAAAATTAGGTGAAAATGTGGCTGTCATTCATAGTTCTAATTATGGAAACTATCATCACATTATGACACCAGTGCACCAGAGCAAACTTTTCTTGGGGGGGGGGGGGGGGGGGGGGGGGCGTTTTTTTGCTACCTTGGAAACAAATGTGAAATACATGCTTCAAGTCTGGAGAGAATCTGGTGTACATTCAAATTTCAACTCATTATTTCAGTTATTAGTGATAAATTTAAGGTTTAAATAATGAGAGTATGTAAAAATACAAAACTCTTCAACCCTATGCTCTAGTTAATATGAGTCATGGCTGATACATACCATAGTATAAGTATATTATAGTAGGGGAATCCTGTGTTAATTTTTGAAGCTCGATTTTTCGACGCTTCTCGATAGTTCGTAGAGGTTGCGCTAGTGAGGGTGGGTTTTCTCTCTCGCACACTGACTATCTCTGTCTCTCTCTCTCTCAAGACGATGGCATGCACTGCAAGGGTGACTCTTCGCTGCACATGCAACCGGATATAGGGGAGTCGCAGCGTGAAACCGCAAAATTTATAAAAATTAAATTGAAAATTTGAATTTTTAAATATTCAAGATGGACTTAATTTTATCAGTTATTTAAGAGTTTCGGGAAAAAATATTTGAATTTGCTGTTTCATTTACAATTCTACGACAATTAGTAAAAAAGTGCTGGGTTAACTTTTTTTCCCCTCCTCCTTTTTAGTTGCACTAGGCGCGTGCTGATTTTTTTTTTTTTTTTTGAAGATTACGGCAACTCCTTGCCCTTGCACATCATCCAAATAGAGCAAATGCATCGGGGTATCAGAAGCACCTCATTTACATCATATCTGTTCTATAAGACAACCTGTTTCAGGTTAAATTTTTTATTGCTTTCTTATTGCTGTAAGAAAAGAATCTGCAGCCCCAAATATTTCGTAATTTTTTATTTTTGCAATGAATCCAAAGCAGAGAGATGCTTATAATTATTTATAGGCCTATAATAAAAACTGAATAATTAAAATAATATAACAAAATAATATCCTAAAAATTTGATTTTTCTTTTCGTCGCAGGAAAATCCGAGAGACATAGAGAGAAAAAAATCCAGCGGTGGCTGGTTATTCGATGCACACATGTGTCATATAGAAATATGTGGGGGAGAAGTCACGACCCCAAAATTTCCGTACATGCATCCTTCTTCTAAAGAGGGTTTAAATTGCAGAAAGCAGAAATAGAGATTGTAACACCCTCTATCGGACTAAAAAACTGGCTTCAAAAATTCCTATCCCATTCCCCTACTATAATATACTTATACTACGTACATACCCTAGTTATATGATATATCGCTGTTGTCCCGCTCTATTGGCTGATGTCAACTTGACCTTGAAAAGATAGCAATCATCAGATCGACCCCAGATTTTGGATTTTTGCATTTCAGATCATTTGCAGCAAAAAATATTTATCAAGGTCAAGTGGACATCGGCCAATATAGTGGAACAACAGCGATATGTAGAATTTCGTTTTGCTGGACTATTTATTTATTTTTTATCACAAGGTGTTTCTTGCAGCATAAAGCTAATCACCTCCCTTAATTAATATTTAATGTATCTTTGATTTATCCTAATTTTTTTTTTTTAAAAATTTTATATCATTAGCTAAGTATTGTAAGGCCTCCCCCCCCCCCCCCCCCTTAATATTATCAGGCTTAATAAATAAAACTAACATTTTTTTTTAATTCCATTTATTGTAAAATCAAAGAACGCATATCATTAAGTTTCCATTCACACCCAATTCAATTAATATTGGCTCAGTCACAATCTGATTCCAATAATAAGTAATATATAATATTTTTTATCACTCATTTTTGTGCCGATTTTAAAAAATTTATTCAAAGAGTTCACGTTGCACATTTTATCATTTTATTTGTGTGATCCAGAAAGTCACTGAAGTGATTCCCTATACTCATTGCTAATTAAATTAGCACAATTATGCTGGTGATGTATGTTATCAAAACATTAGTAATAAAACGATCCAACTGTATACCAGGTTACACTAGAACAAAATTTTAGCAAGTTTTTTTTTGTTGTTGCAGTTTTATAGATTTGCACTGGTTATTTTATAATTGATTTACACACCACATTGTTGATAAAGTTTATAATTTGAAGGAATTTTTTAAAATTTGATATCCAATTTAATTAATGCTCTATTAATAAAGTTAAACACTAAAATTCATTTGTCACTTTGGACATAATCAATGAATGCATTGTATAATATTATTTTTTTAGAACTAACTATTTAACAAAGCAGTACATATAAAAACTGAGAAAGATCTGAGTCTACCAAAATTAAAATTTGTTTATATATTTTCCATTGAAACTTGTAAAAAAATATAAAAATTAATAATTCAAAGAATATATAGCTTGTAACATGGAAAATTTATAAACAAATTTTGCTGATAGAAAATTGGAATGAAATTGCAATTGTACATCGTTATTGAGAAATAATAATAATAAAAAGTAATGAAGGTTGGGTTACAGTAGTTCAATAGCTGCTGCAATGAACCTATTTTGTTTTACAATAATTTTACCACCTGGCTGCACACACTTGTTACAATAAGCATTTATTAAAAATTTGGTTTAACAGATAAAAAAATTCGGATGGCAGATTAGAGACCACGATTTGGCAAGTCTTTAACTTTGTAAATACGTACAAGCCAATGCTCTGTAGTGTATGCCTCTTCCAGTACATCCAGTTCAAAGTCCTTGTTGCCAATTTCAGCACTGCGCACACGATCATATCCAGGAGGTTTGCCTGTCAGAGAAAATATGTTTAATAACAACACTCAACAGCTAGTACAATCTGCTTACAAGTAAATAAATCTTCATCAGAATGTCCCATTTTTACACTATTTGGGGCTATTTTACATCCCATGGACTTCATATCGAGGCTGAGGAGCAGAGATGCGACCAATGAGAAATCAATCGAATTTAGAAATATGACAAACAAAAGTCTATCTATATTTTTCTATAATACTGCAGTTAGAAAGTGATAGTTATTTTATTTAAAACGGCTGGTTTATTAGCTTTCTGGAACAATTTGTTTAAAAAAATTATGATGCAAATTAACAAAGTTAATTAATAATGAGAAATATTTGAGCGCAAATTTTGGTCTTTTTTTACGACTATGAATTTCAACGCGATGTCAAAAGTTTAATTAAAATTAGATTGTTATGCATTTTTTATACAAAATGCGATGTTATACAGCGTATACAATGATGTTTTTTTTTTGTTTTTTTTTTTTTTTTTTGCAAATTCATAAAATTAGCATAGATATTTGCAAAAAAGTTTTCAAATTTTTACATACATACACACATACATACAAATCATGACGCTATAAATCCCTTTTGGGGTAAGCCAACAACACAGATGTTTTATCCTGACCCAATGATAGACCTCCACAACTTCCTATCCTGACATACTTCACTTGCTTCCGCCAGTCTCATACCTTGTTTCATACATTTCCTTTTGCATTTCATACTGCGTACATTCTTATTTTTCAAACATCTTCCAACCACCTCAGACCATGATGTTTTAGGCCTGCCTCTATCTCTCCTTCCATCCACTCTACTATGAAATACCTGCTTTGCTATTCTTTCATCACCCATTCTCTCAACATGACCAAACCACCGTAATACACTGTTCTCATACTTCTCAGTCACAGTTTCTTTTACTCCACATTTATCCATCACCCAAGTATTCCTTACCCTATCTAATCTTGTTTTACCACACATACTTCTAAGAAAACTCATACCAACAGCATTCACCCTACTCATATGCCTACTCTGACATACCCATGATTTAGAACCATATAAGATAGTTGGGAGTAAGACAGAATTGTACACTGTAAGTTTTGCTTTGTTTGATAAAGCATCACTCTTGGCCCATCCTGCCATGCTGCCAACTACTTTCCTACCTGCCGCCACTCTCCTCTCAATCTCCCCATCTATACTTCCATTCTCTTGATATAATCTTCCCAAATATACTTAATATATTAAATTTTTAATTGATGGAAAATGAAGCTAACATCACGAAATTTTACCTAAGTATTCATCATAAGTGCAGAAAAATTTGTGCAAATCAATTGAATATTTTAATTGCTTTGCTTTAATCTTATAATGCATTTTAATACTTGAGAGTAAAAGAGAAAAAGTTAGGCTGGAGCGCGAGCGAAAAGAGGAGAAATCTTACTGCAATCGTATAAGCTACTAAAAAGTCAACTTTATATCTACTATGTATGTTAACACTAAATTTCAAAATAAAAAATGTTGCAGAAAAAAAAAAAGTGAATTTTTATGTTTAACTTTCTTTAAATCAGTCTTTTTAATTGGGTTTTTTTTTTTTTAGACAAAAATGTGCTTAAAAATTAAGCAAATTTGAATTTTTTAATACTATGAAAATGTATTTTGTAATTTCCGTTATTATTGAAATTATTGTTTAAATCACGGTACTGTATTGTTTTTAAATACGACAATGAACTGAAATTGTAATTCTTTTTATATTATGTTTTTAATAATTGTATATCCTTAAAAAGGAAAATCTTTAATAGAATTGTTAATTATGCTTTAAAGAAATTAAATCTTGTAAAGAAAACATTAACAAGGTATTACAAAATTGTATACAAATGTAGCCTCACCAAAGTTATAAAAATAAACATTTAACTTTCCCGTGAATAATTTTATATTTATTTCTTAATTTATATTAAGCCCGGCATTATCATTATTTTATTTTGGTAAGCAAAACAAAATTACGAAGTAGCTAGCACGTTGACTTTTTAGTAGCTTGTACGATTGCAGTAAGATTTCTCCTCTCTTCTCTCGCACTCCAGCTTAAATTTTTCTCTTTTACTCTAAAGTATTAAAATGCATTATAAAATTAAAGCAAAGCAATTAAAATATTCAATTGATTCGCACAAATTTTTCTGCACTAATGATGAATACTTAGGTAAAATTTCGTGATGTTAGCTTCATTTTCCATCAATTAAAAAATTAAAAACTTTTTTGCAAATATCTATGCTAATTTTATGAATTTGCAAAAAAAAAAAAAAAAAAAAAAAAAAAAAAAAAAAAAAAAAAAAAAAATTACATCATTGTATACGCTGTATAACATCGCATTTTGTATAAAAAATGCATAACAATCTAATTTTAATTAAACTTTTGACATCGCGTTGAAATTCATAGTCGTAAAAAAAGACCAAAATTTGCGCTCAAATATTTCTCATTATTAATTAACTTTGTTAATTTGCATCATAATTTTTTTAAACAAATTGTTCCAGAAAGCTAATAAACCAGCCGTTTTAAATAAAATAACTATCACTTTCTAACTGCAGTATTATAGAAAAATATAGATAGACTTTTGTTTGTCATATTTCTAAATTTGATTGATTTCTCATTGGTCGCATCTCTGCTCCTCAGCCTCGATATACATGTTGTTAAGATTGGCAGTTAATATAGCCTAATATAAGGATTTATTAATGACTTAAAGTTATGGGAGCAAATTTATTTTTTTCAATTACTCAGAAACTACTGGTAAATTTAAGTAATGCAGCAAAACCTGATTTCATTGTTACTATTTTTAACATACATACCTCCTTCAGTATAAACCTGTCCAAAACGATAGTAGCACATTTTATACATGAGACAATTGAGCAGTGTTGGAGAGCCTTCTTTGTCCACACGGAACTCTCCTGAAGGCGAGTAGTAGTCCCATTCCTTGATATGGGCACCTCTATCAGTGCTACCCCCAATACGAACCATCCATAGGAACTTGTTGATGTCTGGAAGAAAAAATAATAATAAGACAAATTTTGGTTGAATATTATTGTGATATGAGTGACACAACTACAGTTTTCCAAGGTTCCAGGGTCCCCACCCAAAAGAGAATCCAAGTGTAGGCTTTGAGCTTGTAACTGGTGTTATCACATAATTCCAAATTTTCACATGACAAAATGCAGCCCATTTAAATAGATTAACTGAATTTTGTTATGCAAAACATCAGGCTATGTGAAAATATACTTTGAACCTCTTAGCCTTGCTTGTGGTTATGAATGCAGGGCAGCCAAGACATTGGTTTGGGAGGTCAAAAGTCAACCCTCCTTTTAAGTGCTTGGTTATTGGGAGCATCCAGCTCTACAGGGTTCATAGAATAGGAGAGGACATCATCCCAAAAGGGACAGCAGGAAAGTCTCAAAAAAACATCAAATTAGGCCCCAGGCTAAATAGTAACAAAGCTGGGTGATGGTGTGGCACATCTTTGTATTTTTTGGGACACATTTATCTCAATGACTGTGCACCACTATACATCCTTCATCAATGAACATAAACAATGAAGACTTACCATCTGAAGAGTAGCCAGTTAGACCACCAAAAATGACGAGTACATAATCAACATCCAATTCTCTCATGATTGCATAAGCCTTTTCTTCTGAAGAAGCCATTGCCTGACCAACTCTTGATATATGCGTGTTGTTCCAAGTATTGTTGTCTACTAAAATTGTCCGATTTGCCATTGCAGTTATCTGGTAACCATAATCCCACCAAGACATCACACGAGCATCCTATAAATTTAAAGATAATTAATTATTATGAAAGAAATAAACACAATTTATCCCACAATTTGGTACAATGCTTACTTCAGGTGTATTCATTCTTAGCCAATAATAAGCTTCTCGGAAGTCATCAAAGATAATTCTAGATCCATCATGAGAGCGAGCAGAGAGCACAATAGAAGGCGAACTATAAGCCTCGGAAGTTACCCATGTACAATGCAAAGTGTAGGATACCAAAAAGAAGCACATCACTCCAACAAATAGAGTTGCAATCTGTAAAAAAAAATTATTGGGGCTTAAATATCTCATTAAACATTTATATACAGTATATCGCTGGCCTCGCATCAAAATGGTGTAAAAGCAATTTTCATACTGTCACGAGAGGTGAATATGCACTTTTTACGGCCGCAGCAAGTGGCATACATCATTTGCTATGAACATAGCTAATTCGCCACTTGCGACAATATGAAAATAGCTTTTACCCCATTTTAACACGCGGCCAGCAATATATAATTACAAAATTAAACCAGCACTTTATTGTTATCACTACAACCTACCTCGCTTTTCATAACATAACTGGAATCGGCCTTTCCTCTAGTCTTCTTGTCACCACCCTTATGGCCGTGGCTAGAGGATGTGGAGTTTGAAGAACTTGAGCCAGAGTCAAGATCTTTCATGTAAGTGTTGAGCAAAGATGAGACGGCAATTCCTCCCAGGATACACATGACAGGTGCAAGCACAAGCATCAGACGTACCATCACACCCTGCAAATCATAATGCAATATAAGCTAGCAGTAAAATATTACTATTTTTTCAAGTTTCATTTCTTAATGACGCTAATTTGATATATGACTGCAAAAGTCTAAATAATGAAAACTTAAGGAATGAAAGGAATTGGTTTATTTTTATTATTTGATAAAATAATAATAATAATTTTGCACTTGCATTTCATTTTGGTCTAGGTTAGAAATGAGCTATTCTCTCTCTTACACACACACACACACACACACACACACACACACACACGAGATATTGGTCATCTCTCCTTCCCCATTTGATTGATACAAGATGACACAATCACACAGTTAGATTTGAAAAATTGGGGAATAGGAAACTGAGATTTAATCAACAGGGCCGAACAGCTCAATTGCCAATTACCCAATTTTTAAAATCTACCTTTGTGTTATTCTATTTAAATCTACCATTGTGTTATTCTTGCCCCGATTCAATAAGAGCACGTTATTATTGCCAACGCCAATAAGAGCACGTACTAAATTAATTAAATTAAAAATATGCCAAAGCGCATATATTTTTATCCTATCTCTCCATTTCTATCATCTTTTTTACTTTTCCTACCCCGGTGTCAATATATTAAACAATGTAACTAGCTTAATCACGATACAGGCGGCCGGCAGGCGCATTGCTCTCGCAACTTTCTGGAGTTGGGGAACTCTAGGAAGCGAGGGAGGGCACATGTGGCTTGCTGGCAGCCAGTCTTGCATCCCTCTTAGTGCACAATATTATATTACAGTGTGAGGATGAGAGGTTTTAAATAGCAAGCCGGGTTTGCGCGCGCGATTGTTCAACCAATCAGCGCGAGCAGCTGCGGGGGCATTGCGTATAAAAACGCGGCTGCCACTTGCTTCCTCAGCTCAGTCAGTTAGCAGATGAGCTGTACAGAGCTCTCTGCCGAGCCTTACTGATGAGTCCTAGGTAAAGGACGAAACCGGTCTAAGGCCAAGAGTAAGTCTGATGCTGTTTTATAATGTTGTGCCTTTGATGTAATGTGAGAACGTGAGATGTTAGGTATATCGTATTTTACATTGACACTATACCCCTCATCCCTTTTAACGTCTATTTCTATCTAGCGCAAGCTAGAATAATTTGCATCCCTAGTCCCAATTTACTATTTAAATTAGAGAATTTTCGCGTTTTATTAATTTTCAATTCAACGTGCTCTAATCTCTACCAACTATTTTCTAATTATTTTTTTAAACGTAATTAATTGTGTTATTCTATCATATTTTATCTAACAATTATCACAAAGTCGATTTTCTCCTCATTATCTATTGCATTGTATTATATTTTATACACATAAACTTTAAGGCGGTGGGGGACCGACTTGGACCGGAAATCGCTAAAAGAACAACTATATTTTCCCAATAATTTTTTGTACATGATTTAGTTCCAATAAAACAAACACTATAATTTTCAAATAAAACAAAGTAAATTTAAAATATATTTTTTTATACCAAAAAAAATTTTAATTATATTTTTAATTGTAAAAAAGTTTCTAATTTGACTAAAATTTCCCGCTCAAATTTGAATTTCCACATTTACATGTTATTGTTAAAGTGTAATAACTTGAATATTTGATCGGGTTTTCACATGTTTGACATAACTAAAATTTTAAGTAACATTTCTTCTTTACTTTGTGTTATTTATTATTATTCGCAACCGTCCTAGTTTGCGAGATAACAGTCGGTCACCTACCCCCTTAAGTAGGTTCAACACAAATAATAATAAAATACTCACAGCAAAATAAATTGAGGTAACTCCATATAGAACAAGAAAAATATTTGCATCATCCAGTTTTCTGAAGCAGAAGTATAGACCAGCAGGAAAGAGAAACACCAGTAGTTGTAAGTCAAAGTAGAAAGAACTCCAGGATGTAGGCTGATGTTCAGAAACTGATGCAATGATGGGAATATGGTTCTTTGCATATGAGGGATCCAGTAGGGAGTAGAAACGCCCCGTCCATGGTGAAATCTTGCCTAAAATTTATAATTTCATTTTATTATTATTTTTTTAAGTATTAGGTATAAATTGCTTTATATGGATGACAGTGATTTCAAAATATTAGGTTCAGTTCCAGCTTGATAGTCAGTGTGATGTTTACCTGTAAGAGTGAGGATGCCAGCAGAAGCAGCCACAATACCTCCGGTGCCTACCAACATAGCTCGGAACAAAGTATCAAAGTCTTCAGATGTCAATCTACCTCGTACATAATCCACAAAGGAGTGCAACTGGCATAAACCAAACACACCAAGAGCCTGTTGACAAGTGAAAAGTTTAATTAAAGACAAGCAATATTTGACACCAACACAAGATGAATATTTATTTTTCACTATATTAAATTATCACTGAAGAAATTGACAAAATATGTTACATGCCAGACATTTATGTTATTAAAAATAAAAACAAACTACAGGTAACTGGAGATATTAAGAGAAAAAAAATCATTGCAGTTAGGTGTGATATATTTGAAAGAAATTATTTCTGAATATTTACTTACCAGCATGTGCTCAGAGCTCTGCACTGGTTGGAAGCCCACAAAGGACACTTGCATAGCCAAGATGGTGCCAAGACAGTAGAGAATGCTGTAGGCCACATAAACACGAGCACTGAACCTGCCAGTCACCATCAGAGTAAGCACGTGTAGGGGAATTAAGTTGATGAGGAAAACATAACCTCCCCACGATGAAACCTAATAATAATAATAAAAAAAAAAAGTTATGCACACAATAATAATTTTTATATTGCTGCTTTGTGTATTATTATTATTTTATTTCCAAGAAAAATGCTGAAATATTTGCATAATTTTTTATACTATATTATTATAAAAATTTACCATGTAGAAGTAGGCTAATGCTGCTAATGCTGACCAAAATATTTTTCCTGTCTTCACAGCTTTGATCCACATGTAATATGTTAGTAACATACAGAAAATAGCAATACCTGGAATAAAAATATACACCATTAATATTGATATTAATAGGTTTTAGCATTGTGACATAAGAAATAAATAAGCCATGAGCTGATATATAAATGGGCTACGCGGCATTTTGGTACTCCTGCAATTTCCGCAGGTACAATTTTGGAACATGTGCAATCTTCGCCACGCCTATTTATGTCACTTGTGTACAGGCCAAGCATATTAAGATGCTTCAAAAGAGGGGAGCACAGTGAATGTAGATGTTCCGAAATTGCACCCGCGGAGACTGCAGTAGTACTGAAATGCCGCGTAGCCCTCGATATATAGGTATATAACATCTGGATTTTTTGCTTTTTTGATGAAAGATAAGAACAATTAATTTAAAACAATTATAGGTATGTAACTGATTGTTAATAGAATATCAAATGGTAGATTTGAAAAATTGGGGAGTAAGAAAGTGAGCTTTTGATTGACAGTGACGAATGCAGGAGAGAAAAAAAAAATTCTAACTTGGTCCAAAATTAAACGCGAGTAGCGATTATTGCAAATCGCAAATTATTGCAAAGCCAATTTCTTTCTTTAATTATCAATTATAGGCTTACATTTAGAAATATAGCACTAATACTAATTTAAAAATGTGAGTTAAGTAATATTACCTTCATTATCATATGAACCAGCAACAGAGCGCGAGATATAGCCTGGTACAATAGCTATCATAGCTGCTGCTACCAGTCCTGATGCAGAGTCCTTCAAAAAATAAATAAAAATAACATTATGCGTATTAGGAAAAAACCATCGCGGTTAGTATTAATAAGTTTAAAAAAATATTTAGAAAATAGTTGGTAGAGATTAGAGCACGTTGAATTGAAAATTAATAAAACGCGAAAATTCTCTAATTTAAATAGTAAATTGGGACTAGGGATCAAATATTCTAGCTTGAGCTAGTTAAAAAGTAGACGTTAAAGGGATGGAGGTATAGTGTCAAAATAAAATACGATGTGCCTAGCATCTCACGTTCTCACACTACGTCAAAGACACAACATTATAAAACAGCATCAGACTTACTCTTTGCCTTAGACCTAAACTTATTAAAAATAACATTATACATGAAATCTATTCAATTCTGTTAAATGAAACTTACTTTCAACTCTTTAGTTAAGAGGTAGGTGACTATGGTTGTGAGAGAAGAAAAGAATGGTGCAAGAAACACACAAACATTTCTGATATCCACTGTGATGTTGAGAAGCCATAGAAAGTGATAGAGAGCTGCAGAAGTAACCATCAGACCTGGGTAGATGGTACCTGCAAGAAACAATTTAGTTTAGTAATTGCAATTAAAACTTTACTGTATATAGCTTAGAGCTACACGAGATGTGTTATTAGTAAAGTACCTCCGATAATACGTCCTAGAGGATACCATGCTCTATCATCAAACCAATTGTGGAAATTGTAGAAACCTTCTTCAGCCAAGAACTTGGTTGTACGATAATTAAAATATGGATCAAACTCATGGATAACACTTTCAAATCGAAGAACAGAGAAAAGTCGAGTAGCAAATGCTGTAAAAATGTAGCAAATAAGTACAACTTAAAAATTCAAACATATTTATTAATGTGTACACATACTTTGGGTACATATACATATATACTGTAGTTACATAAATTACCTACCATGAAGTAATGTGTATCTTAACACAATACTCTCTGCTTCTCTATTAAAAACATATGCATACTCATGACATATATACATACATTAATATATACGTGTATGTATGTATGTATGTATTATGTATACATACATATTCTGAGAAGCAAACCTGATAGTTGCTTTCAATAAAATTAAATTCATACAAGCTATATGCATAAATAATGTTATACACATATACGAAAAGCAAAAAGTTATTAAATATCGAGATACATCCACATTTTGTATATTTTGCATGTGGAATAGGAACCTAGCATGAGAGTTCATATAATGTATAGGAGAGGATCATGAGGATGGTGATTGGTGACGTGACGACGTGATGAAAACGTAAATATACCGGTACGTATGGGGCTCACAAAGTTATTAAATTGCAATAAAAATACCCAGCTTGAACAAGAATTAATACATTAATACGCAAACTTACACAATACAGCAGCCAGTGATAAAATAGACAACTTCAAAAGAGTCTCTTGTTTCTCTGTAGACATGCGAAAACCGCGGCTCTTGACGATGCTTGCCTTCGTCATCCTGGCGACTTCAGAATGAAAATCTCGGACCACGCAGTTAAATCAACCCTCCAATACCAATCCAGACTTGGATCCTAGCTTCCCTTATTATTTACACCTTAAATAATTGGTGTCATATGTGCAAGTTAATTACAAATCAACTACTACAAACCGAGGAAAGGCGGCGTCGTGGCACCGGTACCGGCTGATAACGCGGAGACATCAAAATGCATCAAAAACTTCGGAATGCGCATGCGCCGATTTAGAAATTAGACCAATCAAAAGATGTCACGGAATGTACGTGGTAAATGTTTTAAAAGTTCAAATGTCTAACAAATAACAAAAAAACTCAACCCACGGCTCGTTCTGCGGAATGCGTGCTATAAAAATTATTTAACACTCATTCGTAATTTATTATTATTACTATAGATATTTTCCATCAACGTGAAGGTTTAAAGTTTCTGTATCAAATTTGAATAATGATGGTGATATAATAAAACAAAAGCAGTTTTACATTCCCATTTATGAAATTATTTTATTTTCACATATATCATCATAAATATCACATTTATACATATATAGGCATTTTTTATTATATATATATATATATATATATATATATATATATATATATATATATATATATTATTATTATTATTATAAAACAGAGTATAAGTGAATCCAATATATCGAAATTTATTAACCAACAATTCTATAAGACATTCACATTTATTTATTCATTTTGTAACTTTGTGAAGCAATTTCGGCAAGGCAAATTGTTGCATTATAGCATTATGTTCTAAATGAGAATAATTATTTTGCTGCGCAAAGTTGCAACAAAGAAAAGGATTATTATGTTAGTGTATCTTAACAAAATTATAATATCGTATACAGTTATAGAAAGTCATACACTTTATAAGTATAGATTCACATATTCCCACTCAAAAATCACATGAATAACACAATACTCAACATGCAGTATTAATTAAACGAGTATACTGTTTAGGTAGGTCATTTTACATACAATCACTTAATTGTTTTACGAACCATAGCCAAAAATATTTGCATAAAAAAGTAACCAAATATGAACCAATATATTAAATGCCTGTTTCATTTTATGGCATTTTCTTTTTAATCTTTACAGTAATATATCTGTCTATGATTGCAGACCATTTTATATTTTATTACAGCTAGGAGGGCAAAATAATAAATCATTTTGCGTAGTAATAATTAATATAAAGTTTATTTCACTAATATTCTGCTTAGTTTATATATATATATATATATATATATATATATATATATATATATATATATATATATATATATATATATATATATATATATAGTCTATATCTATTGTATGACACTTTTAATAGATTTAATTAACTTTAGCAATTCACTAACAAAAAACAACATCGTTTATTTTCTTACTAAACCTACTATTACAAGTCTTCTATTTGCTACACAAAATTACAACAAATAATGTACCACTTGAATAAAATGTTTTTAAGAATATTTCAGATTAGTTTAAAATGTTTGTTCATTGCAAGTAGTACGTTGTTCACGCATTGTGTTTAATAAATAAATTGCAAGTAGTGGTCAATTGAATATGCGAATGCACAATAATACAATAACTCTGATAAGCTGATAGTAGTTTTTTTTTTTTTCATTGCTGTAAAATTGGTAATTAAGTTTACTTGATGAAATTTATGGAAATAATAATGTGATTAATAAGTTTGCAATAAGGGAATAATTTCTACTGCAAGTTGTCGGTTATTATAGATTTTACACTAAATGGCAGAAAAGCCATTTATATAATTACATATAATATATATATTATATCGATATTTACCCGTCAAAGTGAACGCACTACACTTTACAAATTTCACTAAAAATGAGCGATCTACGTTTGGCGCTTCTATGCGTTTTAACATAAGAACTACATGAGTGAACTTGGAATTTGTAAAGTGTAGTACTTTCCCTTTGACGGGTAAGCATGGAAATGTATTTTTAAGCAGGAACATGTATATAAAAGACAATCTTAAATGTTAATAAAAATAACATTAATAAAATGTATAATTAATTTGGAAAGGTTAAACTATTTCAGTTTGAATATGTAATCAAGGAAAGAATAGGAGAAACCAAAAAGTGCCTTACCACGATGAGGTCCCTAGTTTGGTGCCATAAAGACTTTCACCAAGCTACTGGTGAGGTGCTTGTTGGTTCTTCCTATCCTTTCCTTGATAACAAAAACATTAATTAAAGGATGTTATAGGCACATATATAATCTAATTTATTAAACCGTTAAGCTAAAAATAACAATAATAATCCTATTAATAAACAAAATAATTAATGCTAATAATAATAATATAATAGTATACTAATAAAATAATAACATAAAACACTAAAATTAAATGACGACTCCTTAGTAGCTGTTGCTATATAAGAAACTTATTGAAAATGAATTAAAATATTAAATGACAGAACATAACAATAAAATTGCATTAATGCTCTTGTCTCAGAAATGAAATTAATTCTCAGATCATGCAAATATTTAATAGAAACAATTAATTTTATAGGTTGTAGTACTTTGAAAATTAATTATTATTTTGCAATAAACATGAAAAATAAAAATAATTAAGATTGTTAACATAAATTGAAAGTAATTATATTTACAGAGTTTTGAATCAGATCTTAGATATATATTTTATTTTTACTTAAGTGAGCTTTTTAAATAGTTTTATTTAATCTTCTAACAAGTGGAAAAATTCAGATATGATTTTTTAAAATCTTTTTTCCATGCTTTGTTATTGCAAAGAAAATATATTTTAAGTAATGGCTATTATGAAATAAGATTTTTTTTTTTTTTTTTTTTTTTTTTTTTTTATCTTTTTTTATTTTTAATTTATACGAAAAAATGAAGTACGATTTGAAACTCTTAAAATGAGTTGTATAAGTACATATTATGAATAGGTTTTCTTGCAATGGTCTATTGCAATTCATTAAAGTTTTATTGATTACATGTAACAAAAATTTCTGTTGTTCTTTTTGTACCTCCAAAAGCATTTTTATAATAAAATATCTCACCAAAAACAATGAGTTATACATTTATTTGCAGTTAAATTATTATTGGCATTAATACACCTGAAAGAAATAGTCTTAAATTGTGTATAAGCACTGCAATTTTTTTCAATAAAAATATTTAATCTTTCATAAACATATTTTATCACATGGAGTTGAGATTAGAATAATAGATTACATCACTACAGCAGATCTATTATAGATCATTATATTATTATATTATTACACACATATATATCTATATATTTTTTTAAATGAGTTACAATTGTAATGTAAATATAGCAAACAATATTGCTTTAATTTTGAAATATAATGTTCAACTATATAATATACTAAGAAATCACAAAGATGTCTTGGAATATATATATATATATATATATATATATATATAGGCCTATATATAATATAGGTGTTAACAATTATATTGGTATAGTACTCTCTGAACAATTGCATCAAAATTGCATCAACATGTACAATTCAATAATTATGTAACATATTATCTTACTGGCTATTATTAAAGAACTTATTATTATTTATAACACATATGCGGTAATTCAAATAATATGTAACTTTATCAACAATTTTTATAATTTATATTGACAAAAAAAGCACAGGACAAAAAACTTCTTAGTTTTGCTGTAAAACCAGTAATGCTTTTTCTTAATTTTTAACGTTATAAAATAACATTTAATAGCACCACTTAGTCTTTTTGCACTTGCTGGCTTGCTCGATGTCGCAGGCTGATGGCAGAGGCTGCCCCAGTTTGTTGCGCCATGCGTGCTAGAAGTGAGGCAGGGTCAGCCAATAGTTGAGAAGGGGGTGCCAGTTCTGCCACTCGACCTGCATCCATTACCAACACTCGGTCAGAGTCCATCACAGTGTGCAGACGGTGAGCGATAGTGAGCACTGTGCAATGCTTGAACTTGCGACGAATGGTACTCTGAATGAGAGAGTCTGTCTTGGGGTCGACGTTGGCTGTGGCTTCGTCCAGCATGAGAATACGGTTGTTGCGCACAATAGCTCTAGCCAGACACACTAGCTGCCTCTGACCTACACTGAAGTTACTGCCGCCCTCAGACATGTGCGCGCTAAGACCGCCAGCTAGCTCAGACACTGCTTCCTTAAGCTCCACTTCAGTTAGTGCTTGCCACAGGATCTCATCTGAGTACTCGTCAAACGGGTCGAGGTTCTTACGCATTGTTCCTGAAAAGAGCACTGGCTCTTGCGGGATGATAGAAATATTTGCACGCAGCTGATGCAAGCCAAGAAGGGATGTGTCAATGCCATCAATCAAAATACGACCGCTAGGACACTCAGCCAGCCGGAATAAGGCAGCGATAAGTGACGATTTTCCAGCACCAGTGCGACCTACAATTCCAATTTTTTCTCCAGGGTTGATAGTAAAACTGATCTCTTTAAGAACTGGTGGAGTGGACGGACTGTAACGGAGAGTCAGTTTTTCAAAGGTCACTTCTCCTTTCTGAGGCCAACCTTTTGGTGGCTTGTTTTCTGGTTGTGTCTCTAGTGGAGGTTCAGGGTCTAATTCTGAAAATTCGAGCACTCTCTCCACTGAAGTCATCTGGTTCTCCAGTTCTGCAGACTGCCGCATGCCCCACTGGAACATGCCCGTTAAGCCTATTGCTTGAGTGATGGCTAGTCCTACATTACCACCAAACTGCTCACCATCAATCACGAGGAAACTGAGTGTCACAATGCCAATGTAAATGAAACAAATGACATCTAGCCAATAACCGAATGCTCTACTTGTGGAGATGAAGAGATACCAAGCTGAGGAATGTAGATCTTGATGAGTATCAAACTGTGTTTCCAATATTTGCTGAGCTTCAAAAGCTCTAATAGTGGTCAGTCCTTGAATTGATGCATTTAGATGCGAGAAAACTGGGCTTCTAGTGACGCCCTCAAGTCGTTTGACACTCCGTGAGGTGGCTAGATAGATGACGCGCAGGTAGTAGAATATCACCGCTATCACGAACGTCGGCAACAGCAACCACACATTGACAATAGCAACCACTACAATGATACCTATCAACGCAAGTCCAATCTAGAATATAAAAACAAATGTTACATTATATGTTAAAATTGTGCACTCTTGAGAATGAGGTAGTTCATTCGTGTATTTTTTTTTCAAATAATTTACCTGCAGAGCATCAATCATAGCTTGTGGAAGCATTTCATCAATTGCACCCATGTCTTTTGAGAAACGATTTAGAATGCGACCTGAAACATGGGAACATTATGAAACAGTGTTTATATCATAGTTTTCACTTAAGTTATATTGTAGTGTATGCAAGCAAAGGAAGAGAGGAAGGAAAAAAAAAAAAAAAATAACGGATAGATTCAAGAGTGGATTTATTTCATAATTGTGACTATGATAATTATGATTGCTATAAAAATATTGTGTGTAGTTAACTTTTATATATAATTATAGGTTACTATTAAGGTTAAAACAATGAAGCCTGAGCCTGGGTCAATGTTTATTTTTTATTTAATTGATAATTAAAATATTCGATAGAAAAACACATAGATAGGAAAAATTGGGGAATGGGAGATAGTATGAGCTTACACATTTTTTAAATGTTACACACAAATGTATTAAACGACATTATCCCCTACAACGTATAAATATATCCATGCCTACAACTAAAGCATACACACACCAGTGGATGCTCACTTCCCATAGAGGACGTTACACGTTTAAAAAGTTAGTTCGGTTGCACCACCACTTCATTGGCAGCACCGTCGAATAGTATGTTGACGTCATCCATGACGTCACAACAGCTCGATGTGACGTCAGCTGGGGGTTCAAGCCACACATTCGACGGTGCTGCTCTTTGAGTGGTGGTGCAACGAACTAACTTTTTTTGATTCACAAACGTGTAACGTCCTCTTTGGGAAGTGAGCATCCACTGACACACACACACACACACACACACACACACAACACAAAAAGGCCAGACTAAATTATACATGTACTAATTGATCCTAATTGATCGATGTTGATTACATAAATATATGTAATTTCCCAACCCTATAGCAGGAATTAAATTAGCTATAAAATGAGAAAACTTCTAGAATTAAAAATAATAATAATACATAGGCCTCTAATAAAAAAAATGAATTAATGGCATTGGTTTCATAAATCTAGCTCGACCATAAAAAAAGCACACACAAACACCATAAAAAAAAAAAAAAAAAAGGCTGGCCAGACTAACAGTATTATATCGATGTGGCTGCGGCCAAAGGGCGTATGTGCATTTCAAGGTCGCCCCACAAAGGGCGTATGGCGTATGTGCATTTTTGGCCAGTTTAACAAAGGGCGTATGTGCAATTTTGGCCAGTTGAACAAAGGCGCGTAAGTGCATTTTTGGCCAAAACGGTATTATTCCTTTTTATTAAAAAGGGTATCATTTTACATGTTCCCTGTAATTTTTATGAGTTTTTGACTATTATTTTTAAATATGAAAACAAAATATATTGCATTACTTCAGTGGAAAACGGGTTGGCCAACTAGAGGTTTAAAAGGCGTATGGTTATGTGCAACAGCAGGGCTACCACTTGTATAATGTCGCTAATAAATGATGAACTGCGATATATTTGATTAATGTCGGTATTAATTTGCATTTTTAAAACAAAATATAAAAAAGGGTGAAATAAATTAATATAACTCCTATCAATTATGTTGAATCCCAATATGTTTTTATAATTTTATGAAAATTTGTTTGGGTAGTATTTGTTAGATTTTTTTTCTGTTGTTGGCTATTATTAACATGATAACGTCAGAAAACGATGTATATTAAAATTATTTTTAATAAAAATTACGGGAAAAAGATCATAATTTGATGGAAATGTGTAGATTCATTTATTTTGATATTTTTAAATTTATCCTGTGCATGGAAATTGCAAAGTAAATTCAAATGGATTATTATTGGATTTCTGATATAATTAAATTTTAAATTAATTTTTTAATTTAATTATCTTTTTAGATATAAAAATTTAAAATTTTATCTTTATTTCCTTTTTTTTTTTTTTTTTTTTTTTTTTTTTTTTTTTTTTTTTTTTTTTTTAATGTTTCTGGTATTAAAAAATTTACTCTGTAGCGAACTCATAGTATTTTACGTAATTTTCAGATCGAGAAATAATGGAGACACTCGTAGATATATGCAATCAAAGTTTATCATAAATGTTTTCGGTTGGGGTTAGGTGTAAGAGTGGGCCAGACATATTGTCAGGCTTAAACCTCGCCCTTTGAAAAAGGTGTATTTTTTTTTCTATGCATTTTTTTTTTTAATAAAGACGATTATTTATATATAGGCAAAACTGGTGTTGATGCTAATTATTTTCACCAAAAAATAAGATTGGCGGTATGGTTCATCGCACTAGTTTAATTAGGGAAAATTAATTATTCAATTGTGACTACGTGATCGCGATGTACAGCGATATATTGCGATTTAGGCGTGATTTCGCCTTCACCCACACTTTAATTTCTTAGTTTTTAAGTATAATAATGCACAAAAGAATACAGCAAATATGTAATATATATAATATATAACTTGATAATCCATTTTGTGAGATAACAAAATTCATTAAAAACAGAAACAAATTTGTTTTGTATTTCAAAAAATTATTCCGCCTAGTATTTGTTGAAAAAAAAAAAAAAACTACCATAATTTGTTAATTATTAGTTATTAGTTTAAACTAAAAATACATAATATTCTTTATTACTTGACTTAAACATTTAATTTCCTTCTTCTCATTGTTTTAATGTTTTAAACAGTTTTTTGTCTCTCCTGTATTGCACATACGCCCTCTGCTGCAAACTGGCCAAATGCACATACGCCTTTTGCTGCAAACTAGCCAAACGCACATACGCCTTTTGCTGCAAACTGGCCAATTTGGCCGCAGCTACATCGATATGTGATATATTTTGGGATATTTCGAACTTATTATTATTATTGCATTTCCCCCCCCCCCCCCCCCCCCCCCAATTTTCGCCCCTTAACATTCAGATTTGTCATAATCATAATTGTTTATTGCAAAAAATGAGGTGCAACATTCCTCTATAAAGGAAATAAAGAAATACAGGTTATTGTCGTACATATACACCAATCAATAATTTTCAACATTTTTTTCTTTGGCAATATGGCACACACATTTTATGTTTCTATCACTGTGCCAAGTGTTATTATTTTTTATTGGAAAATAGAAATATCAGATTTTTACCCACTTTGTTTTGCTTTCACAGGAAACACAAAATTTAGCAAAAGGTAAAGTATAGGCTCAATTAAACTTATATCTTAAGTATTTTATGCATCAATATGAATGATGTGAATTAATGTTCAACTTTTTTAATTTTATATTTCCCCTTCTTTCATTTCGTGCATGTGTGTGTGTGTGTTTTATGATTGAAAAATACTTTGTTTTCCCAGTTAAAACACATTGTTTTGTGTTATATTATGAACAAACAAAAAAAGTGTTCATGAAAAATAGCTGCAATAAATTTTTCCTTTTATTTTTTGTAAGAAGTATCAACACTTGGGCAAATATTAAAATTCCGCATTTTCCCCCCTTTTATTTTGGTCAATAATCTTGTACATTTTATTCTGCTAAAAGTTAATTAATTTTGCGATTCAAAAAAAGAAAAAGAAAAAAGGCTTAATATAAACGTGTGTTATTTTCACAATGTAAACAAACTTTTGTTATGCAAACTTCTCGACCAACAATACCAAAGTTATCTATTTGAAATCAACACTTTCCTTTTATCAGTTAAAAATAATTAGCAATTTAAATAATACAAGAATAGTTAGAAAAGTAATTACACTTAAGAATGCTGACGCAAATTTCTACAGCGTATCTCGGTTATTACAGTTCATCTCCGAGAGATTCATGTTCGTCAATTACATCCGAGGAACTTCATAATATAGAGCAAGTTCTGAAACCTGTTGATGACCATAATGTATCAGGAAAGCCAAGTAATATAAATGATCAAGACTTTGAGATTTGCAAGGCATCAAGCTCTGTATCACAAGAAGAATGTGTAAATAAAGAAAAAGAGAGTGAGAGCAAAGAGATGGCATTTGAAAACGAGTGGGAATGTGAAAAAGACAAAATTTCTAAAAATGAAAAAATGTTAGCAATAGCGGAAAAATTTGATGATGGGAGAGAAAGATTAGAATGTACTAATAATACTATATCCAACAGTGAGGCTGAATTTTTTATAGAACTTGGAAATAGATTTCAAAAATTATTGCATCGAACACAAGAAAAAAACTCTAATAATCAATCAAATATGCCAGGAGAAGTTAATTTAATTACATGCGAGGAAATTCATGATTTGGAGCAAGTTCTAATACCTGTTGATGACAATGATGTAGCAGGAAAGCCAAGACAAATAAAAATTTCTAAAAATAAAAAAATGGTATCAATAGAGGAAAAATTTGATAATGAGCAGGAAAGATTAGAATGTACTAATCATACAATATCCGAAAGTGATACTGTATTTTTTACAGAGTTTAGACATAGATTAGAAAAACTAATGCATCAAAGACAAGAAAAAGACTTTAATAATCAATCAAAAATGCATGAAGAAGGTAATTTAAATTATGAATTAAATTTGAGCCCTCCATCATTTTCTGAAAAAGAATACAAGCATAAATCTTCATCAATATTTAAAGAAATTTCTTTAATGCGTGACACATTAAAAGAAATTCAAAGCAAGGTAAATTGTATTTCATCACAACAAATCAGCGACGCATTAATTAACATGGATGAAACAGGTTTGAGTTTTAATAATGTATCTACTTCCACGGCAAAATCTGCACATAGAAATGGTGAAGAAGTATTACATGACATGAAACCATTCTGTATGTACGACAGATTTATAGAGTTGGAAAAATTGAGTCAGCAGCATCAGCTTCCTCAATCTAGAGATGAAAAAAATCAGCCAAATTTAAATGATTATAAACCTATTAATCAATCTGAAAATCCAATTACATTTTCTAATAGATTATTTGTTCAAAAGAGAGTTAAAGATTTACCAGAAAAGTGCATTTCTAAACAAGCAGAACATATTGCACATGTCAAGAAATTAATATCTGATTCAGTTTTTGATTTTAATGAAGATAAATGTTTTACAAACATTAAATATGACCGAGCTAAACTAGAAGAAACTTTAATGAAGATTAATAATTTATGTACAGGACTGAGAGCTATTTATGATAAAAGGATTTTATGTCAATCCCCACAAATCACTGAACTTGCTCCTGTCTTGGAGCAAGTAAAAACCAAGTTTGAAGTCACAGACTTAGAAAATTTCTGTCGTGAAACATTGCATTTGGTGGAGGTGCGACGTAGAGACCGTCTACCAACTTTTTACAGATAATATTAAACTGCAACCTCTAGTTAAACCGTAGTTATTATTTTTTTTTAATTGTTGCAACAATCAAAATAACAACTCAACTACGGTTAGTATTAGCGTTGCAGCTTACGAGGGATGTATTTTTTTTTGCAATAAATTTGTTATGAAATAATCAGTATGTATTATAAGTGTATAATTGATATCTTATAAAGTTTGAAATAGAATTTGAGCTTTTTAACTTTTTGAAGATAATAGGGGGAACTGGGGCAATACGGAACACTTTTCACATTTTATTTTTTCTATTTTTTAATTTGTGATAAATGATGAAATATAAAATGTGCTAATTTAGTTCATCTATTCCTACACAAACCCTAGAAGTTTGAATACTCTACTCCAAGTATCAGTATTTAAATTTTTACAAACACAAAAAGACCTTTTTACTCGCTTTGCGCAAAAACCCGGGGCAGTATGGAACATTTTGGGGGCAATATGGGTCAGCCCAAAAAAAAGCACAATGTGCATATTTAGGATGTCTGTTTTGTTTTATTTGAAAGGAGACACTTATTATCTCCTAATATATCACAATTTTAAGCCTGAATTATGCAAACTGTCCCTGGAAAAAAAATTACAAAATTTCGCCTTCAACTGAAAAATCTGAGACTTATCCGATGTGATATTTAACTGTTGATTTGAGTGCTAACTTGGCAGCTATGAAATCATTAATACATTGATTGATTTGGTAATTATACTAAGCTGAATCAGTCTTCAAATAAGTGAGTTTTGACTTACTGCTACTAAAATTGAACAAAAGTGATCTCAATTAGCACAATGAAGGTGTTCCATATTGCCCCATTAAAGTGTCCCGTATTGCCCCATGGTAGGCTGTACTTGTTAAACATGGATATCAAGAATTGTAGATAAACTAATGAAACAAATTTTATGTAGTAATATAAGTGATATATGAAGTCATGTTCCTGCAAAAAAATTTTGATTGGGGAATGAATATTTTTTATTTTATTAGTAAAATTGTGAAAATATTAAAACTTGCCTTTTTTGGCTCCAAATTTTCTTTCTTGGTTTTTACCAAAATGATTAAAGACCCATGTTTACAATTTGCACAGTTGTAACTGGTAAAAATTTGAACTTCCTACTACCATTCAAAGTAATTTAAATTTAAAAAAGTAGATTTTTTAAGTGTTCCGTATTGCCCCAGTTCCCCCTACTATATAATTATAATGTTGTGTTTTTAGGCATGTAACATGCCATATTTAAGTAAAGGTGATTAATTTATTACATAATGTACTGTAATAATTTTTCATAATTTATATAATGCGTTGATCATTTATTTATTAAAAATATAATTTTAATTTAAAAAAACACTACATTAGAAAATTGCCTTTGCATAAAAAAAACATTACATAGGCATATATTATATAATATACATATACATACATACATACACACACACACACATATCATGACGCTATAATCCCTTTCGGGGTAAGCCAACAACACAGATGTTTTATCCTGACCAAGTGATAGACCTCCACAACTTCCTAGCCTGACATACTTCACTTGCTTCCTCCAGTCTCATACCTTGTTTCATACATTTCCTTTTGCATTTCATACTGCGTGCATTCTTATTTTTCAAACATCTTCCAACCACATCAGACCATGATGTTTTAGGCCTGCCTCTATCTCTCCTTCCATCCACTCTACTATGAAATACCTGCTTTGCTATTCTTTCATCACCCATTCTCTCAACATGACCAAACCACCGTAACACACTGTTCTCATACTTCTCAGTCACCGTTTCTTTTACTCCACATTTATCCATCACCCAAGTATTCCTTACCCTATCTAATCTTGATTTACCACACATACTTCTAAGAAAACTCATACCAACAGCATTCACCCTACTCATATGCCTACTCTGACATACCCATGATTTAGAACCATATAAGATAGTTGGGAGTAAGACAGAATTGTACACTGTAAGTTTTGCTTTGTTTGATAAAGCATCACTCTTGGCCAATCCTGCCATGCTGCCAACTACTTTCCTACCTGCTGCCTCGCCTGTTGGTTTCTCCTATCCTTTCCTTTGATTATTAATTCAAACCGAAATGATTTTTACCTTTCCTTATTAATTACACTTTTTAACATTTCGCGTGGTAAAGATGCATTGCCTGGCAAGCCCAGCTATGTATCTTTAGCTCGTAAGTGGTGGATCGTTGTGCTGAGGAGCCCCAATGAACTACTAGATGTGCATCGTGATGCATTGAATGTATTATCACTCAGCTAATTAATTAATTAACTGCGCGATATTTAAGTTTGATCTAATACGATATATTGACAGTAGGTAGGGCGAAACACGTGTCCGCAACTTGACAAAGTGGTAAACCAGGTAGTTTGATTGCATCTAAATCACGGCAGTAAAATTCTTTCATTAGCAGTCTTGTGCTTGCAATTTTGCGTCCCCCTTTTTTGTATCTATTAATCAAAGATTTTCGCGTAATATAGCTTTCAATATAGCATGCTTTAATTAAAATAATCTATTACTTTTCTTTGATTTGCAATTTAAACCGAAATATTTTTTTTTTCTTATATTTATATCATTTCTTTAACACAAAGTTAGAACAAAATATTAACACAGTGGCATTGCAGAAATTTTATATACACTGACTTTGAGATTAAACATGATAAATTATAAGCCGTAATGTCAAGTTTGAACTCACCAGAAGGGTTGTTGTTGAAGAAATACATTGTTGCTCTTGTGATGGCAGTAAACATGTTGTCATGCAGATTGACCGAGGCCCGCATGCATGTGTGAAAGAAGAGGAATGAGCGCACCACTGAGATTACAAGCACGGCTACAATTGTACCGCTGTAAATGTAGATGCATGTCTCTGTTGTCAGCCATGTTTCTTCATACATCGGCATGGTCGAATTTCTCACGCTCGAGTTAGTGAAGTTGCCATCCTCAAGCTCAATGGGATGATCAGATCTCAACTCTTCCCAGTTTGTCCTGAAAATAAAAGATGTTGATTATTATTGTTGAAACATCCAAATATTTTTTCCTATAGAAAGTTTAAAATGAATTTGAATTATGAAAGAGAGTGAGAGAGAGAGAGAGAGAGAGAGAGAGGAAGGAAAGATCATGTTAATATTTGTGTGAAAATTTTATTAGGTATACAAGTGCACTTGAACTGACCAGAAAGTAACCCAGTAGTCTGCACCGCTGCCCGCAAGTTGTGCAAGGAAGAACATAGCGAACATGATGAAGATAACACAGCAATTGCCGCCTGCAGCAAAATACTGATTGTACACCTTTCCCGACACCATACCCTTTGACTTGCTCTCTGCCACCTCTGGAGGCGCCTCTGACTGTTTTGAACTCTCAAGCTCTTGCGACGACTTTATACTCTGAAAAATTATCAACAAAGTTATATTCAGTCACAACTTGTAATTTTTGGCTGGTAAACAAATTTGATTCTATTGCTCAAAACCTATTGTTCAGAGTAATGGGGTAAAACAAGGAGCACCCGTTAGCCCGATGCTCTACAACCTCCTTACTCATGCTATTATAAAGTATTATTGTAGATCTCATTGAAAAAGAGGATATAACTATCAGCATCTATGCAGATGATATTACAATTATTTGTAAAAATTTAGAAAATATGCAAAGGCTCTTGAATAAAATTATGGAATGTTCTTCTCTTAATAGTTTGAAAATAAATGCAAATACAACTAAAATTGTAAAATATAAATATGCAAGTGCTCGCAGCCCAAAATTGAATCAAAAGGAGGAGGTATTGCATTGTAATGGTGAAAAAATTAGAGTTTGTTATATCATATAAACATTTAGGGGTAACTTTTCAACAACCAGCTAAATCTTTTGCTAAGCATATCTAAGACAGATGTCAAAAAGCCATTTCCTCATGCTACACCATTTCTAACCTACATTTATTATCAATTAAAACAGCAGTAAAACTATTTAGCCTGAAAGCGTCTCCTGTATCTTCATATGGAATTCAAATAGTTTGGCCATATTTGTCACTAACTGACTTTGCTAATGGAGTCAGTAAAAGCTAACTGTGTTAAAAGAACACTTTGTCTTTCTAAATTCACTAAAAGTAGATATAGATCTCAGATCTATGAACTGACTGATGAGAAGTTCTTTGTCCAAGAACTTCAAACCCAATGCAATTTGCCTATAACCCCTATATTTGAGACGAGTTGATAAGTCTGAGGACATCAACCTGTCATTTTACAACACCCCGGCCTTTAAAAATGTTAAATGGAAAAATTCAAATGTTACTAATAAACACATTGTCACTAGATATGCAGTGCATGGTTTTCACCATAAAATTTGCACAATTAAAGAGTTACCACGGATGTAGTACCTCATGTAAATGTAAATTATGTGGTGAGCAATGTGACCAATATCATTTGCTGAAATGTACTAATCATAGCACGGAGCATTAGTCTGACTGCTTACGCTCAGGAATAATGTAATAAATGTATTTAATTAATTTCACAGTATTTAATATTATTATTATTATTTTGTAAGTTTTTATGTTATGTTGTACACCAAGTGTGTTTAATGAATAAAATTTATTAATAGCTCAAAATATAACTCAATATAATGCATTAGTATACATGATTTACAATTACAATAATTGTTAAATTAATAAAAGTAATGATAACAACATCTTTATTGACAGTGCACACAATAACATGTAAATGTAACCATTTAAATTTTAACGCTAACTCATTAAAAAAAAAAAAAAAAAAAAAAGTAATAATAATGAATGTGTAAATCCTGTTTGTTTTATGTGAAAATAAGGTTCCCAATTTGACTAAAGGTGGCAATTGGTCACCTACTGCCTTAACAAAAGATACAAGGTACTTATTGGTTGGTATAAAAGAGCATGTGATTCTTACTTTGTTTGAGATTTGTCTGACGAGCCCCTCAAGATGTGAAGAGGCATTGCTACCTTCACTGCTGCGGTGACGCCGCCTACGAGGTGAGGTCTCATTCTCATCTTCTTGTGCAGACTCTGTGTCTTCTCCTGTCTCCTCCTCGGCTTCAGCCTCAGCCAGAAGTTGCGCAAAGTCAAGACCTGAAGCCTGCAGCTGTGTGTAACTACCCTGAGCCTCAATGTGACCCTGAAATGTATACCAACATCACATCACAATATATAATAATAATAATAATAAATTTTTTTTAGTTTAATATGCAAATCAAAGAAAAGTAATAGATTATATAATTAAAGCCTGTTATATTGATAGTTATATTGCACAAAAATCTTTGTATCTATTGGATCTATCTATTTTAATCAAAGATTTTTGTGTAATATAACTTTCAATATAACGTGCTTTAATTATAAAGTCTACCACTTTTCTTTGATTTGCACATCATCACATCACAGTTCTCCTGGTATAGCACATCTACTTACATTGTGTAAAATTACTATTTTACTGGCTTGTGTGAGGTACTGTAGCTGGTGAGTGATCAGTAGCACGCATTTGTGACGCAAGTATCCCTTGATACAGTCATCAAACAAATGTCGACCAACGTGTGCGTCCACGGCAGAGAGAGGGTCGTCAAGAAGGTAGATATCAGCATCCTTGTAAACCGCTCTGATCAAGAAAGAAATTGTTAACATAAGAGCCTGTTCTTACATGACACTGATACACAAGGTACATACCTGGCTAGACTTACTCTCGCTCTTTGCCCACCACTTAAAGAGACACCTCTCTCGCCTACGATAGTTCGGTCTCCATATGGTAACTGTGCGAGATCTCTTTCTAAGGTACACACTTTGATGACATCTCGATATCTCATAGCATCCCAGGGCTGGCCAAATGTGATGTTCTGGCGTAATGAGCCTGCAAACAACCAGGGTTCTTGCGCTGCATAACTAAGTCTCCCTCGTACTTGGACGCTGCCTTCTGTCAATGGCAGTTCTCCCAGTATTGCGTGAATTAAAGACGTCTATAAATTAGTAAAATAAATAAATAAATAATAATAATAATATATATATATATATATATATATATATATATATATATATATATATATATATATATATATATATATATATATAGGTATATATAATAATATAAAACAAATATAATAATAGGGGGGGGGGACAAGAGGAAGAAGAACCGGTAGTTGTACAGTCGGCGCATTGAATGATTGAGTGTGGAGAAAGCGCGGCAAATTTGTGATGTCAGAGAGGTTCCTTTAAAAAGATGGCGGATGGCGGTTCGTGGTTCTTTTTTAAAATATCACGTCCCCGATATGCGGCGTATACGGCTGATTCAGACTTCATTGAAATCGTATTTAAAGTATATTTTCCTTTTCTTAAGTTGATGAATCTTGATTACAGCTATGATTATATACCACAGTAGATGATACAGTAGTCCATCTCCTATACTGAGAATGTCAGATCAATGCGCGCCATAATTCCGACTGGGTGAAGCGGGCTGAACTACACGCGTAACGTTACTTCAGTTACTTTTAGTTCAGTCCGCTTCACCCAGTCGGAATTATGGCGCGTTTTTTGATCTAACATTCCCAGTATAGGAGATGGACTACTGTATCATCTACTGTGATTATATACAAATATAATGTAAATTTATATATTTAACATTGATAAATAATATAATCTGTATATCTTTATTATTTAGAGAAGGAAAAGGAGAGAGAAAAGCGGGGCGATTGTGTTTATAGATGGCATAAAATATCAGGATTGACTGGCTAGATTATAGATTCCATGAAAACGGAAAACGGAAAATAGTATATTTTTTTATAACACATTTATGAAAAAACTATACTTTAACCATTATTTGATGTTTGATTTTTGAAATTATTTTGTTACATTTTACATTGGAAAATAAGAATAAAAATAAGCTATATCGTATACGTATTTTTGAGTTGATTAATTTAATTATTAATTAAGGCACTATAAAACATATCGCATTAAATTTGCATAGTGAATGAAATGATATTTTTTATCATGCATATATATATATATATATAGGCCTATATATATGTATTTAAAAGTGATAAAACGTTACGTTTTTATGTATTCATGTGTATATATTCAAACAATTATAAAGAAAAGGATAGAAAAACCAGCAAGGGCCTTACCACAGTAGAAGTTCTATGGAGAGGTCGAGGTCTTGCATGGCACAGTATAATGTTATAAAAGTTTCTTTATAACTGAGAGCTTTTGTCATATGATAATGACATTATCAATCAAAAGAGAAAATTACTTGAGCACATCACTGAGCAGTGTCTTGTCTTGATGGAAACCTGTGGCTGAACATGCGGCCTCTCATGGCATATCAAATTTCCAATTATGTTATAAATCAACAATACTTTGCACTATTCCGGGCCCAGCCAACTATGCGACATTACGACAATATGAATTAGCATATCAACATATATTAAGATCCAGAAAAGCCTATTCCCACTCCCCTCCCCACCTTTTCCCTCACTCATTCACACTCCTTCCCTGATTCCCTACTCCACCCCCACCCCTCTCCACCAACTCCAAACCAGAAAGAGCATAACACGGCAGTACAAGACAAGACACTGCTCAGTGATGTGCTCAAGTAATGTTCTCTTTTGATTGATAATGTCATTATCATATGACGAAAGCTCTCAGTTATAAAGAAACTTTTATAACATTATACTGTGCCATGCAAGACCTCGACCTCTCCATAGAACTTCTACTGTGGTAAGGCCCTTGCTCGTTTTTCTATCCTTTTCTTTATCATTGATCCTAACCGCGATGGTTTTTTCCTTAAATTGATATATATTCAAACATACTTTTAAAAGAACAATTTACAAAGACGTTTTAAGAGTTTCATTTTTTACTCATTTCATTTTTTTTTTCTATTTACGTCAAGTTGGGTGTCGGGTGTACATTGGCTGCTGCGGTGTTGACTATATGGCCAAATTTTAAAAAATATTTCCTCCCTTTGAAGCTGATAAAAATGTGAAACAAAAACTAAAAGAAGTACAAAAATTAAGCTTGGCATGATTTATTTTTTGTTTTACTTTTCTATGAGCAAAGTACGTGTTTTCTAAAGTATAGTTTTTTCATAAATGTGTTATAAAAAATATACTATTTTCCTTTTTCCGTTTTCATAGAATCTATAATCTAGCCGGTCAATAAAAGTGATCCTGATATTTTATATGCCGTCTATAAACACAATCCCCCCGCTTTTCTCTCTCCTTTTCCTTCTCTAAATAATAAAGAAATACAGATTATATTATTTATCAATGTTAAATATATAAATTTATATTATATTTGTATATAATCATAGCTGCAATCAAGATTCATCAACTTAAGAAAAGGAAAATATACTTTAAATACGATTTCAATGAAGTCTGAATCAGCCGTATACGCCGCATATCGCGGACGTGATATTTTAAAAAAGAACCGCGGACCGCCATCCGCCATCTTTTCAAAGGAACCTCTCTGACATCACAAATTTGCCGCGCTTTCTCCACAATCAATCATTCAATGCGCCGACTGTATTTATGTTACAAAAGGTTAATTATAAATTTCGCATCAAGACGAGTTACCTTGCCAGCTCCAACAGGTCCAATGGCAGCCACAAGCTGGCCAGGACGCATGCTGAGGTTGATGTCTACCAAGGTAGGCTCTTGTGTCTCCGAGGACCATTGTGCCTTGCCATCCTTGATACTAACTCCCAGCTCCTCCTGGCCACCCTCAGCAGTTGACCTCTTGTGACTGTCACCTGAAACCTCATCCAGCAGCAAGAAGTTCTGCAAAAACATGACCTCCCATCACTGTCTTGAGCAAGTACATAATAAAAGCAGAAACAAAGGTAGCAAACAAACACTACATATTTTAAATAAGCAAGGCAATTGAGAACGCTTATTAACACCGTTGAAATGTTTGCGGCAAAATATTGGAGACCTATACAAAATTAAAAATATTTACAAAGAAAAAAAAATATTAATAGGTATGTTACCTGCAATCTCTTGATGGAGACGGATCCTTCTGCCAGTTGAGAAATAGCTTGTGGGAAGAATATTGTCATAGTCTGACGAATGATGTTGTAATATGATGTCATCACAAAAACCTATGGCATGTTCATATTTGAAAATAATAATAATAATAAATTGACTTTCATTATATTGAAATATTTAAATTACCTTCTCAGCTGTGATCTGATTTCCAAGCAGGACATATGCAATAACTGACACATATAGAGTTACTCTAGTTGTGAACATTATGAAGGATAGATAGACACCGCGGATGTAAGAACCATATCGAATCTGCTTGATCTCTAACCTGAAATTGTGAAATCAATTAATAACTTTTCAATATTGATCACGAGAGTTGCTGCTTACCTGCGAGCAAGAGATACAAGTTTGGAGAAAGGTTTTTCCCAGGTGTACATTTTGATAACTTGAATACCAGAGATAATCTCGTTCATCAGCCGTACTCGCTCATCTGTTCTCACTGCTGTTTTCATGCGAATGTTTGAAGTCTTTTTGCCAAGCCAGCCTGCAGAAATCATGCAGATAACATTAATAATAGTCAGCCCAAATTAGATATTGAAAAAAAAAAAAAAAAGTTATTTGAATAGCAAATAATGACCCACACATGTCAATAAAATTGTAATAGATATTAATTTATTCACATAAATTACAAAAGAAAATGCCAAAGAAATGATATCCACTGGATTAGACATTTTATTAGATGGTTTATTTACCTTGCAAGGGAATGGTAAGCAAAAGTGTGGCTACACCCATCATGGCAGAGAAGCCCATCTCAGACCACATAAGATAGGAACAAAGTGCAGTTTCCAAAGGTCCCACCCATAGGAAGTGCATAAATATGGGCACCAGATCGAAGCGATTCACGTCATTGGAGAGTAAGTTAACCACCTGACCCGCTGTGGTGTGACCCATCGCCAGGTGACTTAACTTTAATGACTGCAAGAGTAATAAATTTGTCAAATTAAATGCAGGTAATTCAAACTAAAATAAGTTTATGATAAATTAAAAACAACTTACAAAAAAAAAATGTAAATACACTACAGAACTGGGATACAAATTCTGTATTAATTGCACAGTTTAAGTTATTGAAGACTAACCTTTCGATATATAAGAGAGCATGCAGCAACTCTCATCTGCATACCCATATGCATGATGCCCATCATGTAAGGATGCAGTATGGCTACAGCAATACCCGAGGATGCAATAACCCCCGCAGCATAGATATACGCCCACTCGTGAGTGATGCCTGAATCTGGGGTAAAGTATCGGATCAGGCGGCCTAAGAACAAGGGTTGCGCTACCCTGCACCAAGGACAAATCAATAATAATTTATCAACACATGCTGAGTGTGTAACTTACTTTACAATTAGCTCCACCAACATCAGGATGATACCATAGCCCATGAAGCGGGCACCAAATGTCCGTACCATTGCACGAAAGAAACTCGGAGTTGCATTTTTACTTGCTTTTTTTCTGTCAAGCTCTTTAATCCAGTTCCTATAAAATAAAAATTGAATATTAAACAAATTTATTGGTTTTATCACATCACAATATATGCTTGTAATATCTAATAAACAAATTTATCATCTAGTGATAACAATAAATAAAATAATAAATTAACCACTAAAATGACTAAAATGACTAAAAAAAAAAAAAAGACACCTGGTTGTTATACATTGACATATTGTTTCAGTGCATGATATTTACTTTTCTAAGAGGTTTCCTAGTCGGTCTGACTTGTGGTCCTTGAGGGGGTCACACAGATCTTCCATTTCTAGATCTCGACGAAATCCTTTGATGAAAAATTTTATCGTCCACCTGATGAATGCAGAAAAGACATACAGGGTTTCTCAATCTGTGCTCCATGGTAGGATTTTAGGTGCTCCGGACAAAAATCATTTTTTTTAGAAAAATAAAAGCAAAATAATAATTAACCGCAATAATAAAAATCTGAATTTTGTGCTAATTTTTCTTGTTTCTTTTTCAAGCATATGATTTTTTTTTTCTTCATTTTTTTCATTTTTTACATAATATATACTTTACGATTTTTAATTTTATCCAACAAAAATTATCCCAATAATTACAAGTACGAAAACGTATTCCCCCTTTTATATATATATAAAGTATAAAATTACACTCAGTCCCCCCCCCCCCCCCAAAAAAAAAAAAAAAAAAACTGGCGGGTAATTGTGTGTCCCGGCCCCCTTGATCTCTCCAGTGATCGGTTTGCAGTTTGAAGATGATAATTACGGCAAGTGTGCTCTGTGGCTTAAAACAAAATTCAGAAGTATAATAACAGTAACACTTACCAAAATGTGACAGCAGAAAGGCAGTTGGCGGTGGCCCGAGGGTGCGGGTTATTAAATTTCTTGCCAGCATCCATGATTCAGATCTTTGGTATATAAAGCTATATTTATCAACACAAAAAACATAAGACTTATAAGAATTTTATCTTTTGAAGAAGGAGCATTAATTAAAATTTAATTATGAAAAATTATTATTATTATTTTAATTATTATTATTTATTAATTTTTGCAAAATTGCAATATATAAATTGCATCATACTATGAAGTCTATTGACTAGTAAAGGAACAACGGTTTTGAGGCCGACTATAGACCCCTTGCACATCCTTGCGCTTTGTCGCCATGTTTGTGGTGACTAATGCATTGTCCAGCATAGGGGAAACTTCGTTTTTCCTAATTTTTCACATAAAAAATTGTTTATTTCAACTCAACAAATTTTTCTCATATCCTTCGAGCTTATTAGGAGCTAGAAATAAGGCTTTGGATTGAGGTTTGACCGTTTGAAGCTTCTTTTGCTATTAAAAAAATAAAAATGATGGTTTTCCTATGCTGGCCTATGTATTCCTGACCAACAAAATGGCGGCTCTTAAATATGAGTGCAAGCGGTCTATAAGCGATTTTGATCACATCCGCTTCCGTTTCTCCTACTACGCATGCGCAGTAAGACGAAACGGAAGCGGATATGAGCGAAATTGCTTATAGTCGGCTTCAAAACAGTTGTTCCTTTATCAGTCAATTTTGAAATAAAGGTTATCTTTTAATAACTGTTAATTAACCCTAAAAGTCAAATGACTAATTAGAAGTTTGTGTACTTGAACTTCGTCAAATACCAATTCCTCCTTGGAAAAATGTAAACAAATCACTTAGCATGTTGTCGTGTTTGCATTTGAAAATTAAAAATTATAATAATACTCGCGATAGAAATGATCGAGTGTTTCAAATAACAGCTATATAATATAAATAGAAAAACAATATAAAATGCTACATTAATTATTATATAATCATACATAATATTCCAGCATAATTTCTTCTGTATTTATTTATTCTGATAATTGAAAACAGGCTACATATATATAAATTAAATGAGTAAATCTATCAAGACCGATGGCATAAATAACTCATAATATAATCAACTGTTACTTTATCAGAAAACGTGCAAAACAAATAATTTCTTATTATTGTGAGTTATTGTTTTATTGCGAATAATATTTATTTTCACTCTTCTAAACGTTATAACGTTACTATAGTAACATACAATGCTAACATCATACTTTATCAGTTAAAATCAACAATAGTAAACATTATAAAAAGAAGACAAACGAATAAAGTGATAAAATTAAACACACGAACAAATGTTATTACACTTATATTTCAATACCACTTGCAAAAAGTATATCAGAGTCGCAAAATATTACGTAACCATGAACGCAGATGTAAAGCAATGTAAAGCGTCACCTAGCGAATGCATTTACAACAAACAAGGGAAGTGGTGTGGTAAAAGTGTTGCATGTGTCATATAATTACATATTATAGCCAGTACATTATTCAACCTGGCACGATAATATGGACATAGCTAGTATAGATACCATGATACAAGTAGATACAACAAATGACGGCGGGAAGTAAATAAATTGAGCTACCATCAATATAAAATACCTTACTTCAAACGACAAATGAATTTTTTTCTCCCCTTTCTTTTTGTGGGTCTTCGATTAAATTAAAATGTAATAATTTCAAAGGAAAAAAGTAAAATTTAAATTAACTTATTTATATTGTATTACAGAGTAATGATTATATATATATATATATATAATAGAGAGAGAGAGAGGGGGGGGGGGGGTACTGCAGTATGTGAAAGTTGTGGAGGCAGATTCATTTATTCATTCATTCATTTCTTTCTTCTTCTTTTTTTTTTTTTTTAATTCCTTTACAAAAATCATGGTAATATACTTTTTAGAACAAGACTTCAATACTGTAATGTAAAATAATAATAATAAAAAAATTAGGGTCACCATAAGCAAAATTTTGAATTATAAGATTTTTTGAAATTTTACTGCCATAAAGCCCCATGTTAATATCAAAGAGATTATAAAACTCTATGGTTAATATCAATATACTTTTTAATTTTTTTAACTAATGGTCACAATCTTGATTTTTTGTTTTTTATCATAGACAATAATTGTTAACATTGACTATTCAAGTGGGCATAACAAATTAAGAGGTCAATTTTTTCGAATTTAAGTTAGAAATATAAGCTTTCCAATGACAACCCTCTTAAATGTTATTGTATTTTGACGTACATTAAAATTAATGTGAGATATGGTAACACACCCAATAAAACATTTCAGTATTTTGTTTACAATAAAATTTAAATTATATGTACACAGATTTTTCAGTGCGCGTTGCTTAAAAGTTGAAGGTCTTCAATTGTAAATTCAGTCAGTGTATATCCAAACCAGTACATTATATAACTGAATATAACTTTGAGTTTCTCGCAGGTACTGTAATATATATATAGTATATCTATATAAATAAAATAAATGATTTTATAATTTACATAAATGCGAGTATAATCTAAAAGTAGCATTTGTGTTTCTTTTGTAAATATAGTTTTAATTCAAGTAAAACGATGTTGCAATTTCTTAATTTTACTGTATACTTTGATTTGTGTGGTCACAAGTGCTAATTACAATAATAATAATCTGAGTATAAAAATCTACAAAATAATTTTATTTTGATAGAATAACGAGTTCTTTTTCTCTTTCACACATTGCGCAAAATAAACAAAACGTGTAGATGTAGAAATTATTTTAAATTTTACATAAAACCAGACTATATTATTATAACAAAGAAATAAAAGATTTCGATCGCGAATTATTAAAAACATTATTGCCTTTATACATTATTGGTAGATACAACACTTGTAAATACGCGAATTTCAATTAACTCATTTAATTATTTCTTCAGCTGTGTGATAAATAATTGGTTCACCCATGACCGTGTTTTCGCTAATCTAGGCTTAGCTTAAGTACAGGGTGCAATGACATATGCAGGGTGATGATAACTTTCGTCAGTCGAGTCATGTGACCAAATAATGATTAAAAATACACACAATACATCAGCTTTGACGACACTTCATTGTAAAAGATTGTTCTGCGTATAAACATAATACACAAAGGTATTAGTTTATGCGTTATCCAATAAATAAATAAAAACTCACGTGAAATATCGGCATTAATTTTATAACTTTATATTTTGTTATACTGTACAATAAGTGTAACAAGTCTCGCGTCGCTACCATCTAATATTAAAATTATAAATGTAATGAAACAGATGCCTCACGCAGTACAATTTTCTCGTCCTCATTATATTTACAGTGCCTACAGATAAGCCAACTTTATGAAATTTAAAATCATATATCTAATAAAGTGTATAGAATTGTCTTATTTGCAATACAAAAATAAACAACAAATTTATACTTCTCGTTTATGCTCTACATTTATAGTCATTTTTACTTTTACCTATAACCATTATAACAGTTTTTTTTTTTCAATAATAAATCAGACATAATAAATAAATAAAATATTGATTAGATTCTGAAAATTATAAATTTTAAATATTTATTTATATAAATATCTTTTAATCATTAAATTATGCGAGAAACGTTTCAGGGCATTTACTGATTTTATGATGATTATATAGTATTACACACACAAAATATTTTTACATAAAAAAAAAAGAAAATAAAAAGAGAGAATATTTTGTAAAAAATCAATATGCTAATTCGCTACCATCAACTTACGACGTACATACATAACATGAGGCAGAATTCACTGAAGTGAATTCCCCGAATGCCGGCATTCAAACGTAATAGTAATTATTAACTTAAACAGATACAACCGGATCATGACGCATGCACGTCACGCTGTGGTTCTGCGGCTTTGTAGCAAATTATATGAATTATCAAGTACGTAGAGTGAATATTTCTCGTACGCCGGGACTTTTATCTTGCCACTTTTTTTTTTTTGTAATAGTCGTCTACGAATACTATAGCATTCTTTATTTATAAGTCTTTTTATGTTAAAATCAAGTTAAAATTGAAAAAAAAAAAAAAAAAAAAATTTAATTAAAATAAAATTAATTTAGTTTTATTTCTATCGCATATTAAATTCTCAAATTTTCTTAAAATATTATAGTTTCAATGCAAGGTTTCCTTAGTTTCAATGAACATACGATTATGTTGATAAATTACTTTAATATATCATCTACCAAGGATCGCATTATGAAATCAAAGTAATTCTGAGGTACACGAACGATTGCACCACAAGTCACGAAGAATAGATGCGCGACGTCTGCATTTCAAAAATTTGAAAACACGCGATATTTGCTTGAATTGATTTTACCAGCAACAACCCAAGAAAACACACGGCTATATATAATACTCGTATCTACAGAGCAAATAAACATTCACGGCAAATAATGTATAACATTTTTATACTTCTCTATTTACCGCGAACAAAGATATATATATATATATATATATATATATATATATATATATATATATATTCACAACTTTATTTTATACCACACACATTTTTCTTTCGTTAGGAAAACTTAGATATGATCAAGGTGTCTATATAATTATACATCTTGGATATGATATAATTAAAGGCATATTATAACCGTGACAAAGCATTTTTTTTTTAAAAATTTTATGTTAACATGAAATTTTCAATTCAGGAGAGAGCTGTTTTTTATACTATTTAAAGTTAAATAGATTCGGTATAGTTGTGATACTTATGTATTTTGTCATTGTTATAATATATATATATATATATATATATATATATATATATATATATATATATATATAAATATAAAAATCAATCGATCACAGCAAAAGAAAACAATACAGTATACTGTATAACAATGCTACACTGTACTGTGTATGTATAATTCGCTCGAAAATTCAATCATTGATAAATAAATAAATGTACAGGTTGAGTTTTTACTTTAGTTGACAAATTAATTTTCTGGTCATAAAACTGAAAAGCTGATTTGTAAGCGACACAACAGTCGACCTTTACTCTTGTGTATTTAAAACACATTTGTTTGCCCACCACGAGCTTGTTTGATCTGACAAAACTAAAACAAAAGAAAATGTTCATCAATGACGTGCCTTACATTGCCTCAACAAGAACTTAAATAATACTGAACAATGCAATAATTGCTTACGTCATCAAAAAAAAAAAATGCAACTTACATATTTTATGCAATATATATATATATATATATATATATATATATATATATATATATATATATATATATATATATATATATATATATATATATATATATATATATTATATATAATGCCATCAGAATAATTTCTCGTTATTTTTGTTCCAGATTTAACCAAATATTAATTTTTTCCCCTTCTTTTCGACCTCACTGTAATTTTTTAGTTTATTTGCTGAGAGTAGTAGAGTAAAGTGTAAACATTAGATTTTAGGAGCATCCATTAATTAAAAAAAAATACATGCATATTATTATCAGTATTTGGTACATAATATAATATATTATACTGTAACACGAGATTATTTCCATAAAAAAAACTAGCCGGTTCATATTAATACAGCCACGAAAGATTTAAAATGGGGTATATTTTATAAAATAAATGCTATACAGTGCTATATTATTTTTCTATTATGATCTAGTCTCTCTCCCTGTCTCATTATTCTAAATACATACCAAGTCTCAAGATACAAGACGATATTACTAATTTAGAATAAGGAGCTATTATATATTTTTTTAATTGCATGTTCCGAACGAGCTTGCTATTTTCAGCAAACTTTTCTTAACCACTAAATATATGTATACATATAGGCCTATATATTTTTAGAATTATAGTTTATTATTATACTTTGATGGTAAATAAATACTGTAGCATTTATATTTATAACTCGCGTAGTTCCATTGAATGTTTTTTTGTTAGCTTTTTGAAAAAAAAAAAAAAAAAAAAAAAAAATAACGTACATTAATAGATTTGAATTAAAACGTTTTCAAAATTTGCAATACGCTAAGTCCAAGGGTTATCATTAAGGTATGAGACATGGGTATTTGGATTTTTCTCATTTTTACATAAGTTGTAGTCCTAAACAATGTTAAATTTTTCCAGTGGTCAAAACTTTCAAACTCGATTTTTTCCCGCCAAAATTCAAAAATTTAGTTTTCGTCACTCGCACCTTAGACTCTACTTTGTCGCACTGTAGCAGAAAAAGCAATTATTATACAAATTTAGTTCTAGTGCCAAATGATACACAAAATAGTGGACAACAAAATACCTGGCCACTACTTTGACCTAGGTCAACTTTTAAGGTCACATAAGGTCAAGTGAATAATTAAAACTTGATTAAAAAAAAAGCTCCAATTTACTATGAAAAAACGATATATACATGTTTTAGAACAACATTTCAGGATTACAAAACTGTTTTCAAAAGCATGGCCAATTCATAAACTTTTATTTAAAAGTGATTTAGGTAGCGCCATATATGTAGTGCACTGCGCGTGTGCTCCGCGCCTTCCTCTCCTTACCGGCCAATATAACGTGAAGCACAAAACAATCAAATTAAAATGCACGCTTATAGTTATTACGACAAACTGTGCATTTTCATACCTGCAAATTTCCTTAAAAAACATTTTTATTATATTTTATATTAAATAGTAGTGTAACGCATTAAATTTTTTTTTCCTGCAAATGTTTTTTATAGTTAAATGACAGTGTGGCTCGTGGAAAACAATACAGGATGTGATGTACACGAAAGAGCATATTTATGAAATAGAGAATTAAAGTGTTAAAACAATTAAACACTAAAGTTTGTGATAGCTTGCACGTGATGATGCGCGCAAGCTTGTTTGTCACTATATACTCTGCTTCATCTCCTTGGCTTCTAATCTTGTACCTGACCGCAGATGGACTCAAGTGCATTCCACTGCAACTTGATTTTAATAATAATTAATATATATCAAAATGCTGTGCTACAAAAACACGTCCAGCTTGCTCAAAAAACTCTCAAAAACTGATGATATTTCGATCCTGAGTGTATAAAAATATTTAACAAGTTGAAACTTCACATTTTTGAATGCTCTTTCGTGTTAACAGTGGCGTAACTACCAGGGGGGAAGAGGGGGAACTTCCCCCGGGCCTGTCGACTTCTGGGGGCCCGTCGGCTTCTGGGGGGGCCCGTTGATGCTTGGCGCAAAAATAAAAATAAAAAATTGGTAATATTAAGTTTTATGTTGAAAACCGTATTTGAAAGTTAAAGTGGATCAATCAAATAATATGCATTTTGTGACAGAGGGTATTAATATTAACTACATTTTTTTAACAGTCACCACCTTCTAATTTAATTTTCTTTAAATGTCTTCTTCAAATATCATAATATATTATGTATTTTTTTTCTATTTATATAGCAAAAATTAATTATTGACAAAAATTAAAATCATGTATGATAGGCCATTTTAATGATTTTTTTTTTTTTTTTTTTTTTCATGTTAGGGACACTTTTTAATTTTCATTACAAATAATAGCTTAAAATTTCAGTGCCACGCCCCCTTTTTCAAAATGATTCGCCTGCGGCGCGCATCCACCCCTCCTCCCCGGCACTGTCCCCCTTTCGGGGGGCCCGTCTCAGATTTTTCCCCCTGGCCAATTTTTTGAAGTTACGCCACTGTTCGTGTACATCACATCCTGTATTGTTCGCATCGCGCCACACTGTCATTCAATCATAAAATACATTCGCAAGAAAAAAAAATAGAGAAAAAAGGAAAGAGAATAATGTTACACTACTATTTATTATAAAATATAATAAAAATGTTTTTTAAGGAAATTTGCAGGTATGAAAATGCACAGTTTGTCGTAATAACTATAAGCGTGCATTTTAATTTGATTGTTTTGTGCTTCACGTTATATTGTCCGGTAAGGAGAGGAAGGCGCGGAGCACACGCGCAGTGCACTACATATATGGCGCTACCTAAATCACTTTTAAATAAAAGTTTATGAATTGGCCATGCTTTTGAAAACAGTTTTGTAATCCTGAAATGTTGTTCTAAAACATGTATATATCGTTTTTTCATAGTAAATTGGAGCTTTTTTTTTAATCAAGTTTTAATTATTCACTTGACCTTATGTGACCTTAAAAGTTGACCTAGGTCAAAGTAGTGGCCAGGTATTTTGTTGTCCACTATTTTGTGTATCATTTGGCACTAGAACTAAATTTGTATAATAATTGCTTTTTCTGCTACAGTGCGACAAAGTAGAGTCTAAGGTGCGAGTGACGAAAACTAAATTTTTGAATTTTGGCGGGAAAAAATCGAGTTTGAAAGTTTTGACCACTGGAAAAATTTAACATTGTTTAGGACTACAACTTATGTAAAAATGAGAAAAATCCAAATACCCATGTCTCATACCTTAATGATAACCCTTGGACTTAGCGAATACATTTTTATTTTTTATACCATGCGTAGTATTATTGTCATAATTGAGAAAATTTAACTATAAATTTAATATATTGCTATAATGTATGTAAACTGAATTGGACAGCTGCAGTGCAGAATTGCAGCTAACAAGCAACGTTAGTGAGAAGCTATAATAGAGAAATATAATACACCACACTATAATGCAATATGGGTTGATTTCCTGGGATTGCGCTAACTTTTAGTTTACACGTGTTATTGTATCACATTATCAATATGTATTTATTTATGTACGAGTTATATAAAATGCTAATGAACTCGACCAGAAGCGGATCCAGGCGAGATCGCCCCATACCCCAAACTGATCTAAATGTGACAGGTATTACCCTTCACCAGGGACCGGAACTGGAACCGGTTCTGGTTCTTGGAACCGCCAAGAACTGGTTCTAAGGAACCGGTTCTTAAGAACCGTTTTTAGGAACTGGTTCTCAAGAACCGCTTTTAAGAAACGGTTCTCAAGAATCGACTCCAGGGAATCGACTCCTCTAAAATTTTAGGCTGGGTCTGCATCCAATATACGCGGACTCATGCAGACACATACCTACACACCATTATTATTATTATTTTTTTGTCATCATTAAAATTAATTGCATTTATTTTATATACCTAATTGAAAACTTTTGTGGCTATATTATTATGAGCTTTTTTTTTATGGAATTAATTTTGTGTTGTTTTTGTGTTATTTTGTGTTATATTTTGTCTTATGAAAATATACGTGGAATTTATTTATTGGAAATAATATTGTCTCCATTAGAAATAAATTATACTACACAATCTGTACCATGCAACCTTTATAACCAATATCCATTCATCAATGGAGTCTCCTCCAAAGCATAAATTTTCACATAGGTATATAATGGGGGGAAAAAAAGTGTGCTGGATTAAAATTAAACAGGACACAAAAAGGAAATATGTGAAATATATTATACAGTTATATTAATTGACAAAGTGTTATAAATATGAAAGAAACCAAAAATTTGTACATTAGTCAAAATTTATGCGTTTTACGTATTTGTTTAATACAGCTCTGGTCAAAAGTTCGCGAACGGGGCAGCGGCTGCCGCTGCGTTTTCTCATAAAGACAACATAGTGTGGTTTAGGGTTGCCTATGCAAATCGTTTGGGAACTTTTGGCCAGAGCTGTACACTACTTCCAAATAAATCTGACAAGTTGCGTTAAAGGTTCATCCTCATTTTATTTAACATTTGGAAGCATGAACACATATCTGCATGATATGAAATGGTCATATCTGCAAGTACATACACACACACATACATATCATGACACTACAGTCCCTTTCAGGGTAAGTCAAGAACACAGATGTTTTTTTTTATCCTGACCTAGTGATAGACCTCCACAACTTTCTATCCTGACAAACTTCTCTTGCTTCCTTCTGCAAGTGGATGTATATACAGTATATGTTTATATGTACTGTACGTGCTCCCTTTTTATTAAATACAAAAATGTAGAAGTGCCTATAATAGAGTGTGAATGGAATGGATAATATTTACTATACTTAACATGCATGCAGACTATTACTGATTAAGGACTATTAATATATATATATATATATATATATATATATATATATATATATATATATATATATATATATATATATATATATATATATATATATATATGTGCGCACATCAGTATGTACTGTACAGTACATTATAATACGTATATATGTATGTATGTGTACGGTATGGCTGGATGCTGTATGTACCATTACTTTCATCAAAAATTTTATTTGCAGCGTTTATGTGGGAAAAACATATAAACATACAAGAGTGGGTGGTAGGTGGCTTTGCTCCCACAATCAACTTAAAGAAGAGAGGAGAAATCTTTGTTACCAAAAATCAAGTGGTTTAAGTGACCAATAAGAGTGTGGTGTTTTTGTCTTCGTTCACATGAATGTGTGGCGAGCATCAGACAGGCAGGTAGGGAGGAAAGAAGGCAGCACGGCTACTTGGCTTGCCGCGATGCACTGTGACCTTGCATCACAACGCACGACAATTTTGAGACCAAATCTAAATGCAGTTTTTTTTTATAGAGTATGGACTCCACTGTGTGGTGCAATGTTGTGTTGTAATGCAAGGTCGTCAAAGTGCATCGCGGCAAGCCAAGCAGTCGTGCTGCCTTCTTTCCTCCCTCCCTGCCTGTCTTGTGCTCACCACATGTTCAGGTGAACGAAGACAACAACACTACCTCTTATTGGTCACTTAAACCACATGATTTTTGGTGACAAAGATTTCTCCTCTCTTCTTTAAGTTGGTGGTGGGAGCAAAGCCACCCACCACCCACTCTCGTATGTTTATATGGTTTTTCCATATAAACGCTGCAAATAATTTTTTTGATGATAGTGATAGTACAGTACATATAGTGTGGCCTAGAAGACCAAGAATAAGTTAACAAAAAATGGATGATATATGGAAGTATCATGTAAAAAACATACCATGTATAGTATACATGTTATGTACTGTTCACACGATTGTGATAAATATATATCTTACCATTCAAAAACTCGCTCTAATTTTGCAATGTTATATCTTATGAGAAACAGACATTGAAATTGAATAGTAAAATATACATTACATACCATAATCATAATTTCATCACAATCATGTGTACATACATTGAATAACAAATATATGTACAGTCAGTGGCGTAGCCAGGATTTTGCAATGGGAGGGGTCCAGCCTATAGTGAGCATAGGCAAAGAGGGGGGGGGGATCACCCCTTTTCCTATGCTCTTTCAGACCTGACGGGGGGGGGGGGGGGGCTGGACCCCGATCCCCCCCCTGAATACGCTCCTGAGTATATAATAATGTAATGTAGTAGTATTACATGTAATACATAAAAGTAGACTAGAAATATTTTTATTAATATCCCATTACAGTAATATATCCTCTGAATTCTTAATATTCCCTGGAGCTTTAGCAACAAAGGACAAAGGATATCCTGAATATTATTATAAACGCCCGGCATATATCATACATATACTGACATTACACAAATTTCCATATGCAAACTCGATCGTTTATATTATGCATACACATATACATACAAAATTAAGAAAATAAAAAATAGTATACATCTAGATCTATATAGAGTATAATTGAAATATAGTTATTTATTTGATTAGCAACTGAATGCTATATATGTATGTATGGTAGACATGCCACTTTTCGGCCACTTAAGGATCTTGTTTCATATTATCACCATATTTACAACCAAATAATATATTTCTGTTCAAATCATCCATTCAGCTGGTTAAAGTAATACCTTACTAACATAATCATATAAAAAAATCGTTTATTTTAACAATCAATTAATTAAGAGGACAGTTTAAAGTTCGATTTTGTAAATGCTCAGTTTTCGGCCACCTTACGTTAGGAACGCACATTCGCAAGCTGTTTTCTAGCATGTTTGCGCACGATTAATTTTTTGTTTGTTTGTCAAATCATTAAAATGTATTCATTTATTGTGTATGTTAGGAAAAAATTAGCATGTTGCAATTATTTTGGTCGCTATAGCGCTTTAAATTTGCTAAACACAAACCTAACGGCCACGCGTGGCTACTCTTGAAATTTTTTATTGCTGGAGCTGTTTATTTAGGGGCATGTTTGATAGCCTGATGTCACTCTCAATACAACATTATATGAAATAAAAATAATAAAACTGTTCCCAGAAATCTGAGTTGCGATAAAATCGACCCTTAAAATGGTACACGACGCCCGGGCTTAGGCGTACTTTTTTTAAGTATTATAATAAAAATAAAAATCATGACTTTGGGGGTTTTAATATTTGAATTCTACAGTGTATGAGGAACATTTCTGTACATTAAAAAAAGTACGTATTTTTTTCCCCCTTTGAAGAAAAAAAAAAGTTGCAATTTTCACTTAATAACGAATGATGGGTTGGGGATTTTTGGACCGTCTTTGGCAACGACTTATGGTTCTCAGAACTGTTTTCTTATAAACTATGTTGTCCCCAGAGCAAGTTCAGGTGATCAAACCTGATTTCAAATCTACAGTTTTGCCAGGAAAAAATATTGAACTTAGCAAATTAGGTGGCCGAAAAGTGACACCGGTACGAAGCATCGTGTCCACTTTTCGGCCACTTTTATATTCAGTCTTAAAAAAATTGGCTAAGGCCAACTTAAGATTTATGGTGGTTAATACTTAGCTGATATACTATATATTCAGTGGATTTGAGATGGCTGTCAAGAATTTGTAACTAGACCCTTATTTTCCTGAAGTACTGATGTGATGTTTTTGCATAACATTAGAAGAAGCGTAAATTTGTGCAATTTTTAAGTTCTCGCCGAGTTAATAATTTAATAAAAAAAAAAATCCTATGATGCTAAGCATTTCAATTTCTAACACAGTACTGGCTAAGGTTTTCTGGAGCTAATTATACAAAAAATTTGTCCCTGGTCCATTTAGATTTTTTATTATAGGCTTTCAAAGTTCAAAGTGGCCGAAAAGTGGAAGTGGCCGAAAAGTGGCATATCTACCATATATTCTTATTAAAATGTACGTATTGCAATTTATAGTATTTCATTCTCATTTAAATGAGAATTAATTTAATAGTTTGTCATACATAATCATATTTATATAATACTGCATGTTATCATATCATATCACAGAGTCTCTGTGATGTTATGTAATAGGTATTGTTTGTTTTTTGTTTCTTGATTAGCAACCAAATGCTATTTTTAAAGTCCTTAGATTTTGAAGAATTTTTCATTCTTCATTTTTTATTCTTCTGTTTCTGGTTTTCTTCTTCACTTCCCTCTGGCTCTCTTGTATCTTTCCTTGTATGTACAGTACATAATGTACATTAATACGTGTATTATGGTTTATGGTGCATGATATGTTATCATACTTTACCGCGAGCGCTCCAGAATAAAAGTTAACCTTTCAATACATAATTATCATTAATTACTGTACATACAATTTTTGCCACCATGCAATGGCAATGCACCCACTCTCTAACCTTTTTTTTTTTTTTATTAATTATTGACCCGTTTTTTTTTTATCTTTGCGTGGCCATATGTATTATATATGTTAATGTTACCCGATTTACGATTTTTCGATATCCAATGCTTAAACTTAATTATTCTGGAGCAATTGCGGTACATACATACGCACTTACCTAGCAGAAACGAACAAAATCACAGGTTCACAGAAAAATATCAGTGGATGATGCAACTCTAACGGCACGAAATAGAGGAGCACACAAATATTATACCCGATTTTTTTTGGTCTTTAACGTCCTTATTTTAATTGAATAAAAACTCCAATACATGGTTCAGTCTTTGTTGACCTCACGAGCACACATCACTTGTGCTTGTCTGATGACTTTTGATAACTTGCTGATTGCACTGCTCATGTAAATAGTAGTTTTCCTGCTTTGTTCTCTTTGCATGACTGACTGCAATCTGCACCAGCACCTGCTCTGCCTGCAATGCAGCGCAGCCGCCCTGAGCCGCCCGGCGGTTGAAATTCACAGCTGACATAATAAGTCGAAAAAAACAAAACTACCCCGAAAAAAAAAAGTTTTTTTTCGAAAAATTTTGCCAGGTGGCAGCACAAGGCACAAAACGCGGGGAATAACACCTGGTTTCGAAAGTGGCAGGGCAGCACAGGGCAGGTAACACAGTAGATCTAAGACCATCTACTATTATATGGGCAGGTAACTGATTGCTGGGGTTTCGTTGCTATATGTATACATAATCCTGGAGGGGACTCTGCATAATCCTTGCTAAATAAAAATAATAATAAATAAAAAATATTGGATAAAAATGATAAATACGAATAAATGATTATATATCTTTAATTTGTTTCTTAAATAACACAGAGTATGTGTGTACAGATGATTACATGATTTTGTTTACAAATTCTTTCTTTTATATAAATACATTATATGGATTATATACGTGTGTTAGTAGTACAATAATAATTAAGTTTAAGAAGAAATAAGTCGAAAATAATTATTACAGGAACAGTATAATTATATACTATACAGTATAACTATATTAATAAAAATATTAACATTAAATATGTGCAAATGATGTTCAAATAATAATTTTGAGTTAAAGCAATTAAGCTTTGAATTAGGTTTTTTATTTTTTGATTTACACATATTATTATAAAAGACATTGGGGCTATATATACACACACACACACACACACAATTATAGTGTGTGTGTGTGTAGATCAGGCCTATATGTGGTGCGTGGTGCTACAAATAAAAAACAGTAAAATTTCTAAAATGTGACACAAAAACTACGTACATACACCTCATTGCCATGCTTTTTTTTTTTTTTTTGTGTAAATAAAATAATAATAAAAATTCTAAAATTCTGTAAATGTTATTAAAAGCCATGCATAGACATAATTTTAAAGGAATGGGTTTTATTGTAATTATACCACAATCTAATACAAATTTAAATATTAGGCAATATCGGTTGTGCTTTGGTTTGCTCGCTGTCTCAATAAAACGGCAGACGCTGTGCCAGTTTGTTGTACCATGCTAGAGAGCATCGACTTGGGATCAGCTAAGAGTTGAGCAGGAGGTGCAAGTTCTGCTACACGACCTGCGTCCATTACCAACACCCGATCAGAGTCCATCACAGTGTGCAGACGGTGAGCGATAGTGAGCACTGTGCAATGCTTGAACTTGTGACGAATGGTACTCTGAATGAGAGTGTCTGTCTTTGGGTCAACGTTGGCTGTGGCCTCGTCCAGCACAAGGATGCGGTTGTTGCGCACAATAGCTCTAGCCAGACACACTAGCTGCCTCTGACCTACACTGAAGTTACTGCCGCCCTCAGACATGTGCGCGCTAAGACCGCCAGCTAGCTCAGACACTGCTTCCTTAAGCTCCACTTCAGTCAGTGCTTGCCACAGGATCTCATCTGAGTACTCGTCAAACGGGTCGAGGTTCTTACGCATTGTTCCTGAAAAGAGCACTGGCTCTTGCGGGATGATAGAAATATTTGCACGCAGCTGATGCAAGCCAAGAAGGGATGTGTCAATGCCATCAATCAAAATACGACCGCTAGGACACTCGGCGAGCCGAAATAAGGCTGTGATAAGTGACGATTTTCCAGCACCAGTGCGTCCTACAATTCCAATCTTTTCCCCACTGATTAGTGTGAAATCAATCTCACTGAGTACACATGGATCAGATGGACTATACCTCAGAGAAAGTTTATCAAACTTTACTTCCCCTTTCTTTGGCCATGGTTCTGGTGGCTTATTTTGCTCTTTAGTTTCCAAAGGTGGCTCTGATTCTAGCTCGGTGAACTCGAGCACTCTCTCCACTGAAGTCATCTGGTTCTCCAGTTCTGCAGACTGCCTCATGCCCCACTGGAACATGCCTGTCATGCCAATTGTCTGTGTGATTGCGAGCCCTACGTCAGCACCAAATGTGCTTTCACTGTCGAGCAACAAAAAACTGAAGGTTACAATAGCGATGTAGAAGAAACAAATTATATCTAAGCACATTCCAAATGCCCGACTTGTTGAAATAAATAAATACCATGCAGCAGAATGGACGTCTTGATGGTTGTCAAACTGAAGCTCTAGTATTTCTTGTGCTTGAAATGCTCTAATAGTTGTCATGCCTTGAATTGAAGCATTCAGGTGTGTAAAAACTGGACTTCTTGTGATTCCTTCAACCCTCTTCACACTTCTTGAAGTCTTCAGGTAAACCACACGCAGAAAGTAGAATATTATACCAGTGATCACAGTTGGAATCAGCAGCCAGTAGTTGACAATTGACACCACAATGACTATGCCCAAAAGTGTAAGTCCAATCTTAGAAATAATAAATAAATGAAATAGAGTTAACCCTACTGGAAATATTTATTTAATTTTGCATTTTTATTGTTTGGTACAATTTAATTGTACCACAACTAGTTTAATATTTATTTTTCAATAAAACAATTACCTGAACTGCATCAATCATTGTACTTGGAAGTATTTCATCAATTGAGCCCATATCCTTTGAAAATCGATTCAAAATGCGGCCTGTAATGAAAATTAAAATGATTATAATTAATTTAATATATATATAGGGGTAATATATTATAAATAGGATATTTAGAGACCGGATTTTTTGGTTTCACCACTTTTTTCTGTCATTATTAGTTCACTTTTAATAAAAAATGAGTGTGAATTATGCAATATAAGACCCATTTGATTTCACCATTCACCAATATTTTTTCGTTTCTCACAATTTTTCAACTTTTTTTCACCATTTTTAAGGTTTTTCAACACTTTTCGAACTTTTGTTTTTACATTTTGAAAAAACAAAAACAAAAAAACAACACGTCAACTTTTAAAACTTATCAAAAATAGAAATAATTTATTGAAATATGTAAGAATAAATAAAATAGAACCATATATATATAGGCTATATATACCTATATATATATATATATACAGTATAGGAACAGCTTTATACTCAAGAGTAATGCTTCTGTATGTAATTAATGTTTATGTATTTTTGTAAATTTTAAGCTATATATGTTGTACACCATGTGTGTTTATTGAATAAATTTAATTAATTAAAAAATTTTAAAAAAAAAAAAAGGTAAAAATATTAGTAAAAGTGAATTATTATTATGATGTCACACCATATATTGTATATCTTATTTTAAACTCTATGTATTTCTATGGTTAATTATTATTATTTTTTTATGAAATTAGTAGAATGTCTTATTGTGCATTTATTACTGAAGTATAAATAAACACTTTTTAAGCCATTTTACATTTGTCAACATTGTTTTTTGTTACCATTTTTCACATTTTTCTTTAAAAAATCACCATTTTTCGCGCCATTTTTTGGCGAAAAAATCTCCTTTTTTATGACATTTATGGAAAAAAATTCACAAAAAAATCCGGTCTCTAGATACAATATAATAGGATTATATATAGGATATTATATTATATAATATCCTATTCATTGTTTTATACTTTATTAATATAGGTATGTGATAAAAAAAAATCCAAATTTAATTTTAAATATTAAAATTGTTAACATGGTAATTTTTCATTGATTGTAATTCAATATTGAAACATTACATACTTACAAAATTTTGATTTTGTAAAGAGATACTTCTGTAAAATGATCCACTATTTCCTTTACTAACCACCACTCAAGCTCACCTGATGGGTTATTATTGAAGAAGGACATTGTTGCCCTGGTGATGGCCGTAAACATCCGGTTGTGAAGGGTCTGCGAGGCCCGCATGCATGCATTGTAAAAGGAGAAAGCACGCCACAGGGAGAAAACAATCACTGCCACAATCAGTACTGTATAAATGTAAATACATATTTCTGTGGAGAGCCAATCATCACTTTTATCATTGGCATACAGTAAAGTACGCCAGGATGTCACGGTACCATGGTTTATCTCCTCCCAATTTGTCCTATACAATAAATAAAACAAAATCCAACATATTTAGGCATTAGTGTATTTCAGCTTTCATGCAGCATATAATAGTATTCACATAAACCAAATTATGAATTTTCTTCGAAGTATGTGTCGTAAAACAAGATTAGATAGGGTAAGGAATACTTGGGTGATGGAGAAATGCGGAGTGAAAGAAACGGTGATTGAGAAGTATGAGAGCAGTGTGTTATGGTGGTTTGGTCAAGTTGAGAGAATGGGCGAAGAAAGAATTGCAAAACAGCAGGTATCCCATAACAGAGTGGATGGAAGGAAAGATAGAGGCAGGCCTAAAACATCATGGTCTGTCTGAAGTGGTTGAAAGATGTTTGAAAAATAAAAATGTATGTAGTATGAGATGCAAAAGAAAGTGTATGAAACAAAAGGTATGAATCTTAAGGAAGCAAGAGAAATGTGTCAGGATAGAAAGTTGTGGAGGTCTATATCACTGGGCCAGGCTAAAAACCATCTATGTATTGTTATCTTACCCCGAAAGGGACTATAGCGTCATGAGTCATGATATATGTATGTATGTATGTATGTATGTATGTATGTATGTATATGTATACATACTATACTATTAATACATTATACATTTTTTTAATGTATAAATCGTTTCTGTGTAACAAATTAGTTTCTCTGTTATTATTATAATGGTTTTATTAATGTGTTTTGTCAATATTTAATGCATTTAATGCCATTCTGTATTGATTAACATTGATTTTCAGGTATATCAAGATATTACCTGTCATTAGACAATTTTTTGTGCAATGTGTTCTATGAGGATTGGAGCAAGTGAAATGAATAATTATACTATACATTTAGCAATGTCGATCTTTTTGTTTTAATATTTAAGCTTTTGTAAATAAGATTCTTTCATTTATATTGTATTCTCGGCCCTTTTTACTTGCCAACGCCAATAAGAGCACGTACTAAATTAATTAAATTAAAAATATGCCAAAGCGCATATATTTTTATCCTATCTCTCCTATTTCTATCATCTTTTTTACTTTTCCTACCCCGGTGTCAATATACTAAACGATGTAACTAGCTTAATATTGGTCATCTCTCCTTCCCCATTTGATTGATACAAGATGACAGAATCACACAGTTAGATTTGAAAAATTGGGGAATAGGAAACTGAGATTTAATCAACAGGGCCGAACAGCTCAATTGCCAATTACCCAATTTTTAAAATCTACCTTTGTGTTATTCAATTTAAAATCTACCATTGTGTTATTCTTGCCCGATTCAATAAGAGCACGTTATTATTGCCAACGCCAATAAGAGCACGTACTAAATTAATTAAATTAAAAATATGCCAAAGCGCATATATTTTTATCCTATCTCTCCATTTCTATCATCTTTTTTACTTTTCCTACCCCGGTGTCAATATATTAAACAATGTAACTAGCTTAATCACGATACAGGCGGCCGGCAGGCGCATTGCTCTCGCAACTTTCTGGAGTTGCGGAACTCTAGGAAGCGAGGGAGGGCACATGTGGCTTGCTGGCAGCCAGTCTTGCATCCCTCTTAGTGCACAATATTATATTACAGTGTGAGGATGAGAGGTTTTAAATAGCAAGCAGGGTTTGCGCGCGCGATTGTTCAACCAATCAGTGCGAGCAGCTGCGGGGGCATCGCGTATAAAAACGCGGCTGCCACTTGCTTCCTCAGCTCAGTCAGTTAGCAGATGTGGTGTGAGCCATCTCTAGCTGTACAGAGCTCTCTGCCGAGCCTTACTGATGAGTCCTAGGTAAAGGACGAAACCGGTCTAAGGCCAAGAGTAAGTCTGATACTGTTTTATAATGTTGTGCCTTTGATGTAGTGTGAGAACGTGAGATGTTAGGTATATCATATTTTACATTGACACTATACCCCTCATCCCTTTTAACGTCTATTTTTATTTAGCGCAAGCTATAATGATTTGCATCCCTAGTCCCAATTTACTATTTAAATTAGAGAATTTTCGCGTTTTATTAATTTTCAATTCAACGTGCTCTAATCTCTACCAACTATTTTCTAATTATTTTTTTAAACGTAATTAATACCAACCGCGATGGTTTTTTCCTATATATTATATTACATTTAGCAGAGAGTAAAGTTTTTTGTGTATTTTGTTACATGCAAATAATGGTACTGACCAGTAAGTGACCCAGTAGTCACCGGCACTGCCTGCTATTTGTGCCAGGACAAACAAGGACATAATGATGGTAATGACAAACTTGCTGCCTCCTGCCGCCAAGTACTCGCCATACACCTTGCCTGAAATGGTTCCCACAGTTCGCATTTCAGCTACAGCCTTTGGGCCTTTGACCTCAGCTGTGGGTGTGTTCTCTGAATCTTGCAATGACTTACGACTCCTCTATAGCACCATTAAAAAAAAAAAAAAAAAAAAAAAAAGAAAGAAAGAAAGAAAAGTATATTACTTGATTTATTTTCTTCCCACTTGTTTCAAACAAAATTATAATACAAGAAAACTTAAAATAATGCTGTCACACATAAGAGTATAATAACAGTAATAATAATAATAAAAACTATACAAACAGTAGAGAATAAAATTTAAGCATAGTGTAAAAGTAATCTCTATCTCACCCTACTTTCCCTGCTTGAGATTCTCCTCAGCAGTTTTCCTAGAGATTCCGTTTGTTTATCATCTTCTTGCTCTTCATTCTCTGTATCGTCACCTTCCTGGTGAGCCAGTAGCTTAGCAAAGTCTAAGCCTGACTCCATTAACTTTGCATATGGGCCTTGCACCTCCACATGACCCTGAAACCACAAATTTGTTGAGTAAATGTCAATATAGTATAGTGTACCAATTGCCACAATTTTAACTTGCCAATAAAAAATAAATAAATAAAAGGAAAATTGAAAGTACACTGCATACATTTAAAAAGTAATTGATATATTAGTTCATCATGTTTTTGTTTTTTTAATGATAAATTTATGATATATTATAAAAAATTATAATGGTTCACTCCTTAATAACTTTTTTTCTTCTTCAAATTAGTAAAGATATTATAATTACATTATTAAGAATAAGAATATTATTGGCTTGAGTGAGATATTGTAGTTGGTGAGTGACAAGCAGCACAGATTTGTGGCGCAAAAATCCCTTGATGCAGTCGTCAAACAAATGTCTACCGACGTGAGCATCCACAGCAGAGAGAGGGTCATCCAGTAGGTATACATCAGCTTGCTTGTACACCGCTCTGGTCAAGAAAACAATATCAAAACTTCTTCTTCTCCTTCTTCTTCTTTTTTTTTTTAACCCTTCAGTATAATGTTATTTCTTTCTTATTTTCTTCAGTTTTAAATTCAACCAAATAGGTTATCAGAAAACATTAATATTCCAAATACACAATAAATAATTTCCAGAGGTAATGAAGAAATTCATGCCTAATTTAAAATTTTATGAAAATAATAAATAATAAGTATAATAAACAAATTACAAGTATTGTTCTTATTTTACAGTATGCTCAACAATATGAAATAGCTACTGTTATTATACAGTACATTTATTTTGTTACCTTGCAAGATTTACTCTGGCCCTCTGTCCACCACTCAAAGAGATGCCCCTCTCTCCCACTAGTGAGAGGTCTCCATGTGGGAACTGAGTGAAATCTCTCTGTAAGGCGCACACTTTTACCACCTCCTTGTAGCGTGAGGCATCCCAAGGCTGCCCAAATAAGATATTCTGGCGAATGGATCCTGCAAAGACCCAGGGTTCTTGTGCGGCATAGCTCAATTTACCTCGTACTTCCACACTGCCCTGGGATAAAGGTAGTTCACCCAAAACTGCGTTGATTAGAGATGACTGCCGAGAACCATAGTTAAAGTTTAAAAAATAGCCAGTTCAATTTTTGTAAAACTTAAAACCTATATTTAGTAATATATTTATTGGTCATAGAGATGTGAGAATGCCTCGCTATGTTATTTATTTTTTTCTTCCAACTACATACTTCATAAACATATATTTATTAAACTAGTACCTTTCCAGAGCCCACAGGACCAATAACAGCAACAAGTTTACCAGGTTGCAATGTCATGTTCACGTCAATCAAGGTTGGTTCATTTGTCTCCTTGGACCATTGGGCTTTAGCACCTTTCACTTCCACCCCAGTTTGACCCTTTTCCGTTTCAAGGTACACTCTGGCACTATGGCTATCATTGGACACTTCCTCTAGCATCAGGAAGTTCTACAGCACACATAAATTAAATTGAATGTAATGTAAGCCTTTTAAGCCCAAAAAACAAGTCATCTGATCTGGCATGCAGTCGTATCCTGATGTGTATGCAACCAGTTGGGTATATGTGTTTCTCAGGTTGCCTACCCACAAAATTCTGCAGGCGCGAATACAAAAAATACTCACTTGGATTCGTTGTACGGACACAAGACCCTCTGCAAGCTGAGCAATTGCTTGAGGGAAAAATATTGTCATTGTTTGTCGTAAAATATTGTAATAGGAAGCCATGACAAAAACCTGCAGACATGAAACATTATCAACTACCATTTATATTACATATTATAATTCATGTTATATTCCCTCTTTCTTACTTTCTCCGCGGTGAGATCATTCCCAAGTAAAACATAAGCGACGACTGACACATATAGTGTGGTTCGTGTGGTGAACATGATGAATGAAAGCAATAACCCTCGAATATATGATGTGAGCCGGATTTGCTTTAGTTCAGCACTAGGCAAATGATTAATATTCAATTAGAAACACAATATGTTACAGTGTCATTTGTTATATAAATGTCTTACGATCTAGCCATTGCAACAAGTTTTGCAAAAGATTTCTCCCAAGTATACATCTTGATTACTTGAATTCCACTTAGAATTTCATTCATTAGTCGCACTCTTTCATCTGTACGAACTGCGGTTTTTAATCGAAAACTAGATGTCTTTTTTCCAAGAAATGCTAAAATAGAAGGAATAAAATTAATTCATACATAATAAACAATGACTAAACTTAACAAAATACCTTGCAGTGGGATAATAAGCAGTAAAACTGCAACTCCCATCAATGCTGAAAATCCCATACGAGTCCACATCAGATATGAAATGATGACAGTTTGTAACAGTCCAATCCACATGTAGTGCAGGAAAACAGGAACATTGTCAAAGCGGTTTACGTCGTTTGATAGCAGATTCACAGCTTGGCCAGTAGTCGTTTTTCCCATTGCTACATAGCTCAGTCGCAAAGACTGCAATCATTGTTTAATTTAGTCTTCATATAATTTAAATTTAATGTATTTAAACTTACATTAGTTAAAACATTTACACTGATTCATTTTAATTTGTGTTATACATTGTGTTATCATTGTCATGGTGCTGCTATAATGTCCAACATCCATTTGAAATAGTACAATATTTTTTATGATCTGCTATTTATGATGTGTAATGGAAAAAAATTAAACTGTCAAGTGACATTGTACATTTTAGCAGAACCTAGAAGAATATATATTATATATTATATATATATATATATATATATATATATATATATATATATATATATATATATATATATATATATATATATTATAATTATATTATAATATATTTTTTGTTACTTTTCAGGGGAAAGGTTATGACTATATGTAGTTTAAAAATTATACAGAGTGCATTTTAAACCTTTCGATATAGCGTTGTACAAATGGCGACCCGAATTTGCATTCCCATATGCACAATACCCATCATGGTAGGATAGATCATTAGAATGTTTAGGCCCGAACAAAGCACCACTCCACCTGCATATAAGTAAGCATCCTCTTTGAGTATCTCTTCAGAGCCGGTAGGTGGAGAGAAGTAACGAATCAAGAACCCTAAGAATATAGGCTGAGCAACCCTGGAAAATTTGCAACTTTCTTGAGAGCCGTATGTTCATGATTATATAATTAATATTTTTATAGGGGAACATTTTACTGGGCAGTTGAAGGTTAATTTTAAATTTTGGCATATTAAAGGCAAAAAGGCTCTTAGTTATAGTAAGCAATAATTATAATATTATATAAATAAGTATTTTTTCAAAACTGACAAGATCTTTTAATTAATTCATGTATCTGCAGGATCTTCTTCTTCTTTTTTTTTTTCTCACTGCATATTATTATTATTGAAATTACTATTATTTTAGCTTAAATTGGTTTGCACACTTACTTTACAACACACTCTATGATGAGAAGAACCATTCCGAATCCCATGTAACGTAGACCAAATATTCGTCTTATTGCGCTCAATAAACTTGCTGCTTTCTTTTTATTATTTTTTGCAAGATCTAATTCACTTGCCCAAACTCTAAAATAGAGGAAAGAATAAAAAATATATATGACACACAAAAAATAGGGGTGGGAGAATAACAGCATTATATATGTGTGTGTAAGCATATACACACATACACATTTGTTATATGGATTAGAAAACAACTATAATGTAAAAGCCGGCATTATATAATACACATACTTATCAAGAACATTTCCAAGTCTTTCTGATTTATGATCTACCAGTGCATCGTATAAATCATTCACTTCAAGCTCCTTTTTGTAACCTTTGACAAAAACATTTGTTGTCCACCTGAAGATGGGATATTGATTAAAAATAAATAAACATTAAAAACCTTCACAGCCGTTTTATTTTATTTAATATTAAATAAATAAGACAGCTGCGCAGGCTGTAAATTGTAATAATACAATTTAATATCCAATATATTGTATCACAATAATTTTAAGAAATAATAATAATAAAAAAAAAAACATTAAAAAAATCAATGAACCCATAAAATTTAAATGAATACAAATATAACATATATTTACCAGAAAAATAAGGCAGAAATTGGATTTGAAGTTGCTCTTGGGTGCACCTTACTTGGCTTGTCTGCAGCATCCATGCTTAAGAATCAGTCACCTATAAAGCCTAATTGTTTTGCAAAGCAAAAAATTCAATCTACTTAAAAATATATATCTTCATATGGAATTTAAAAGAACAAAGAAATTAAAATGCATACTCACTCTGTATGTCACAACCTTACCTAATATGTTAATCAATACATTGATGATATTGGTTTAATCTCTATTTCCCACTCAATTTTTTTGTTCTTATCTAGTCCATGTATAAAAATAAAATCAGATATGTTTGCTGCCTTTATAGTTAAATCACTTATTGATAAGAACAACAAATTAGTTTCTAAGATAGCTTATAATACACAGCATTTTTTTTCATTGCCTCATTCATTTTTATTTTTGAATACTTTCTCAAAAAACTTAATATTCATTTCCTTTTACAATTTATCACACCATTTTATAATTATTACAAAGTATTTGAAAATGATTGCTGCAAATTTTGCTACAAGAGATAAAAAGATAACTGGCAAACTTGGATTTTTCTTATCAGCAAGATCATCTTTTTTTTTTTTTTAATTGTAACAGTTTAGTTATTATGTATATAGTTAAATTTAAATATGACCTAGTGACCTAAATAACGTTTACCTCTTAAATCTTTAGCAATAAAAGGTAATTAAACTATGTTATTATAATTTATCTCTTTTCCACTTTGACAAAATGTAAATTCCGAAGGGCAGAAAAGATAATAATATTTTATCCCCACGAGTTGGGTATATTTTTTGAGGAAGTCTACACGAAGTTAACCCCTAGGTTTGAATAATTCATTTGAAAGAGAAAAAGTAGTAGATAAACTTAGCATAAGCAATTACCTGGAAAATTGACATTTTATTTAATAAAAGAAGAAATAAAACATTTCAATTCCCAACCCTTTGCCAACTATGGCGTCATTTGTTTACATCCAATATTCTATTATCTTCTGGATTTCATGCAACTGCTACAAATGCAAAAAATTTAACGGCCAACGGCCGCCATTCAACAATGGGATCGTCTGAAATCCAGAAGACAATTGGATGTAACCAAATGACGTCATAGTTGGCAAAGGGTTGGGAATAGAAATGTTTTATTTCTTCTTTTATTAAATAAAACGTCAATTTTTCAGGTAATTGCCTATGCCAAGTTTATCTACTACTTTTTCTCTTTCAAATGACGTATTCAAGCCTAGGGATTAACGTTGTGTAGACTTCCTCACCAAAACTGAGTACATATACATAACTTTATAAGAGACCCAATTTTTAGGTAAAAATATAGGTTTCATTGGTTTCATTTAGTCTTTTTACTCCACATTTCAGAGAAGAAATAAAACATTGTTTAAAACCTCACACTAATATAGTGTAAGTTAAAAACAAACACATTTTTGCAGGCAAATAACCACCAAATTTATCTTAAAATCCAGTGTTTCATTATAACGCTTATGGTGTATTAGTAAGCATTATAATTAAAAGTGTGCTGATATTTAGAATTATCTGTGGCAGTGTGGAAATTCTACTGTTATATATATTTATTTTCTTTGCATGTTTACAAATAATTTTTCAGTTCCCTGTACTCTGTGTATGTACAATTTTAATTTTTGAATGTACAAAAGCATCTTAAACATAAAATTTAAATGAAAATTTTGCAACTTTCATTTATTATTATTAAAGGCGTAGAACACCTTGAACAAAAAAGTTGTGCAATATCCTAACAAACCTGAAAATCAACGTTGATTTGGCCAAAGTCATTGATTTCTAATTTATTTTCCATTCACAAAATGCCGCTGGCGGTCACTGACATCACAGCTTGCTTGTTTTACGCGCGCAAAAACCGGGCGAGCTGTGACGTCAGTGACCGCCAGTGGCATTTTGTGAATGGAAAATAAATTAGAAATCAATGACTTTGGCCAAATCAACGTTGATTTTCAGGTTTGTTAGGATATTGTACAACTTTTTTGTTCAAGGTGTTAATAATAATAATAATATATAGGCCTATATATATATATATATATATATATATATATATATATATATATATATATATATATATATATATATATAGGAGGCCTATTTATTGGTTTTTGTAACATATAAGCCTACTGTATATAGCAACAGCTGCAATTTTAAGATATTATCAAAATTGTACATATTACAATTTTAGTATACTGTTTCCCATATATTTCATGTTATTTACAATTATAAGAATATATAGGCCTAAGATATAATTAGAGAAAAAAAAATTAATTCAAACAATAATAGTGTATCAGATTTTAATAGGTAATATTTTTTATTTATTTTTTATTTATTTTTTTTTTTAAGTTATCACAACAAATGTCTTTTTGTGCTAGTTTTAATTAAAGAAAAAAAAAACTTTTATTTTGATTATTGCCATTTCTATAATACCAAAATAATGTTTCGAACTTAAAACAATTTTTTTTTCTTTTTCAATCAAAAATACAGTATAAAATAATCATTTGGAATTTGAATATTTCTCCTTAACCCATTATGGACTGGCGGTACAAATATGAAATGGAAACATGTAATGTTAAGATATTCAACTTTGTAACTCAAATTATAGTCACGCAAACAATTTTTGTAGTTATATGATAAACAAAAGTCTTTAATAAAAAAAAAAAAAAAAAAAAAAAAAAAAAGAAAATTAAAAAAAAAAGAGAATAAAACAGGTTTTAATTAAGTTTGGTGTTTCTACAAGTGAAGAAACTCTATGACTTTAGAGACAAGCACCAATTTTTTGTCACGAGTCTTGCAGGCAACATTGTGTTCCTTTAGCCATTTGACCAGCTGAGGAGCACTCACAGATTCTAGATGCCCTGAGCTTGCTAATTTCTGAATGTCCTCTGAACTAAGCTCAGGCTTACTGGGACGTGACTTCTTGGAGGGAGTATCACCATCTACCCCCAACACACTTTTCTTTTTACCCAAGCAAGAAACTGGAGGGGTTCTAGGGACTAAAGTCATCTTGAAAAGTTCAGTTACTCTACCTTGAGGCAATGATTGTTCTTTAAGAGATGTAACATTGTTACCTGAGCACATAGGGGCGTAATGTTGTGGAGCTGTGAATGGCTTTGATACCTGTAATATAAAAAATTAATAAAATATTTGTGCTGAAAATATTATATCGATGCCTCCGTGTCAAAAGCGAGCATCTACACTTTCCAGATTTCCGACCAAACGACTATCTACACTTTCCGAGCAGCGCTGTAACCCGACTAGCGGCCATAAGCTTAACATTGCAGATGCTCCGCGGCGGAAAGTGTAGATAGTCGTTTTGTCGGAAATCTGGAAAGTGTAGATGCTCGCTTTTGACGCGGAGGCATCGATATATAGGTATTTTTATAATTTTAATGTTAACTAACCTGTGAGGACACTGTTGGGTTTGCTTGCTTCAGGGGAGTTGAACATTTCTTGTGATCACCTGCAAAATAATAATAATAATGATAATAAATTCCAACAAAATTCAAACAGAGAAAGAAAAATGAAAATAATAATAACACATGTGTAAAACTGTATTGTTAAAGACTTATACCTGGCTTGATTTTCTTGCTGAAGACAGGGACATAAACTGGTCTGGTGGGCTGAGAGATTGGTGTGACCAGATTAGATGTCTGTAGAGGTTTGGGTGCCCACTTGGCAGCCCTGGCCTGTGCTGCACTCTGTACAGGCTCTGCAGCACACCCCATCACATCAGCTGCCAAGCTGGGAACCTCTGACGCTGCATGTGTCTTGCTTGGAGTACAAGCTAAAGTCACAGCCTGTGCTTTTAAATTCTCACTTCTTCCCAACATCTGCTTCAGCCCACTGGTTTCCATCTTGACTTGCAACAGTTCACTATTTTCAGATTTTACATGTGCAGCTGTTAATAGAGACTGGCTTGTTTTTGTTCGATGTTGGATGTCAGGGAAGTTTACTTTTGTTGGAGGTTGTGTTGTAACAGTCGGGCATTGTGGTTCTGCTTGATTTTGGCTTGAGGAGGTGCTGACGGATGGTTTCCAGCCCCTTGACAGACTGCTCAATGATATGGCACCCACATTGGCTTCGAAAGCCTGGGATGAAGGGAACTCTAGCAACTGCACACATTGCATTCAAAATTCTTAATTTCATCATATACATATCCATTAAAAATATAAACTTAATTATTTTGAAAATACCAAGATTCAATGAAAAGTTGGGATGGGAGAAGAGGTGTGTTACAAAATCATAACAAATTTAAAAACTGACAATAATAGCCAAGGATCAAAATAGTTTTTTCAAGTGTTGAAGCAGCGAGAAAATTATAAAACTTTTATGCCAAGCTCTTCATACATTAGAATAGCTGACTTTTTCTTTACAGGGTATAGTAAATGATTTCACAGCAGTACTTGCTGTATACCTTATTAATTTTGATGTTACCTTGTGAACAGCTGGGTTGAATCCTGTGAGAGGACGTCCCAGATGGAGTGCCAGCTGAAAGCTGATGCCACATAGCTGAGTAAGCTGAAGAGTCAGGTCCATAACAAAGTCCCTCACCACATTGGTCTCATCCACATTGGGCAGGAACATGGGACCAAATGGACGAAGGCACAATGCAGGGTAAGTGTAACCCTACAAAAAAAAAAACTTTAAACTTAATTAAATTACTCAGCACAAAAACTTACCACATCAGTTTTGCTAAATTTTTGTCTAAATGTTACAGTTAAGTACGGTCCAGCAGGGGAGCAGTTTGTGTTTAGATTTGTCTCTGGTAAGCGATAGCCGTACTGTAATAAAAACAATTATTTTTTTTCTTCATATATGAATAAAATAATAATATCGATGTTGTTGCGAGCAATATGTGTGAATCGTTTTTTGTCACGCAAAGCTAATGTATATCTCGTTATTTGTCACGCGTAGCAATATGTGTTTCTGGTTTTTGTCACGCGAAGCAATATGTGTAAGTCGAGTGTCATCTACATTACATTCAGAAACGACTTACACATTTTGCTTAGCTTGACAAAAACGAGATAAACATGCGTGACAAATAACAAGATAGACATTCTGCTTCGTGTGACAAAAAACAAGTTACACATATTGCTCGCAACAACATCGATAGGCTAAAAAAAGAAATATATACCATGTTTTTCCAATGCCTCTTCAACTCACGATAATTTAGGAATGGACATGTTGGAGGAATTTCATGTGACAAAGTGACAATTCTACCTCGTCTTAACCTGCAGCAAAAGAAGTGCTCAACTGCATTAATATTTAGATTGCCCTTGTTGCATATTAAGAGCATACTTACATTTGAATAATTTTTCGCAAAGGGCGTACTTGCATTTGGTCAGATTCAACACTGTGCAAGCATCCGCCATAAGCTTAACATGTAAAAGCAAGTGCAAGTATTTTATGGTACTGGATAAAAATGCAAGTACGCCCTTTGGACGCAAAGAAGGCGATATGTAATGTACACACACAAGATGTGACTATAATAGATAAAGCAATATAGTTTATAGCAAATTCAAGGCACAAGCCAAGATGCAAGAGAGTACCCTGGGAGAGTGCAGAGCCATTCACAGGAGATAGCAGCCGAGGGTACAACCTTTGTCTGCTGGCTGAGAAATTGACCCATCATTTGTGGAGAAAGTCCCATGTCAGCCAGTTGCAGGTGTGGCAGCCTCACAAGCAGTGGACAGATGCTCAGACACAATTGGTCACCTGTACAAAGTTTCATAATGTCACATGCTTTTTTTTTTTTTTTTTTTTTTGAAGATTTTGTATACCTATATACTAACTACTGCTCCCATAGTGACACTTCCAAAAAAAAAAAAAAAAAAAAAAAGTAGGATTCTCCGTGTAGGCCTTACATGTTAAATGGCCATTAATAAACTTAAAACTCTAAAACTTTGTATTTTAAGTATTCACTTAAAAGGCTTACAAACTAACAGTATAATTCCTTAAAATGTCTGAAAAAAAAATTTAACCCCTTTGAATAGTAGTTTTCACAGTTTTTTTGCAAAAATTTTCTTGCAAAAAAACTGTGAAAATTACTATGCAAAGGGGTTCAATTTTTTTTCAGACATTTCAAGGAATTATACCGTTAGTTTGTAAGTCTTTTAAATCCAAATCCTTTTTTAACCAATATTTTATCTTTCATATTTGAAAATTTAAAGGTCATCTTAGGGCAACAAATTTAACTCTGTTACCCTTGAAACTGTATAATTTTTACCTTTTTATACGAAGTTTTAATGTTTTAAGTTTATTAATGGCCATTTAACATGTAAGGCCTACACAGAGAATCCTACTATCACCTTTTCAACATGAAAACTTGCCTTAAAAGTACTTCACAAATTAATTTCACTATAAAAATGACAAAGTTAAGCTTTTTTTTTTTTTTTTGGAAGTGTCACTATGGGAGCAGTAGTTACTACAGATTTAGGGCGATGTTCAAAATTTTTATCCTGAATTATAGAAAACTCTGAATAATTAACTATTATTTACTATAAATCGTAAAACTTTATGTGCTTTTTATCAAACACAAAAAAAAAGTTATGACATCAAACTTGCAAAAAAAAAAAATGAATTTTTATTTTTTTAAACCTTTTGAATATTAGCTGGTCTACATAACGACCTAATCTGTAGTAAATAATGATATGAGCTATAAAATTGACTTTGTTGTTCAATAAATGTCACTAAAACAGACAAAATCACAAAAAATATGAATTTCTTGAAACAAATGTATAACGGCTAAAATTTGAAATTTCGCGCCACACAACTGAAACTTTTCTGAAATATGATGGTCCATACATAGGTGTATAACTGTACCAAGTTTTGTTTTAATATCACTTTTATTATTTTTTTATTTCGAATTTTAAAGCTGAGCGGTGCGCCGCAACTTAGACGAGGTGCCTGCGCTTGACGTGACGTCACGTCAAAAGTTATGATTTCCCCACTCCAAATTTTTGCACGTGTCTTAAGCACATTATGGGCTATAAAATGATGCAAAAAAAATGACCGAAAAAATTACGTAAATTGGCCATTTTTGCATTTTTCCACTTTGAACGCCGTTCATTGACCTTGCCACGAGTTCAAGGTCATAGGTCACCCACTATAAAATAGGGCTTAGTCAATGGTCATAACATCCACCTACTATGATTTGTCTGTTGCAATTCATTTAAGAGTAATGATTTTTCCTAGCAGTCGGGAGATAAATTTTTTCAAAAATGCGGGTTTTTTCCGGGAAATTTCAAAATTTTCAAAATTTGAAAAAGTACTTTTCTCCAAATCATAAACTTGATGTTTGTACCAAATTTCAAAGAAATCGGAGAATTTGATGGCAGAGCCTTTACCAGTTGAGAAATACGGCCTCATATATATATATATATATATATATCGATGTTGGGATGCAGAAATGCGACCGATGAGAAAAATCATGAGGTTTTTACTCATGATTTTTCTCATCGGTCGCATTTCTGCATCCCAACATCGATATATAATACAATATTTTTCCACTTATATAACATACTGTCAAATATATACCCAAGTTTGTAGCACAGAGCTTAAGAAACATTCATACAAATTATTGTCTAGAAAGAACAACTGTTTTTAGGCTTACTTGAAGCGATTTCGCTCACATCGGCTTCTGTTTTAACATTTTACACATGCTCAGTACGTTAAAAGAGAGGCTGCATGTGGGCTGATGTGAGCGAAATTGCTTGAAGTTGGCCTCAAAACTATTGTTCTTTTATTACAGTAGTCAATAATTATTCCTGACATACAAACATCTTATGTATTGTTATGTTTCTTTATTTGATGCAGAAAAATAATCATCTTTACTACAAATGATGATCAGCATAAATTATCACCTTGGATTAAAACATCAAGCTTGACCGCAGGCATTGCTTTAGTTTCCATTAAAAAATCTCGTCCTTGGACCAGATAGGGACCTACTTGGTTCCAGTTTGGTGCAATGCGAGCTTGCAATGAGTAGCTCAAACACGCTTGCAAGATAGCATCTGTCAGCTCAATGGTACGGAAGTTGTGCTGTAAATACATAAAGAGGTTTGGTATTTGCATTATATGTATTTAAATATAACACATGCTATATTAATTATTTATAAGCAAAAGTTTATTTTGATCAACAAGATTGCACAGTACTATAGAACTTTATAATATATAGATACAAACCCCATTCAGCCCATGACGTTCAAGTAGATCCTTCAGTTTTCCATCACTGACAAAAGTTTTTGATGCAACTATATACAACTGGGATTCTGAGCGAAAAACTGGAGAGCTCAAAACATTATTGTCAGCAAAAATCAGCATCCTTAAAATAATAATAATATAAATATTATATGCTTTAACTGCAAGATATACATATATCCAGTCTGCTGAAAAATTGTGTGTATGTATGCAACAGTGTTTTAATGGAGCACACTCCAAATACAGATTTTATTGTTATGGAATCATTATTGGTATATCAGGCGCAGGCTGCCACCATGTGAGCCTATATATACCGATATATGTATTAATCGGGCAAACAATAAGGTCCGCACACAGATGGGAGAGTCCACAGGGCCCAAACACATGTGGTTTTTGAAGGGCCCGCGTGGGGATTTAGCAGTTTCCCCATAAATGATCAGCCTGATCCTGATTGGATATATCGTTACATATGGGCTTTTAGAGTTTAAGTGGTGTATAAGTACATATAAATATAATATGATGTGTATAGTGTACATATATGTAATGTATATACTACATATTACATATATATGGTATGGTAAAGGGGCCAGTTTTCTGACCCTAACTAGTTTTCGGCAGCCTACTTTGACATTTTTTTTTTACCCCAGAAAAAATGCAATTCCGAGAGCTGGTGATTTTTTATATCATGTATGTACATACATACATACGTATGAACGTCTCCTACCTCCTTGATTTTTCTCTAAGCTCAGCTGTGGGTGGTTTTCTCACAAAAATATAAAGTGCCGAAAACTGGTCCCTTTACCATACATATGATATATGTATTAACATATTGAATAAGTGTCCGAGTTTTTTCACAAATAATAAGTGTCCGAGTTTTTTCACAAATAATAAATTTTAAAAACATTACATATATGTATGAATGTATGTATGTATAATTTTGCTTGCTATATGAATACTACAAACCTGCATTTCAGCACAAGCCATTGATAAGCCGTCTTAGCATATTGATTGTTCTCAGGTGGGCAATTTATGTAAACCATAAATGCACTTAAATCACTTCTCTTTGGGAGATAAGAAAACATTAATACTGGGGGCGATTTCGAATTTGCAGCCATCCTTCTAATAAACGTTTTTACCAAAAAACAACCAAACTAATGCCACAATCCAAGTGATCAGATTAAGAGAAAAATTATTCACCCAACTCAAAATTCTACACAAAACTTAAACAACTCTCTAACTTGAAGTGAATATATGTTTTACTTTTTTTACAATAAATTTCCAAAACTAGTTGAACGTACTTTTCATTTGCCGGCCATCATAACCAATTGACAATCGTTGCGCGCATAATTTTGAAAGGCGGCGAGTTTTTAAAAAAAATACTTCTATCTCTTCAGAAAATATAACACAAAAAGACGTACATGCTTACACATAATTATATAGGTTAACTAATAAAATACATTGCTACAAAATATTAATACTTTAATGCAAAATTAAGAATAATTTTTTCCAGAATCCCGATTTTGTGAAAGTTCATAAAAAATAAGGTAAACAATAAGAACATTGCAACTTAAAAGACAAAAAATTTCAGGATCATGATGGATGAAAAAATGTGTTCAATTCATTCTTGTTGGGTATTTACAGAGAATCATTCTTATACTACTTTACTTTAGAAATTAAATTTAAGGTGCATCCACCATGTTCAAGTATTTTACATAACTTTATGCAGCAAATTAAATTTGGATTTAAAACAGAAATAATTACTGAGCGCATGCAAAGTTGTGGACAAAAATATTGCATACAATTAATTAACAAATGCAACATACAATTGAAAAAAAGGAACACATTATTGTGACAAAAATACAAATCATTGTATTATAGATTACAATAACAAATATGTCACTTTTTAGAAAATCCAAACTTATAAAGTGAACTCTGGCTGGTCATCACTTTAGTCATTTTTCTTAGTCCTACTGTTCTTGCTTTACTTGAAGGGAGACGAGGGGAAGATTTTACTTCTAAAGAATCTTCTTGTGAGGAACTCCATTGGAAAACTGATGAAAGATTTCTGAAACATAAATTGTTATAATAGTTCGAAAATTATGCAAATTAACTCTCAAAACACTACTCACTAGGCAATAAAATATTAAAAATAATTTTTGGGGATAAAAATTGCAGTTATTATAACTTCTTGATTTTTTACCTTTTACTTGATGATGTTTCAATAGGAAGCACTGGAGAATTTAGATTATCTTTAGATGGTGAAAGAGGAGTTGAGTTCTCTGGCCTTCCAAAATAACTGCAAGGTTGCAATAAACATGTTATATGCATTAAAAGGTACACTATCTAATCAGAAAATCTTACCTGCTAGTAATTTGTACTTTAGTAGGTAAGTGATTCTCACTTCTTTTCCTCTTGCCAAGAATAGGAGATTTTGGAGGATCTGATTGTGAATCATCACTCTGACTTGACTTCTTAAAAAGTGGCCTTCTGAAACGAAAACGATCTAGCTGGCTACCAAGTTCTGAGCCTGATGACTGAGAGCTCCATGGTTTCTCCGACAAATCTTCTTCATCACTTTTTATATCTTCAATGATTTCTTCAACTGTCATCATCTCTTGACTTGTTTCTTTTCTTGAACTTATTGTAGTTACAGTTTTACTAAATGGATTATTGCTAATAAGTTTTATAGTATCATTTGTTATTGATAAACTTTTATCAACAGTTGTTATATCATTTGAATCAGATTGATCCAAAACAGTGACTTCATCACTTAATAAAGTTACGTTTAATTTAGGTGACTCGTCAATATTCTTTATTCGTTTAGCAAAAGGATTTTTTGCTAAAGGACTATCATTTATTTTTTGTAATTTAATAGGACTATCTTCTATTTTGCAGAGTATTTCTCCAGGAGGTTTCTTAGGGGATTCAAATTCACTTGATTTTTGGAAGAATGGTTTACGTGGTGAGATCATTTGAGATTTTGCTTCTACCGGTTTTTTAGTGAAGTATGATGACTTGATGACTTCTTTTGTCTCACTGCCATTGAACACTTGGGTCTTCACTTCTGAGTGGGTAACTGTGCGCTCAGATGTGGTGGTTTGGTACATGGCTGCCAAACTTTGATCCATTAGAGCAGTATTCACTGCTACCTCTGCAATCCAATTATAAACTTATCAATAAGTTAAATAATAAACAGTGTGCACAACAATTCTGACCTGGTTTAGGTTTTGTTATAACAATCTTCTTGGTTTCAACAATAACCTCTTTGTCCTTTGTTGTAATAAATGCTGATGCTCTAGTTTCTTGCTTGGGTTTAGCAGCTTTGTAGTCTTTGTGCCAAATGCTAGTAGTAGGCAGCTGTAACAAAAAATACAATGTTATCTGTAGGTACCTTACTCGAGATCAAATTTCAATACATTAATTATATTCTTAAAGCATTTAATGCCTTAAAATCTTAATATTTATTAAGAGGTATTACTGAGTCCCAATAATAATAATAATAAAGTTTATAATTGAGTTTCTTACTACATCAGGATCAAAGTTATCAACAGTGTCCATGTTGAAGGGATCTAGATTACCCACAGCTAGCTGCAATGCTGTGTCAGGATCCACAAACTCTCCTGAATAAGGTTCATCATTTGATACATCTTCTCCATCCATCAAAAGCTGCCTCCGTGTCCGAGGGTCATACACAAGCTGCCTCCTAAAAGTCAGCTCTGCATGCTTCACTCGCTCAAGGTATTCATCACTTACACTCTCGCGTAAATTCAGAAATGAAGGCATCCTCTTCACGGACTGAAATAATAAATGTGTTTGTGTGGCATATCAAAAGAATAAAAGTTTTTAAATTAAAAGATTATGCCATAAAAGGTGATAGGTTGCATCGAGTTTGAAATACCTACTAGAAATAATACTAGCAGTTATTTAAAATAGTCTCATTTGGGAAAAAATACATAGTGCTATTTGCTATTAAAGTATTAAATCTAATTTATAATCTATTTAGAGAAGATTGATAGATTATTATTCAGGTTGGAAAGCATTAAGAAAATAAATAGGTACATCTAAGTTTTAACTACATTTTCCTAACATTTTTACACAATTTGTCGGCTAGGATAACTTTTTTTGTATATGCAAAAAAAAAAAAAAAAAAAAAAAAAAAAAAAATCACAGGATATTAAGTCGACATAGTGCATAGTCAATAGAGAACCTTCTCTAATAGTCGACAGCCTATTAATATGGCCTACTCCCGTAAGCTGCGACGCTAACTAACTAGTTAAACCGTAGTTAAGTTGTTATTTTGATTGTTGCAACAATTAAAAAAAGATAACTAAGGATTAACTAGAGGTTGCAGCTTACAGCCCCTAGTCTTACAGCCTCTGCAGGAAGAAAATGAAAACACAGACATGCAGGGAGGTCTTCACAGTCAGTGAAGACTGATAAATTCAAAAAAATATTTATAATTCCTTCCAAAAATCAGCAGATAATGCTACAAATAATCTAAATCAATTTATTATAATTTATAATTAACATACATACATACATATCGTGACGAAATAATCCCTTTCGGGGTAAGCCAACAACACAGATGTTTTATCCTGACCCAGTGATAGACCTCCACAACTTCCTAACAATCACTTTTGGGGGTCAGTTTTGTTCCTAATTTGACTCATTTCTTGAGCAGGCGCTTAATTGCCATGCTTGAACAGCTGTCGCGTTTCGATCGTCATCCCTCACAGACTTTAATTTCAATTTTGATCAAGAGTTGTCGATATGGTTACTACACACTTTCAAATACCGGTTTACACGGGACAAAGGTCAAAAGTCCTATGATTCATTATTATTTTATTTTTTTCATATACAGTACGACAAAAGTATTCTGAGCTTATATAATGTATATCATCAATATGATATAGTTCAGTAATATACACATACCCTGAGAAAGTCTGGATCTGAAGTTGCCATGACAAATTTTCTTGCCTTGCCCAGACCAACTCCCTGCAGCGAGCTGACATAATCACAACCTGAGAGGATACACATCTGACGTAGCTTGGTGAGCAGTGTCTGAGGTGCCTCATGAGGTCGTCCAAGTGATAAGTGAAGCCTGTCTAGTCTGAGCAGCATACCATGACCATTAGGATCTAACTTGTACAAAATCTGAAAATAAACAAAACATTATATAACATTAGGTATATTATATAAACATCAATGCGAAGTGGAGCTTTATGATAGCATACCTGGTTGCAACCAAACAGAATCAGATCTGAATCCTCAGTAATAATGACTTGGGCAATACCTGTGTGATTAAGGTAGGCCAGCTGTGCATCCGCCTCATGAGGAGCAACAATGCAGTCCACCTGTACATTACAAACACACTCACATAAGAATGCTCAAGCTTTTGTGAAGCATTTATAAACCATGTTGATTTCTGAATTAGCTGATATATATATATATATATATATATATATATATATATATATATATATATATATATATATATATATATATATACACACACACACACACACATGTATGTATTTCACCTTAATTTTACGAGCAGCTTTAATGAGTTCCACTGCCATGGTGTGAGTGACATCAACACAGCGTCGCAAATAATCTCTCGCTTCATTCTCTCGACCAGCTCGAAGCAGCTCCTCAGCTTTTTGACGATTTTGCTTTCGTAGCCTGGAAAAGTTTCAGATAATTTTGATATATATAACACACACATTATATCCACATAAGCAAACTTACTCGTGTCTCTTTGTTTCAGTCTCTTTTTTGGCCTCAAGTCTGCGACCATCAAAAACTAGGATAGGCTTGATGTTATGAGATATCAGCATATGAAGCATTTTTAATCCATAGTAGATATATCTAGGGTAAATATAAAATGAAATCACACAAGTGCTAAAGAAAAAAATATACATTATACAGAAATATGTATTTTAAGGAAAATAAACCATCGCGGTTAGGTATGATAAATTGAAAGAAAAGGATAGGAGAAAACCAACAAGGGCCTAACCATAGTGAAGAGAGTCCCATAGTTCGGTGAAAATCTTGCTAGCACAGATATAAAATAACTAACACATTGTTAACTCCAATGTTACTCCAATGTTACTAACTCCAATGTGTTAGTTATTTTATATGTGCTAGCAAGATTTTCACCGAACTATGGGACTCTCTTCATTATGGTAAGGCCCTTGTTGGTTTTCTCCTATCCTTTTCTTTCAATTTATCACATTATACAGAAAGAGTGTTTTTTGTATGTATTAGAGTGGAAATGCTTATTATTATTGTCAGAGTAGACAGTGGACTTACAATAAAAAAGTACCATTCAAAATTGATATATTTTTGCGCGCCACAAAATATTATGAATAAAGAGAAATCTCTGCTTTTTATTTAAATAGTTTTGAGATGTTTCACACGAAGTTTGAAAAACAAAGACGAAGATTGACGAAGAAGAGAGATCAGGTGATCAGCTCGAGTAGCTTCTCTAGCAACAGCCAAACACAATCCTCATGCTGCTCGTCCACTACCTTCACTTGCTCGACTCAACCTGTCTCTTCTTCTTTCTTTCTAGTTTTTTTTTTCCTTTCCCCTTCGTATTTGATACTTTATAATATAGGCATAGCTTTGATATTTTAATAATTTAAAAGGTAAAATGTTGTTAGGGTAACAGTAATTTATTTGTTTATTTACAAAATAATTTTTTTTAATAAAACAAAAACAGTAAAAAAAAAAGAGAGAGAGAGACAGTGGCAGAGATATAGAGCGAACGAAAGATAGGTTGAGTTGGGCAGCACGAGGATTGTTTGATTTGCTGGCGAAGCAGCTCGAGCTGATCACCTGAGCGTGATAGAAGCGACTACTTCTCTTCTATGTCAATCTTCGTCTGCTTTTTCTGAACTTTGTGTCAAACATCTCAATATTATTTACATAAAACGCGAGATCTCTCGTTTACTCATAATATTTTCTGGCACACAAAAATTGATCAAGTTTCAATGGTAATCTTTTATTATAAGTCTACTGTACATGCTCTGCAGTCTATATCTAAAAAAAAAACAAAGGGGGGAAGGGACTTACGCAGTTGTATTCTCTCTTTTGGCTAACTTGTCTGCACACGAAAATACTCCTCGGTGAAGCCAAACGTAAGCATCAATCGCAACCGTCATCCCAGCAAACTGACCGACGTTGATCTGTACATATACAATTATATGTACATACATATGTAAAGTACATATAGAAAATGAGTATTGTATTGTATTCAGTAGTATAATATTGTAGAGCTCTGGGCAAAATTTTCCGAACGAAACAGATATATAGGCAACCCGCAGCAGCCCAAAATGCTTTTCTGTGTTCTGAAACTTTTGTCCATAGCAATGTCCCTTAAATGTCTTCCAACTCCGGGCACTTTTTGTAGTCCACGCAACACTAGCACCATCGCATGTGACACCTGAACTACAATGTTAAGCTTACGAAGCTTTGTAGTTCCAGATGTCACTACTATTAGCGCAGCGTCGTTTCATATTGGACTACGCTCTAGCATAGGGAGTTGGAAGACATGTGAGAGTGAGGGACATGGTGTCCATAAATACATTATATTTATATATGTACATTGTACATACATACATATACATACCAGTACATACATATGCAAATTTTTATTCCATTTATAGTTTCATACATATCAACATTTAAAGTACACTACCTGATCAGTTGATTTTTTTAAAAAAGGAAGCAATCCAGTGACACCCATCTTATGTATTTGAGTAGAAAATCCAAAACATAGAATACGGCCTTTTTATGCTTCTGTGTTTTTGATTCGTTCATTGATTTTAGAAACTAGCATCGCTTGTCGTTGGAAAGCATTGAATTTAGTCAGCTAAACATTAAATAGATTATATAAATTATAAATATAAGTGTTTATTTGCAAGTAAATATACAAGAAACTCCCTAAAACCATGAAATAAAAAAAGCAAACTTACCAAATTCCACGAGACCACAAAAGCATAATACAGTACAGGGCACTGCCAACTCTATGCTCACCTTCGCGCCCAAAATATTCGCAGCTGTTAACAAACGGATTTTCGCAGTCATTTGTTTACAAAGAGGCGTGCGTTTTAACATGGTGGAATTTTAAGTTTTGTTTTTCTTCTTAGAATCTAGAAACTTAAGTATTTCTAATGAGTTAATTTGTAATATCAAGGTAAAAATTAAAAGCCTAGGTTACTTATTAAAAGAAAAATAAAGAGGTGTAAAGATGGCTGCGGTTGGCATGGAGCACGGTGGAAATATCGCTAGCTCGGTTATAGTTCAGCACGATGGTATGTATGCAAATGTGACACTTTTTTATTTGTTTTTTTTTTTATCATTAATTTAACATGAAATAATAATTTATTTATGATTAATTAAGTTTTATGAAATTGGCATGGAGGGCTGCTAAAAGAATTTAAAGTTTGAGAATCATGTACATATGCATACATTCTATGTATGGTAGATATGCCACTTTTCGGCCACTTCCACTTTTCGGCCACTTTGAACTTTGAAAGCCTATAATAAAAAATCTAAATGGACCAGGGACAAATTTTTTGTATAATTAGCTCCAGAAAACCTTAGCCAGTACTGTGTTAGAAATTGAAATGCTTAGCATCATAGGATTTTTTTTTATTAAATTATTAACTCGGCGAGAACTTAAAAATTGCACAAATTTACGCTTCTTCTAATGTTATGCAAAAACATCACATCAGTACTTCAGGAAAATAAGGTTCTAGTTACAAATTCTTGACAGCCATCTCAAATCCACTGAATATATATAGTATCTCAGCTAAGTATTAACCACCATAAATCTTAAGTTGGCCTTAGTCAATTTTTTTAAGACTGAATATAAAAGTGGCCGAAAAGTGGACACGATGCTTCGTACCGGTGTCACTTTTCGGCCACCTAATTTGCTAAGTTCAATATTTTTTCCTGGCAAAACTGTAGATTTGAAATCAGGTTTGATCACCTGAACTTGCTCTGGGGACAACATAGTTTTAGTAAAAAATAAGAAAACAGTTCTGAGAACCATAAGTCGTTGCCAAAGACGGTCCAAAAATCCCCAACCCATCATTCGTTATTAAGTGAAAATTGCAACTTTTTTTTTTCTTCAAAGGGGGAAAAAAATACGTAATTTTTTTAATGTACAGAAATGTTCCTCATACACTGTAGAATTCAAATATTAAAATCCCCAAAGTCATGATTTTTATTTTTATTATAATACTTAAAAAAAGTACGCCTAAGCCCGGGCGTCGTGTACCATTTTAAGGGTCGATTTTATCGCAACTCAGATTTCTGGGAAAAGTTTTATTATTTTTATTTCATATAATGGTGTATTGAGAGTGACATCAGGCTATCAAACATGCCCCTAAATAAACAGCACCAGCAATAAAAATTTTCAAGAGTAGCCACGCGTGGCCGTTAGGTTTGTGTTTAGCAAATTTAAAGCGCTATAGCGACCAAAATAATTGCAACATGCTAATTTTTTCCTAACATACACAATAAATGAATACATTTTAATGATTTGACAAACAAACAAAAAATTAATCGTGCGCAAACATGCTAGAAAACAGCTTGCGAATGTGCGTTCCTAACGTAAGGTGGCCGAAAAGTCGAATTTCAGTGGCCGGAAAGTAGCATAAGTGGCCGAAAACTGAGCATTTACAAAATCGAACTTTAAACTGTCCTCTTAATTAATTGAATGTTAAAATAAACGATTTTTTTATATGATTATGTTGGTAAGGTATTACTTTAACCAGCTGAATGGATGATTTGAACAGAAATATACTATTTGGTTGTAAATATGATGATAATATGAAACAAGATCCTTAAGTGGCCGAAAAGTGGCATGTCTACCATATGTACATACATATATGTATGATATGACATGAGAATATTTAGTGGATATCTTCTTTTACATACATTATGTGTATGTATGTATAGTACATATTAATAATAATAATAATAAATATCTCTATCTATAGCGGCAATTGTACTGTTAAGTACGGTGGCTCGCTTATCCTTTAAACAAAATATAATAAAATTTATATTAGTAGGTAATTCTCCTAATTTATTCCTAAATAACTTTCTGTTTATTATTTTAACAACATCTCCATCAAGCCCATTCCAATCATGGGCAGTTCTAGTAAGGAACGAATACTTTCCCACATCAGTACTTGTTCCCATCACTTGTATCTTAAATTCATGATCCTTTCTAGCTATGTAGTTTGATTTTGTGATTTTCTTGTTTAATTCTCCCCATCCCCTATTGCCCTTTTGAACAGAATACATTGCACAAAGCCTATCTTTCCTCCTCCTAGTACTCAGCTGTTCCCATCCAAGTTTTTCAACTAGCTTAACACCTGCTACCGGATTTATATCTCCCACTCTCCAAGTCCTAGTTTCCCCTGTAACTCTTCTGGCAGCATTTTTTTGTACCTTTTCTAAGTCGTTTATTAATTCATTTGTGTGTGGATCCCAAAGCTGAGCTACAGTACTCAAGCTTTGGCCTAACTAATGATTTATACGCAATATTCTTTGTTTTGATACTTGTTCCTTTCAAGTTTCTATATACAAAACCTATCTGTTTATTAGCTCCCGCTACAACTTTATTCACATGTTTATTCCACCTAAGTTCAGAATCTAACGTAATCCCTAAATATTTGTAGTCTTTCTCTTCCTTTAAATTTTCTCCCATAATACTGTATTCTTGAATGTTATTATCTTTCTTTTTCCTAGTAAACCGCACTAATGTACATTTAGACACATTTAAGAACAATTTATTTTCCCTAACCCAATCTTCAATAAGGAATAGATCTCGTTGCAGTTCCTCAATATCCTCTCGACTTTTTATCTCTCGATACACTACACTATCATCGGCAAACAGTCTTACTTTACTTTTAATCTCTTTCATCATATCCTGAATATAAATTATAAATAAAATTGGCCCTAAGACACTCCCCTGAGGAACACCTGATGTTACTTCAAGACGTAGAACACCTTGAACAAAAAACTTGCCTAATATCCTAACATACTCAAATATCAACATTATTTTGGCCGTAGTCATTGATTTCTAATTTATTTTCCATTTACAAAATGTCAGTTGCGGGTTTACTACGTCACAGCTCGCCTGTTTCCACGCGCGTGAACCAGGCGAGCTGTGACGTAGTAAACCCGCAACTGACATTTTGTAAATGGAAAATAAATTAGAAATCAATGACTCCGGCCAAAATAATGTTGATATTTGGGTATGTTAGGATATTAGGCAAGTTTTTTGTTCCAGGTGTTCTACGCCTTTCAGCTTCCTCAGTGTGTGTATGTAGTACTGTATGCATATACCTACCTACATATTTATACATACATACTGCCTATGCATATAAATATGATGCACATTTGTATATTTGTATGTACATATGTATATGATATGTGTATGTATGTACAGCTCTGGACAAAAGTTCCAGAGCGGGGCAGTGGCGGCCGCTGCGTGTTCTCATAAAGATAACAAAGTGTTGTTGCGGTTTGTCTATGCAAATCGTTTGGGAACTTTTGGCCAGAGCTGTACATACGTACTGTAATATGTATGTATGTTTGATTATTAAAATATACATAAATGCAATAACAACTTGTCAAGTTATATATACCCCCCCCCCCCCCCCCCCAATAAATCTGACCAGTCGCGTTAAAGTTTCCTCATATACTGTATTTAACATTTGGAGACTTGCACGCTGCGGTCAGATTTATTCGGGGTGTGTATACATATTATTCACACCTGTTGACTTTATTTCAGAGGGCGGACCATCGGAAATTAATGGCAAGGTGCAAGCTTTAGAAGAGAAAATTAATGTCATGGAAAATCATATAGAAGATCTACTAGATCGTAACAAAAAATCTAATCAAGATTTTGACAGGATCAATGAAAATTTGAAGCGGTATGTGTATATGTATTTCAACTTGTTTCGAAAGATTTGTATGCATACACTCTGGAGTAAAGTATAATATACCAGTATATATATATAAATATATATATATATATATATATATATATATATATATATATATATATATAATTTTTTTATTATTATTTATTTTTTACAGGCAAGAGCAGGAACTGACAAGATGTCGTCAAACTCAAGCAGAAGTTGAGCAACGTGCAGAATTATTGACACGACAACTCAAACAAAAGCAAGATGAAAATGCTCAGTTAAAAGAGGAGCACAATAATTTACGTAGGCAGTTATGTGAAGCTATCAGTGGAAAACTAACAGCTACTATGCAATTGGATGATCTTGCAAGTCGAGAGGAGGCTTTTACAAATAGGTATATTTACTTTTTATACATCTGCTGTTAAAAATAATAGTAGTAATAATAATTTTAGCAAAGAAGATGATAAAATTTAGGCATACAGGTAGATAGATTTAAAAAGAAATGGGCATAGGGAAATTGAAATGTTCATACATTGACAGGGACAAGAGAGAGAGAGGGAGAGAGAGAGAGAGAGAGAGAGTATTCTAACCTGATCCAAAATTAACTGCGGTTTGCACTATTTTCACCAGATAGAGTTTGCCCGTGAATTAGGTGGGATTGTTTGTTGTTTTGGTTAATATATCGTCGTGGTTCCGCTATATTGTCCGATGTCCATTTGGTTCAAAGTTTACTAATGTCCGATGTCCACTTGGTTCAAAGTTTACTAATGTCCGATGTCCACTTTTAACCAGTTTTCAGGAGACACAAAAAACTCCTTTAATATTTGCAGTATTGATGAGGCATTTAACAGTTATTAGGATCATAAATATAGCCAAACAAGGCATATATATTTTTTTTTATAAATATGTTATATTTTTATTAGAAATAAAATAATTGTACTCTTTCGGTTGAGTAAAAAAGATCGCGGACTCAAACTTTAAAAAATTATATCTCATGAACGAAGCGTTGTATTAACAAAATAAAACCATATTCTGAATTTTCGATATATTGCCTATAAATATGATGCTTTAGTTTTTTATTGCACCTTACGGTATATTAGCAACAGCGCGATATATGACGCAACTCACCAAAAATATGAGATGTAATTAGTATTACTTGCTCTAAAGTTGACTTAAATAATTTTAAAAACAAAGAACAAAAGATGATCGCCGTATAGAAGATCTAATATTACAAATTCAAAATTCCCTTAATTTTGTTTTTAAGGTCACATAGTAATAACTTTAAAAAATTGTCGTACAAATTAATACATCAGAAAATATATTGGAGTAGTTTAAAAAAATTATCACAAACAAAATTAGGTCACAGTTAATAACTAGAGCAACTTTTGCTGTATTTTTGAACCATAGGTTCGTTCAGAAACTTAAAATTAATTCTTTTCTATACAACTGCAGACAATAAAAATTTCAAATTCAAATTTAGAGTCAAAGAATTCATAATTCATGTTATATTGACTTGCAACTTTTCTTAAAATAATAATAACAAATTTAAAAAAAAAAGCAGCAATCTGTTATGAAACTGAAAATTTAGGGGCGCAATTAAGTATTTTTAAATAAATCTATATGAAATTCGTAAATTTGTAAAATTACTTTAAATTAAAGAAAAAATATAAATTCAAGCACAGCATGTACTTGCCCAGGTTGCGCAATTATAGATAAGTAATATTTCGGGATTATGAAATTCATACGAAATTTTTATTTTCTATGTGCATAGAAAAAAAAATCAAAATAATTGCAAAAACAGCTATATAGGGGTAGTTTAACACTATACTGTTTTGCGAACTGTTTGCAATAAAATTTACAGATCAAATTTTTTTGCGTTATGTTTTTACAGAAAAGAACAGGTCAAAACATAATATACATAATACATATAATTAAAATATGATGGAAACTAATTAAATATATTTTCCGATACATATATACCTATTGTATTTAAAAAGTCAAAAGTATATACTTTTGTATATAATAATTTTTTGTAATCAACTCTTAAACCAACAAATGCTAATTAAAAATGTTAATGTTTATTATGAATGTTAAAAAAAATTCTAAATTTATATCTGCGTAAATTAAAGTTGAAGTATAACATCGATTGTAGAAATTTACTATAAAATTATTTGCAGTAACTTTCATAAATTATTTTACTTAAAATTAATCGTAATTAGCTGGTAAATATAGCTATCAATTTTTAAATTAATTTTTCAAGAAATATCGTTATCTTTTTTTTAAAATGCAAGTTTTGACAAGCAAATGATATCTGCGTGTTCCTAAAAGAGGCGTACCGCGGATCAACTGATGTATTTTCTCGCAATATATTTTGAGTTTTTATTGTATAAAATTTCAAATTTAAAAGCTATCTATAAGAAATTTGAAATATATATGTAAAATAAAATTCTGGTCTGAAAAAAAAATAAAAAATTTTTAGTTCAAAATGGACATTGGACATTAGTACTTTTTAAAAAAAATGGACATCGGACATTAGTAAACTTCGAACCAAATGGACATCGGACATTAGTAAACTTTGAACCAAGTGGACGTCGGACAATATAGCGGAACCCCGACGATATGTGTTATTCTATGATTGTTTTTATCAATCAATTATCCCCAATTTGACCCCCCCCCCCCCCCCCGGATTATCATAATTTTAACAATGATGACTGAGGACTATTTCATTTGATTTGTACATGCATACTGATTACTGTACTTACAGATATACATACTTAAAATTAGATCAATTCTTAATATATGTTGATGTATTTTGTTTCAGACAAAAGTTAGTCAACCAGGAAATGGAAGTATTACGTGGTCAAAAGCAAAATCTGGAAGAGCAATTGGCAAAGCTGGAAAGTGAACTTTCTGCCTCATTATCAGGCTCCCAAGAAGCCGAGTTGAACATTAAAATTGACAGCTTTGACAAACAGGTATAATAAATTAATACCCATGGATCCCTGAATTTTCGCATAGCATTAATTAAAATATTATTCTCCATGTAGATGCAACAGAAAGATGATGTTATTGCAAGTTTACAAGAAGCATTATCTCGAGAGCAGTCTACTTCTCAAAGCTTACGTCAACAAGTCGTTGAATTCCAAGCTTCGGAGCAGGCACTTCAGCTGGCTCATCAACAAGAGGTGCAAGCTCAGGTCAGAGTAGCCAATCTCTATCAAGGTATGTACCAAAATGAAATGAATATCTTTCAATACATTATTCTTATGGGTAAATAGAAAAACTGGCAACATTACAATAATGGATTAAAGCTAAATGAGATAACAGGTATGAGGGGAACATAGTGCTAAAAATAATAATAATAAAATTAAATTAAAAAAAAAAAAAAAAAAAAAAAAGAGGAAAAAGGAGGAAAAAACTGGCATGCAGTATTGCAGTTTAGTCTATTGTTGTGCAAGTTTTTGATGTGAAGATAGTAGGAACTTTATTTTCACAATATTTTTTCCTACGTTATTTGTATCCAGCAAAACAAATACATACTATAAATTTCAAATAAAATTGAGCTAAAAATTTTACAATAAATAATTCAAACCTAACCTAAAATTAACAACAAAGAGAGAGAGAGAGAGAGAGATAATATTGTTAATTTTTAAAACTTTCAAATTTGACTTTAAAAAGTTTGAGCTAAAATTGGAATTAACTTTGTGTATGTATCTTTAAAGTGAATCACTTAAATATTTGATCTTTTTTTGCATGTGTTTGACATAACTTAACTTTTAAGTAACATTTCATCTTTACGTACTTCATGTTAATTTTATATTTCGCGACCATTCAGATTGTGAGATATCAACCAGTCTTTAAAAAAAAAAAAAAAAAAAAAAAACTAGCATGCAACTCTATCTTTTTCCTTATTTTAGAAGAAGCGTTTAATCTCTCTCTCTCTGTCTCTCTCTGTCTCTGTCTCTCTCTCTCTGTCTCTCTCTCTCTCTCTCTTGGTTAGTTTTAGGATACTTTTAATTATTGATTGAAAACTCGAAATAAATACTGATTTGACCTTCACTCTACTCCTATGCTGTCGACCAAAAAGTATTGTTTATGTTGTTGCTTACTGATGATAAAAATTGTTTTGACAGAGGAGAGTCGTGAGGCGCGTGCCATAGCTGAGCAGCACTCCACAGCAGTTGCAAACTTACAGACAGCACTTCGAGAAGCCACAGAAAAGCTTGAGATGCTCAAAGTCAACGCTTTAAAGGACAAAGCTGATATACTTAACCAACTACAGCTAAATGAAAAAACAATCAAGGATTTGCAACAACAACTGGAAAATTCTAATTTGCTATTGGAACAAACAAAACAAGGTATGTTCTGTGTTAATAACATAATGTAACAATATTGCGGGACAATTTAAATTGAATGGGAAATTCAAATCCCAGTAGGTTTAAATCAATGTAATTGTAAACACAGTATTTATTTGTGTTTTCTGAAATTAGTTTAAAATATTTAAGCTCAGAAATTGTCTTGCATGAAGTATAGGATAGTTTATTTGCCTTAATATATCTCATGAAGTATAGGATGATCAACATTAGAAAGTTGTATTTAGGAAAAGGAAAGATACCATCGCGGTATGGACAAACATGCGACGTTAAAATTTGATAGGGAGAAACCAAATGAGAGTTGGCGCCAGGCAGCAGCGTCAACTGAAAATCGCAAAATACATCCGTTGTTTTTCCATCCTTATCTGCAACAACTTTACATAAACATCTTCCTTTAATTTTTAACTTAACTTTTAATGGTAAGAACATACCTGTTCAAATTGCTAATAAACATAAACTTTCAAACGTCTTAGATCTTCAGAGATTAAATATTATGCATGAACAAAATTTTATATTGTTAAATAAACTATTTGAAGATCAAAATATCGATGGAATCCATAAATTATTGCAATCAATTATTGTATATGTACTCAGCGGTCCCTAAAAATTATATAGTATAGAAAGAAAGTCAAAACCATGGTTCAATCATGAGTTATATCAACTGAAAAAATACTCCTTGTATATTTTACACAAACTAAAGCAAATTAAATTTAGAGACCAGGACCTTTTAAAGCACTTTGCTATTGTTAAAAAGGAATATAAAAATTTGATTCAAACAAAAATTAAGTTATATAGAGAAGAAATAGAGAGGAAATTAGTCATCAATGCAGCAAATACTCCGTATACCTATTTAAAGAAAGACAGGGTTAAAAAATTGCAATGTCCAATTCCAATGGATAAATGGGAAACACATTTCAAATCAATTCTCAATAATAACAATTTTTTGAATTCCCAATCCCTTAATTTATGTGAATTTGTTGATGCAAACTATATTTCTTGTAATTCATTATACAATGTTATCTCTAATGTAGATGTGGATCTGACTCTTAGGAAGATGAAAAACAATAAGTCTCCTGGTCCAGATTGTATCACCAAAGAACACATTGCAGCGTTTAGCATGCAATGTAGTTCATCATATATTGCAGACTTGTTTAATCTTTGTATTAAAAATAGAAAACTATCTGTAGAATGGAAAACATTGCGGATATCTGTATTATACAAAGGAAAAGGAAATATTTTGGACACAAATTCATATAGGGGTATTGCTAATTGTCTTATTATGTTAAAAATGTTTGATAAGCTCACATGTAATAGAGTTTTTCATTTAACTCGTAATTTAATCCCTGATGTACAGTTTGGTTTTATGCCTGGGAAGTCCACAATTCAAGCTGTTAGATATTTACATGATCATATTTTGAAAGCAGTCTCAGTTCCAGCAGGCCATACTTATGTAATTTTTATTGATTTCTTGAAAGCATTTGACATGGTGGATAGAAAATTGTTAATGCATAAGCTCATCAATACTAGAAAACTGTCTAAAAAATTATTAATTTCTATTGCCATGTTGTTTGAAGTCAATTTTGTGATTATTAATGATGGCTTAGTTTTATCTGACCCAATCTTGCAGAGTAACGGAGTGCTACAAAGGGGTCCGAGTAGCCCCCTCATGTATAACCTCCTCACACATGACATCTTGGATATCTTAGTTGACCTTATCTGTAATGATCCTGATATCTTTATCAGCATCTATGCAGATGACATCGCAATTATTTGTAATAATATTTTAAAACCAAAAAATTCTAGACAAACTTATCGAATGGGCTAATCTGAACGGATTAAAAATTAATGCTAAGAAAACAAAAATTGTAAAATTCAGGAGAGGTGGCCCTTTAGCAAAGTCAGATGTAATAACTTGTAATGGAGAAAAGATAGAGTTTGTAAATTCTTTCAATGGAGGTTATCGGTTTAAAAAATACTTAAAAAATTACTATGTCTTAAAACACGTAAAAGTATGTGTAGTATTTCTCATTTAAATTTCTCCAAAATCGGTGGAGTAGTTTTCTCAAAAATCTCAAAAAACGTGTTTTTCCCCATAAGCGTAATGTTAAATTAGGGGACCCTTAGCTTTCCCCGCATCTCCCCGTGCGCTAAACCGATAACCTCCATTACCTGGGGGTTATTATGCAACAAACAGGGAAATCTTTCTCTTAACATGTCAAAGAACGCTGCCGAAATGCACTGTCATCTTCATTCGCTATTTCAAATCTAAATTCATTATCTTTGGAAACAGCTATTAAACTGTTTCACTTAAAAATCTCTCCAGTTGCTTTGTACAGCATTGAAATTTTCTGGTCATATAAGTCTATAACAGACTTGAAAAATTTAGATTCTGTTAAGTCTCGGTACCTAAAAAGGGTACTTTGCCTATCAAAATTTACATCGCCAAGGCTGGTTTATGAGCTAGCAGGGGAGGAGTTATTTGTAACAGAACTACAATTGAAATTTAAGCTATTAAAAACAGATACTTACATTAAATTTGTTAAGGATAGATTAAGTAAAACTGAAGATATCAGCCTGGCCTTCTATAATACCCCTGCATTTAATATTAATGGGTGGAAAGGCCCAAACTGTACAGACAGGCATGTTTTTACCCGTTATGCGGTGCATGGTTTCCACCATGTAATATGTCAGATTAAAGAATATCACGAGTGTAATGATAAATGTGTATGTTTGTTATGTGGTGGCCTATGTACTAGGTACCACTTACTTCATTGTCCATCTCGAACCCTATCATTAAGTCAATATGCCAAAATGTAGACTTATAGAGTGCAATGTAAATATATATCATGTATAAGTACACCTTGGTGTTTAATAAATAAAAAAAAATATACTGTCTCAAGCCGTTATGCACGGCCCTATGCACGCTAGGCGTGCAAGGCTATGAGCACTTTTATGCATGTATAATTAATTAGGAGTTAAAGGAATTTTAGTAGGAGGCGGGGGGTTGCTGCAAGCACAGCAACATATTACATAACAATAAATATACAGTAACTCAATAGTTACAAACGTTTCGCCTTCCCACAGGCTCATCAGTGTAACGGAAAGAGTAACACAGTCACGCTAGAGATGATGCTCACACCACATCTGCTAGCAGACTGTGCAGTGGTCTGCGAATTTACTGAGCTTTTATACCCAGTGGCCCCGCAGCCTCACGCGCCGATTGGTTAATAAATCAGCGCGTGACAATTCGAACGTATTTTATTTTAAACCACATACTTACTGTTACATATAATTACTGTGCTTTTAAGGCGAAATAAAGTAAAAAGAAGACAGGAAAGAAAATAGGAGATGAGGTACTAGAAAGAACGGACTGTTTTGCAGCCAAAGATATTTTTCTAGCGGGACAACACAGGACGGACAGGAAAAACATATAAACAAAATCGTCTTAGCGATAATTGTATTTAGGAAAAGGAAATAGCTGCTGCCTGGCGCCAACTCTCATTTGGTTTCTCCCTATCAAATTTTAACGTCACATGTTTTTTCAACATTAGAAAGTGACAGGTATTGTACAGGAAAAATACATAAATACACAAAACTGTGACCTATCGATCAGGTTAAAACTGTTAACCTGATAAACATGTGAGAAATTCTTAACTTGATAAGCCTATGTCAACTGTCATTTTATCATTATTTTACATGTCTTGCATACAGAAATCAAGTTTTTCTGTGCCTTATTTTGTGTAGAAACTGTAGAAAAGTTTGTAGCTGAGTTATTCCCAACTGCCGCGGCAATGAGTCAACACTTACAGCCTGACCTCACGTTATCCAAGATTTACACTCGCTACGGAGCTGCTGTGTCTGAGCTAGAGAGCGTGCGAGGAGAACGTGACTTGTTGACACTCAGAATCTCATTCCTCTCATCTCAGGTCTATATATACTTTTTTTTATTTGATGGAAAATATTGGAGGAATAATGTCTTGATGGAAATTGATTGCATTGTGTTTGTGTTGTGTAGTTGGAGGATCGTGAGTCTGAAGTTAGTGACATCAAAACTTCAATGATGAGGACAGAGGAAGAGTTGCAGCAACTTCAAACTGAGAAACACACACTTGACGCCCAGCTGTGTGAACTGCAAGAGGCATGTGATGAGGCAAAGCGCAGTGCTCGACAACACGCTAAGGACAAGGCACGTTTGCTGGGCCAGGTTAATGATCTCAGTGCTCAGGTAAGTGCCTGCCTGCCTCATAACTCAAACTATTTACAGTCATTGTTTTGTTATGTAGGTGGTGCACTTGGTAAAGGAAAATGAGTCTCGAGAAGTCTCTGGAGCAACAGCTGCTGAGAGAATGCTTCTTTTCCGTGATGTTGAGGGATTACAGCATCGTAATGTAGAGTTGCTGGCACTAGCACGTGAACTTCAAGAGCGTGCAGAACGTGCAGAAAATGCACTTACGAGTGCTGAAGATGTGGCCACAATTAGTGCAAGGCTAGAGGAAGCCCGTGCTCATTTGCGTCGCATGGAAGCAAGCAGCGAAAGTCAAGAACAAATGCTTCAAATCCTCATTAGGCAACGAGATCACTTTGAGAAACTGGCTCAGCGAGCGGAGACTAAAGACATTGCTCTCTCACCAATCAACCTGGTATGTCAATGGAATTTTGCAAAGCATTAAATATTCAAAAAACAATAATGAAAAATTGAAAATTGACAGTAAATATATCACAATATTATTTTGTTTGACTAGGCGCCAGTACCTTCTCGGGTTCAAGCTTCACCTGCATTGCCTATGCAGCGAATGACAACGCCTCCTGGTCCTTCACAGCAGCAATTTCAGCAACGAACACCTCTTCTTGGTCAGCGTCCTCCTTTCAACCCTGCTGGTGGTCCTCGCTTCCCCACTCAGGCCAATTTCCAGGAGCTGCGCATGAAACTGCGCAAGTCTGAGGAGGCGCTCACCACACTTAACAAAGACTTTGAGACATACAAGAAAGACGCTCGAGATCACTTCAACATAGTCACTGAGCAGCTGGAAACAATGCGCACACAGTTGTCGGAAAGCAAGTAAGTTCAACAAGTACTTACTTCCATTATACGTGATTGTAATCTATTTCATAAACACTGTATACCTTAAAGGCATAGAAAACATGAACAAATTTGCCTTTACATCACAAAACACTTGATGGGACTTACATAAATAACGTTAGTTGGTCTCAAAACCCAACAGTACCCCCGTAGCAGTGATCAGAAAATTTCAATTTATGCAACCCGCACAACATTTTCATACTAGTTTTTGCCTGTTAATGACGTCATAAACAGGAATATTCACGCAAATTGCATACTTTACATATTTTTCAAGCTCTTTTGTGTGGCTGCATTAACATTCTTGTAAAAAATATCATCAGTTTTGTAGATCCCATTTTGTGTTTAGAACATGTTGTTTCAATGTTTTATATGCCTTTAAAGCAAAGTGATTAATACAATTCCTACACTGAAAATTCAGTTTAATATTTAATAACTATTTTGCTATGGACTTTGAACTAAAATCTTTGCAAAATATTTATCAAATTAAAATTATGCAATGTTTTGTTCAGACTAGAGCAAGCTCAGCTTCACGCCACAAATGAGAGTGACAGCAAGAGACTGACATCTGCGCGAAGCAACATTGAGTCCCTAACTCGTCAAGTGGATGGCTTGCAGGCAATGAGAACAGCTCAGGATGAGACCAATGCTAAACAAGAGCAGGTATGTTACTGTTAATATGTAGTTACCATCAAATCAAAGTATTAAAGCATCAAATGACGTGTGTATTGGATTTGGCAGTTACTCTTGGATGTGCACAAGGAGCTAGTGGCAATGTATGCTAAAGTATCTCAGGCTGAGTTTGCTCTGGAGCGTTCTCAAGCTGAAGTGCGGCGACTCAGAGTGGCTGAGGGATCATTACGTCATGAATGTGACGCACTGAGAAAGTCATCATCAGTAAGTTCCAGGATGCTAGATGTGTAATATTTTTTGGATTAAATTAGTTTTGATGTTTGGCTTTATAATTGTGGTGTATAATGATGTGCAGACGCAGCAAATGGTACTGCAGAGTGTGCAAGAGCTGCGAGCATGCAGACTGACAGCAGAGGCTGAGCAGAGACTACAGCTGGCACAGCAACTTGAAGCCACCAAGCATGAGGTCCGTCAGCTGAAGCAACAGATGAAGGTAAAAAAAAGTATTGCACTTAACATTCACAATATTTAATATTTAAGTGTACAGTTAAAATAGTAAGCACTGTAAGCAGACATCACAGGGTCAAATTCATGACAAGTTACTAATTTCTTGCTCAAATAACAATTTTAATAAATATTAAATAACTTGTTCATAAGAAAGTTACCAGGTTGCTGCATGAATATTATGTTAACTTTATTTACAGGATGAGACCACTCGCCTTGGTGAGGAGATTTTACAGCTGCAGGGTACTCTGAGCCGTGAGCGTGCTGCTGTGGAACAGGCAAGGGCAGAGGCGGCTCGTGCAGAAGTGGAAGTTACACGTATCACAGAAAGACTTGCCCAAGCAGAGAGAGATATTCACGCATTACGTGCTCATAGAAACCCAGTCACTGAGGCAGAGGCTCAAACTGACTTGCTTGGTGAGTTGTCAATTGCTCTTTTGTTATTATATTTTGTTTGTACAGTAATTAACAGTTTCAGAATAGCTGTGAAAAGTGAAAACCCCCAAATAATAATTTTAATTATTATTATATTATAATTATTAAACTTTGCAAATTTCTGAAATGATAAACTTTTTATTGATATTGTTTTTATGTTGTCAGGTCGCGATGAACAGGAAGCTGTAGAGCGACTACGCCAGCTTGAGGAAGAGGTGCAACGCATGAGTGTCGAACTTCAACAAGCAAAACAGGAGGCAGATTGTGAGAGCAAGCGTGCAAATACCATGCATCAACAACTCGCTGAGCTCACGGCTAAGAGTAGTGCAGATCTGGCTGAAACACAAAAAAAGTAAGAAGCTTATCTGTAAAATCAAAATCTAATCACTCAACTTAAATATCAATATCAAGATTATTAAAACTCATTTTCACATTTTTATACATTCATAATATTTTCTTTAATATCTTGCAAATTAAAATAATAGTAGCAGCTAGAAATTAAAACCTAGAACAGGTTAAAAAAAATTGTCTAATGACAGGTAATTTCATTATTCATTACATACCTGAAAATTGAAAACCAATGATAATTTTCAAGATGATAATTTTCAGGTATATTAGGATATTACATGTCAGTAGACAAGTTATTGTTCAACGTGTTCTTTAATGTTGTATGTGGTTTCAGACTCCATCTAGCAGAGATATTGTCAACCAAACTGCGCTCTAGTCACACGACATTGGAGGCTGAGCTGACCGTAAGTCGTGAGCAGCTACGCCGTGCAGAGCAGCAGTTAGAGGCTGCAAGACAGGAGGCAAGGGCTCGCCAGAATGTGGCGGGTACCAATACCCCAGCAGACTCAGTAGAAGTGGGAGCCTTACGTAGCGCTCTCGCCGCTGCCAAGGAGCAAGCCCAGCGAGCGGCAGAGCAACACACTCGCAGTGCAGAGCAACACAAGCTAGACATGCAAGCACTCACTACCTTCAGGAAGCAAGCAGTCACTGCAGAAAACACCATCACTAAACTGAGGTACTTAACATGCAAGTTTTCAGTTACAAAATTTAGAAGTTTTAATTAAATATATAATATATATAATACTGTACGTAAATGTTAGTAATAGGTTTTTAAGTATTTATGTACATTCTTTGGGTTACAGTATTTTGTTTTATAGTATGAAAAGCTAATGGCATGAATTATTTTTTTCAAGCGTATTTTGTGCTGAAGATTGGCACTCAGATTTACAAAATAATAATACAGTAAAACCTCAATATAGCGAACTCGGATATAGTGAAATTTCATTATAGCAAAGTAATTTCGCCAGTCCCGCCGAAATTTACATGTAAAAGCATAGGGTAAACTCGTTATAGCGAAGTCAACTTTTTTTTTTTTTTTTTTTTTTTTAGCCAAAAATAGTTAATAAATCCAAACTTTCGTCGGTACATCACGCTCTCTCTTACAATAATTCTTCCGGAAACGCGGGATAAAAAATAAATCGTGAATAAATTTGACGAAGTAAATGCCATCTCGATCGAATAATTAAGGAGTGTATATAGATGGCTTATATCTCAAAATCTAAAAAAAAACTTCCAAATTTTATGATGCCAATTGAAAGTTAATAGTAACAGCTACCTATGATAAAATTTTCAGAACCCGTGACCATCAGATAAGAGAGAAATTAATTATTGAAATTAACATGGGCTCTTATGGGACTAAAAAAAATCATAATTCAAAATCTAGCATGGTGACCCCCCAAAATTTTTACATTTTTGAAGATACCTAATCCTAATAATGCTGTTCGTAAACCCTGTTCTCTGCTCCTAAAATGACGATCAACTTTGGTTATTCAAATGGGATGCGCATTTTTTGGTGCAAGAGAACAGGTTTTACGAACAACACTAATGTATCACTGTGCAAAATTTCAGATTTTTCTGTCTTTAAAACTTTTTAGTCAAATCCCGCAGTAGCTGATTTCCCGCCTTAACTAAAATTACGTGAAGTGTTGCTGCATGAGTGTGCTGTGCACCAAATAAAAAAGCATACAAACATCTCATTCAAAATATTTTTCAAAAAAAAAAAAAAAAAAAAAAAAAAAAAATCAATGTAGCTTTTATACTAGAAAGAAAAAAAAAGCCGATATAATACTGCTCAAAATTTAAATTTCTATTATTGTACAAAGTTTTTATTTTTTATTGAAAATTTTTCCAACACTTAAATACGAGATTGCTGTCAGCATATAAATAAATTTAGCAAAATTAACATTTAACTCGATTTTTAAACTATTGTTACGCTTTTCGACTCAACGTATCAATCTCAAACTTTTCTCTTTCATTTTGCGCAAAATTTACGTTTCAATCACACTTTAAAGTTATAAAAATTCCAAACACCTTATTTTCTCCTATTGAAATTCATTGCGTGTTGTCAAACAAACACGATTGAAAAGAAGAAGAAGAAAAAAAAAAAAGAAAAAAAAGTTGTAGTCGAGTTTAAAAGTGAGGAGTTTCATATCCCTTGGACCCCTGAAAATACTTTCAATAGTTTAATTGTTTTTTCTTTAAAAATGCACAGTTAACTGTGCAAGCTATCTAATTGTGATTTTTTTTTGCATACTTTACAGGCGCGCAGTATTTTTTTCTACCGCCGCGGTAAATTTCTGGTACACACAGTACACAGTACTGTATTTATTTATTTATTTTATTGAAGCGCGTGTTTTTCTATCATACAGTCAATGAAATACTTATTTTAGTATGCTTAAGTGGAGCAAACATCAATTTCTGACGTAATTTTAACGTTTTTTTATGATTATACATCATGTATTTAAGGCATTTTTCCATGTAATTGCGTTATAACGAAGTAGCGATTCCCGAGGTCCCTTGAATTTCGTTATAAAGAGGTTTTACTGTGTACATAAATTAAAAGAAAAAAACTGACAATAATATGCAAAAAAAAAAAAAATAAAATAATAATAATAATAAGGGCAAGTCTACCCTGTTGAGCCTCTCGAACACCTTGAGGTTCCCTCCGCACCACTCTGATAGAGGGTTTGCCACCCTAGGAGTGTGTAAAAAGTAGGGTAGCGTGAGGTCTCGAACGCACGCTTTGGCGGGAAAGATATTGCCCCACCTCTTGGCGATTCGTCGCCGGTGTGATGGTGCGGCCTGTCTCCTGCTACCACCAAGCGGCTAGACAAGGAATAATCACGTGCTGCAAAGCATGTTCCGAGTCAAATGCCGATGTGCCAACTAACAAAGTTAGAGACGAGACCTCAGCCTGACATTGCTTGGCTTGTTGATCTGGCTATTTCTGCCCGTTTGCAAGGTATCGCGCGATACGCTGTAAAGCGTTGTACCTTGAGAGTAATGTGCATAAGTAGAGTGACTAAGTCCCCAGGGAGAGTCCGCAGTGTTAGAAGAAAGCTGGCCCCACTAATCCATGTGGAGGCTGAGACAGCTTTAAGAAAAAATAAATAATAATAATAAGACATAAATGTAGCATGACACTTCCGCCACAACAAAATTGTTGGCTACGGTGGTGGTGCCAAATAATGAATGATCGTGGTTTATTTGGTTTGAATGATCGCGATGGTTTATTTTATAATATAATATGATAGAAGTTCATCTAAAGTTCATCTAAGATTTCGTTTTGTTCACTTTATTAATTATATTTGACTTTATATATTCAGAAAAGAACTAGAGAACACTACCAGTAAGATGAATGAGGCAGAGACGTGCAAAGATGAACTGGAGAAGAATGTGAATGAAAGAGAACAATTGATCAAAGATTTGCAAGCACAGAACTCCGCTCTCCTGGACCAAATTCAGCAGATGGGAACAAAGGAACAGTCTAAAGATACATCAGCCAACACATCACTCAATCTTAGCAGGTTTGTTTTGTATGTAATATAATTAAGTGGGGGATAACTAACTTGCCATTACGTTACAACTTTATTTATATTGTTAGTCAAATAAATCAGTACATCATTTGAACAATTTTTTGTCTCAATTTTTAATTTTATTTCATAATTAAATTAATTACTTTGATTATTTAATTTTTCTTTCTAAATAGTTTTAAAAGTCAATCTGTTTATTTAATTTGATTTTTCCTAACATCTATTCAGCTCAATGACAGAGGAAGAGGTGCATGGACAAGAGCAGCTGCTTGTGGTCTTGCGACATTTGCGTAGAGAGAAAGAGATGGTTACAACACGCGCCCAGTCACTCGAGGCCAAAGCTGCTGGTCTTACTTTGCAGCTCGAAAACACACAGAAACAGGTGCATAAGAATTCTAATTTGATAATATTATCCTCCAAAGTTAAAAAAAATCCCTATAGCTTTAGTTGACCTCATCTGTAATGATCCTGATATCTTTATCAGCATCTATGCAGATGATATCGCTATTATTTGTAATAATATTTTAAAACTTCAAAAAATTCTAGACAAACTTATTGAATGGACTAATCTGAACGGATTAAAAATTAATGCTAAGAAAACAAAAATTTGTAAAATTCAGGAGAGTTGGCCCTTTAGCAAAGTCAGATGTAATAACTTGTACAGTAATGGAGAAAAGATAGAGTTTGTAAATTCTTTTAATTATCTGGGGGTTATTATGCAACAGACGGGGAAATCTTTCTCTAAACATGTCAAAGAACGCTGTCGAAATGCACTGTCATCTTCATTCGCTATTTCAAGTCTAAATTCGTTATCTTTGGAAACAGCTATTAAACTGTTTCACCTGAAAATCTCTCCAGTTGCTTCGTACGGCATTGAAATTTTCTGGTCATTTATGTCTATAACAGACTTCAAAAATCTAAAATCTGTTAAGTCTCGATACTTAAAACGGGTACTTTGCTTGTCAAAATTTACGTCGTCAAGGCTGGTTTATGAGCTAGCAGGGGAGGAGTTATTTGTAACGGAACAACAAGTGAAATTTAAATTGTTAAAATCAGATAATTACATTAAATTTGTTAAGGATAGACTAAGTAAAACTGAAGATATCAGCCTGGCCTTCCATAATACCCCTGCATTTAATATTAATGGGTGGAAAGGCCCAAACTGTACAGACAGGCATGTTTTTACCCGTTATGCGGTGCATGGTTTCCACCATGTAATCTGTCACATTAAAGAATATCACGAGTGTAATGATAAATGTGTATGTGTGTTATGTAGTGGCCTATGTACTAGGTACCACTTACTTCATTGTCCATCTCGGACCCTATCATTAAGTCAATATGCAAAAATGTAGACCTATATATGTATAAGTACACCTTGGTGTTTAATAAATAAATAATTATTATTATTTTATTGTTATTGTTTTTGTGCAGCTTGCAGACTCGCTCGCCCAGGCTGAAAGGGCTGGGAAGGCTGCAGCTGGCAAGCCAGGTATGGTGGAGTTGCCTCGCACACACTATACTGAGCTTCTGCAGCAGTCGGAATCAGTAAATGCTCTAGCTGATGCCAATATTGCAAAGAGGCAGAAGTGTACAAGCCTGGAGCAGCAAGTAGCTACTCTCTCTCAGGAAATTATTGCCTTAAAGCCTAAAGCCGCAGAGTTGACCAAAGCACAGGAAGGGCTCAAGACTATGCAGGTAATTACTTTGAGGGGGGGGGGGGGTAAATACTCGCCGTTGGCAAACAAACTTAATTCCCATAAATACTCTTCAAAATTAATTTTATTTCTCTGTTTGCCAACCATGCTGGTATGAAACTTGCAAGCTACGGTATATTTTTTAAACTCGTAATGTTTTTAAAAACTGTTCAGTTTTTGTTCTAGATTAGTATAGAATGTTGATTATACTGAATTCATTGATGTATTTCAGGGTGAGCTAAATGCTGTCCGAGGTGAAGCGTCACGTTGGCGCACACGTGCTAATCAATTGACAGAACGAGTAAGCCGTGCCAATCCTGAGGAACTGAAACGCTTGCAAATGGAGCGTGATAATTTACAGAAGCAATTGCGTGAGGAAATGGCTAAGATGAAGACGGATCAAGACAACTTATTGAAACAACAGGCAGTCGAGCGAGACAACTTGCACAAGCAGCTGATTGGAGAGCGAGATGAACTACGTAAATTGAAGGCTGCAATGTTGGAGCGTGACTCTGAGTTGACAAGATTGCGTCCAGAAGTGACTAGGCTGCAGGGTGAGCTGACAAACACTCAAGGCCAGGTTAAAACTTTGCAGGAGGAAGTTGCAAATAAGGATAAACAGTATGCTGAACTTGCCAACAAAGAACTTCAGGTGAGTCCACATATTCAATTTATTAAAAACTACAAGTCTTTAGAACAATGTTTTTACATTTGTGGTTATTATTTTTGAAACACATAACCTAAAGGCAAGGTTTGGGGGAAAAAATGGTTTATGTTCATCAGTCAAATTAAACACGGATGAATCTAATTTGCAAAACTGGAATTGTTGATCCACACAATACTGGTACTGTTCAATCTCATGAGTGGGCAAATATCTCAATGCTGTATTGCAAAAACATAATTTTGATGTTAATTATTTTGTCCTTGACAGCTGACAGTGGTTCTAATCAATGTAATGTTGCATTGTGTCTTTTGAGTACAGGTCCGTCGTATTGCCAAGAAATACAAGACTCAGTTTGAGGAGCTAACCAAGAGTGTGGAGGAGAAGTCAGTGCAGCAATCGCAGCAGCAAGAGGCTGGCACGTCACAAGGTCAGCAGTTGGAGCAGTCACGCCATCAGCAACAACAATTGGAGGCACAGCTAAGAGAAAGTGAGGCCAAGTTGGCGGCAGCCATTGCCGAGAAGGATGCACGACCTCGCGATCTGGTCAGTTAAGAGTAAAAATTTATTACCTCTCCCCCTGCATTGTCAGATAATAAACTATATAGAGTGTGCTGTTCCTCCCATTTTCAGCTAAAAATAATAATATTATGCTAATAATAAGAAAATAATAATAATAGGCTAACAATAGGAATAATAATAATAAATTTAAAAAAAAATTATTAAAAAAATTTCATGATTATTGATGCTGTTGTAAAGGCTTTTGGGAATTTTTATTTTTGTGACAGTAGTACAAATAAGAGTATCACATTTTTTTAAAAGTAAAATGAAGCTTTTTTTCTTGCTTATGCACTCTTAATTTGCTATTTTTATGATATATTGAGAATATAGTGGTGTTTGTACAATGTTTAGGAGCGTGAAGAGCGCATGAAGAAAGTTTTGAATAATGCGAGACAACAGATAAGTAACCATAACTCCACAATAAGGGAGAGAGAACAGACAATCAATGAACTGAACACTAAATTGAGGCAGGCTAAAGGTAAGTGTTGTGTTGACATATTTGATGTGAGACTTGAGCTTAACATTGCTTGCACAGAAGAGCACGATGCTCAGCTGGCCGCCCTCAAGTCACAGTATGAGTCGCGAGTCACAAGACTTGAGCAGGAAATCATACGACTTGAGAGAGAAGCAAACGATCATCGGGCAGACACGCAACAGCGGCCTCCCATTAGACAGCCTCAGCAGGTAATTGCATACACACAACAATTACAGTATCTAGAAAGTGTGTGTGTGAGACTGTTCACACATTGCAATGTTATAATAAATTTGAGTGATTAATAGATATAATGGTTTTCAATGAGGATTGCATACAATCAGATTTATTGCCTTTGGAAAATATTGTTCTGTGTAAAAAGGTCCTCAAATGAAATGTTAAAGGTTTTTGTACTCCTGTGCATCAAAGAGAAAGTTATTATTAGTATTATTATTTATGACATGACTGTAATAAAATAGTAATTGCTTTAGAATTAAGGATTAAAAAAAAATAATAATAAATGATGGTTTGATATATAGCTTCAGGGAGCCAAGAGTAGTACTAGTGGCGTTGAGAAGACAAGTGTCGAACCCCCAACTGCCAATATCCGACCAATGGCAGGCCAAAACTCACAGGCCAAGCCCCAGCAGAGCGCGCAGTCAGCAGCAGTGACACCAACGTCTCGTGCAGCTCCTATGGCTCGTCTGCGTCCCATGTCCATGGCTTCTCCTCGCTCTGTAGCTGTGCTTGCGCCTAGCCAGCAACAACAACAGCAAGCCTCCAGGTGAGCCAGCATGTCACTACACCTGCTATGTTAGCTAAGTGTGTCTTTGTGATAGCAATGCAGCAATAATTCTTTTATTTTTTTATTTATTTATTTATAATAAATTTGACAATTTACTAACTGGCATTAAGTTGTACTTCTATATTAGATTGTTTTGACTGGTATTACAGTAGCATGGGTAGCACAGTGGTTCAGCCAGAGCCAAGCACGTCAAGTGCTCCACCTCAAGGCACGTCAGCAAGCTCACAACAAGCTGCGCCAGGGGCTGAGGTTTCGGCGGCCACCGTAGTGCTGGTGCGACCTCAAGAGGTCCAGCCTGCCGTGTCTTCTAGCCAGAGTCTTCAAAGCACGTCACTGTCGGCGCCATCCACCAGTCAGCACCCCCCTTCCTCTGTTTCACACCCTCCACCTACCCTCAAACGACCTCGGGATACAGATGCCACCCAACAAGAGCCCAGGGTGAGCTAAAATGATTTTTGCTAATTAGCTCATTTTAATAGCAAATTTGTCAATATATTGTTGACTTTTGTGCTATAAAGAGGTTATCACCATTTTTTCATGTATGCAAGTTTAAAGTAAGGCAATTTATTGTGTTTGTGTACTGCTGCAGGTAAAACAAGTGCGTGGAGAAGTGACATCAGCTGGCGAGTCTCAAGTTGTGTCAACCCCCGAGGCCTCAACAGGCAGTCCAGAGGAGCAGCCTAGTTCTTCTTTGCATCACGGAGCTGTGCTGGACTCACATGAGGCCGAGGTATGAAAGCTCAAACAATGAGGTAGAAGGTGTAACTGATGTAACAAAGTCAACTTTAAGAGATTCTGTTTGTATTATTATTAAGTATTCATGATTCAATTTAAATGTTAGGCATAATGTAATTGCTAATTAGGTTTGATTGTCTTTTGTAGTTGTGATGCTGGACAGTGCTAATACAAATGCAAATATATACCTACCTATTATTTTTTAAATTAATTTCACCAGATATATGCAATGTATTTAATATCTCTAAAATAATTTTAAATCGATATGAAAAATATTATTGAATGATTGCTGTAACAAATAAGATTTTGCGTTGTTTGGTAGAGCGTTGACGTGAGCGGTGAGCGTGGAGAAGGAGCGGAGGCAAGAAGTGGCAACGTCGTCATGATGGATGGAACTTCATCTCAACAACAGTCTCAGCAGCAGCAAGAGCCAAGTCGTAAGTACTCTGTCAATAATGGTACTTGATATGATCATGAAAATTATTATTATATTATGTTTTCTTGATGAATAACACCAAAGGCCAAAATTAGGAGAGATTAAACAGTCTTCAACAAATCCCAATAAAAACATTTCACTCAACCCCAGCTCTTTGTCACAAAATTCTGATTTTGTTGCTAATCTTACCTCTTTTTGATTACAGTGATATTGTATATTGTAACCTTAATTCAGCAGGTGTCAATAGGTTGCAAGTAGCTTTGAATAGTGCAATGAGATATGTGTATAATCTAAAAAGATCTGATCATGTTTCTCCTTGTTACTTGAAGAGTTCTATTTTAAAAATTAAAGAAAGAAGAGAACTTCACTTATTAACGTTCACTCACAAAGTTTTGCACGGCTACGTACCGCACTATCTTAAAAACATATTTACATTAATGAGTGAAGTGAATGTGCGTAATACTAGAAAACATGCTATGTATTTGCAAGCTCCATTTGCAGGTAGAGATGTTCCAAGTGGTTCATTGAGTGTGATTTGTTATAGGTTATGGAATGATTTGCCTGCTTCGCTATGTGTAAATCCGCTTAAAAATACATTCAAAAGCAAATTAGAAAGGTTACTGTTATCGCGGTATTTAGTTCCTAAGATTTAAACTGGTTTATATGATGTAGAACAAATGAGCTATTGTGATTAAAATTTTTATCAGTATTACATTGTGTATAATGGTATGGTGTTTTTGATGGTAATTATATATTATAATATCTTTTTTTCTTTACTTTTTTTTATTAGTATAATGTTTGGTTTATTGAAAATAAGTCTATGCAAGTAAAAATTAATATATATTGGAATTAAATAAATAAATGGTAAATTTATTATGAAAGTTTATATGTTAAGTATTTCTAAATATAAATATCATTACGGTAACAATAAATTAGTCTGTTAAATGAAGCGCTACCTCATGAAGTATTTTTGGTGTTTGTTTTGTGCTCTAAATATTATTATGTAATTATGTTGTAATTTTCTGGTCAAGAACATGTAATATGGCTGAAATAGCCGTGTATGTCTCTTAAATAAAATTATTATTATTATTATTATTATTATAACATATTAATTATTTATTTTAAAGCCATGGACCACATAAAACAACATGTGCTTTTTAATGAATAAACACAAAATGGAATCTTCAAAACTGATGACAATTTTTACCAGAATGTTAATGTAGCCCCACGAGAGAGGGTGAAAAAACTGTCAAGTATGCAATTTGCGTAAAAATGCTTGTTTATGACGTCAGAAACATGCAAAAATAAGTATGAAAATGTTGTGCGGGTTGCATAAATCGAATTTTTTGATCACTGTTACGGGGCTACTGTTGTGTTTTGATACAAACTAATGTTGTTTATGTAAATCCCATCAAGTAGTGTTTTGTGATATAAATGCGTATGTTTTTCTCTGGTCTATTCCTTTAAGCTTAAGAGATACATAGGTCTATATTAAGTTTATAGATGTTTAGTACAAAGTTGTAATTAGAGCTGGGCAAAACCGGATAATTTTTTATCCGATTATCCGGAAATCCGGATAAATGGATAATTTTTATCCGTTTCAAAAACGGCTAATTTTTATCCGTTTCACAAACGGATAAATGGATAATTTTTTTCTGTTTCATAAAAGGATAAAAATTCATATATTAATGCGTTGTAAATTGTAAATATGAAAAATCAAACAATTTATCCTGAATGTTGACATATATTAATTGAAAAATCTGTTTGATACAATAGAAAGCGACTGTCGTTTTGCTATTAGATAGCGATAGCACACAATAATTAGAATTTAGCACGTACTTTGACTTTATGAGGATGCGAAACTCGAGAAATAAATTACAATTTGCGACGTTGCGACGCTGTGCGTAGCACGGCGTGCTGCTGCTGCGTGATGTTGTGTTTTGTTTTTGCCATCTGTTTTTTGGGAGATTTAATTTGGGGAAACCCCATTTTTGTGCTGTGGGCTGTGGCCTGTGCAGGGCCTGTGATAAGGGTCTATGCATTCATGTTAAAGTCAACGCCATGTTGGATCACTCAATAACATGGGTGGCATAGGAAAATAGCTCATTTTACCACTATATGAAATAGTTTTGAGAGCATGATTGATGCTGTATAAATATGTTGAATTAGTATCTCAAGTATGTGAGAAAAATAACAATAACGAAAAATTAACTGATTTCCCAAAGGAAATTATAGCTTAAATGAAGTTTGTCCTATGCTGAGCAATGTTATTCACTACTCCAGTATGGCCTCCAAGCGCAACAAACATGACGTCATCCGCATACACCCTATACAGTGTATTATATTTGATTCTTTCCGTGGCTGGCACATCCGGAATATATGTTTGTAAAAATATATAAATATATATTACATAATATAAGGGACTAGGGCACCGATATTATATCTCAAAAATTAGAAGTGTTTTGGGTCTAAATTTGGTGTCGTTGTGTAGCTAAAGGGTCACACCTATAGCCGTAATTAAAATTTCAAAAGATGTTTGACCGTCCCGAAAAAGAAAAAAAATTAATGAAATTAACATCAGGCCTTATGGGCTTTTTATTTTAATAAAGCATATAAAATTAATTTGCACGGTAACCCCCCCAAATTTTTTTATATTTGAAATTGTCTCAAGCTGAAGTATCATTGTGTAAAATTCAGATTGTTTTGACGATAAAAGTTTAAGTCAAATGGCCGAAGTCGGTATACCCTTATTCTTAAAATAATATTTAAAATAGATTTTTTAAATTTTTTTATCAATTTGTTTATAGAACGCATTTTTTAAAAATTATTATCATTATTTCTTTTTACGTAACGCATAATCAAATAATTTTCAACTTCAGAAGCAAGAAACTGATATAAATTATCCATTTGTGAAATAATACGTTTCGTTACTGAAATGGATGAATAAACGTTTGTTTGAGAAACGGGTAAAATCATCCGTTTGCGTGAAATGGAGAAAAATTATTCGTTTTTGAAACAGATAAAAATTATCCGTTTGTGAAACGGAAAAAAGTGATCTGTTTGTTAAATGGATAAAAATTATCCGTTTGTAAAACGGATAAAAATTGTCCGTTTTAAATCCGGATAATAATTATCCGTTTTAAAACCAGATAAAAATTATCCGTTTTAAAACCGGATAAAAATTATCCGGTTATTATCCGGATAAAAATTATCCGTTTTTTATCCGGATAAAAATTATCCGTTTTCAATCCGGATAAAAATTATCCGTTATCCGGATAACAAACTTTCTCAAACCGGATAAACGGATAAAAAATTATCCGGATAATTTGTCACAGCTCTAGTTGTAATACAATGTCACTGTGTTTCAGAAGGCAATGAAGCTAACATTGAAGCAGAAGCATCGTCCAGTTCTGGTGCAGGCAGAATGGCCCCTCAGCAAGAGCAGCCTGCAGAACAAGCAGAGCCTCCCTCTAGTTCCTCACAAGCTGCAAGGCCCCCTACACTAAGACCACCACAATCTTACCTTCTGCTGGTAAGTGCACACTAAAAATGCTGTCTCATGTCAAACTTTAGTGAAGATTAAATTTTGAAAGTGGCTTATGAAATTAATGCATTTCAGCCTCAACAACAAGGCTATGAGGAGGTAGGAGATGATGGTATTGTGCCCTCCACGCCAACCTTGTATGTCCCAGGACGTAGAGAAGGCTTTGGTGAAGGCGTAAGTTCTCCTCAAGTACCTCAGGCTCAAGGCAGACTCTTCACTTTTGCTCCAGAGTCCTCGCATGCCGCCCCAACACAAGGTATACTTGCTTTACTTTAATTTACTTTTATGTTTGGATTAAAGAAATATTAATATTATTATTTTGCAGGTTCCTCTGATACTTTGGAGCCCATGGAAGAAGGAGGTACAGGACGCAGTGTTCCTTCAACACCCTTGCTGGTTTCTCCTCAAGGTATGCTGATCAAGTTCCCCTGTTTAGCATTTAGATGAACCAAGTAAATAAGCAAGCTTGCAGCATTTTGTGCAGAGCAGTTTAATAATACACTTACCTTGAAGTATATATAGTCGGCAACTTAAATTGTAACATGTGAGACTGATTGGAGATATTATGTAATGACTTTGCAGACACAGAGGCTTGTGTTGCTCCGTCAGCTGCACTGGTAGGCGAGGTTGAGGCTGGAAATGAGGCAACATCAAGTGTGCCCACCATCTTTGTGACTGACGCACAACCCATTCCCTCTATCATCGATCAACAAAGCATACCACAGAGAGCTCAACAAGACGATGGGCAAGACCAAGTCCCACAGCAGGTGGAAGCAGGTAAGGTTCTGCTAACTTAAGAGTTGAGAAAGAAAAGTATGGAGCAGATACAGATGCATCAAATACATCTGAAGATTATTTTTCATTGATTAATTGTGTACTTCTGTGAGCTTTCAGGTGAAGCAGTACCTCAGCAAATAATACCAACTCGTGGTGGTCCTGTCTTAAGGAGACCTCAAGGGCGAGCAGTACCATCGTTAATGAGATCTCAGCCTCGTAACTTAATTGTGTGGGACACTCCTCAGCAGCAGCAGCAGCAGCAACATCAACAACAAATATTACAAATACAACAGCAGCAACACCAACAGCAACAAGGTAATTTATACACAGAATGCTTACTGATTATAAAGTTGACTGCTTTTATGGCTATTTATGGTTTAGTTTTTTATACCTTTCAATTTAAACTAAATTTCACTCTCTACAAAGGGGGGGGGGGGGGGTGATGGAACTAAAGTATTTTATATAAATTTAAACATTACCTATATTATAAACATATTTCATATGGAAAAATTATTAAAATAAATGTTACTACAATAAAAAACTATTTGTTGCAAGTGGTCTATTGGATGATTCTTATTCTCAAAATATACCGCTTTCTTACCACCCCTACATACATTAAAAAAAAAGACGGAGAGAGAGAGAGAGAGAGAGAGAGAGAACTTGTTATTTTGTGTATATTTAAATAACATAATTATCTTATTAATTCTATTGTTGTACGCACAGCACGAGGTGTAGTCAATGGAGGAGGACGAGTGCGAGGTTTAAACCGTGGCGTACTGGGCCGCAGTTCTCCTATCATGCAGCAGGGTTCACCTAACATCACCCTGGGACGAGGACCACAGATGCGAGGCTCACCACGAGGTCCTACTCTTAACAGAGCTGCTCCTGGAAGAGGAGGGAACAGACGACCAATGACCAGGCGCCCTCCTTTCTAGCAACCAACATTGAACCTGCAGGGTGCTCTTATTCTGCTTTCTCCAGAACTCGGAGTGTATATGATGAGAAGTGCCTCTGACAGGGGCTCAAATAGGAGATATTCACACTAGTGACCATTCCGTTGGAAATACTAAGGTTGTCTGTCATTTTAAAGGATTTTTTTATAGCCTTTTCGTTTTTTGTGAAAAACGTTTTAGGACAAATTTCTAAGCTGAAATTATATTTTTCATGAAGTTAAATAAAAATGTTTAGATGTAATGTGAATTGTTTGTGCTTAATGTAAGCATACATGTGTTGTTTATACCATACATTGGAAGTAAAATAAAATAACATTAATTATGTTTTTGTTGTTGTTTGTCCTTGTTCCACTTATTGTGATTATTTATAAATCAAGGAAATATAATTTTAAAAAATTAAAAATATTAATAATAGAACATAGTAGGATAGAGATTAGAGCACGTTGAATTAAAAATTATCTTACAATGTGAAGATTCTCTACTTTATATAGTTAATTAGAACATGGAATCAAATATTTGAGAAAATGAGAGCAAGTATAGTAAAATTAATCATGAAAAATAGTAGGATAGGTTAGAACAAGTTGAATTCAAATTTGATAAAATAAATAAATAAAGATTATCTTTTTTATGTAGTTAATTGAGACTTGGGATCAAATGTAGTAGACGATTGAGTAGATGAGTGCTATTAAAGTGTACATTAGAATATTTTATCCCTAGTTTCTATTATTAATTTGATTTTTTTTAACATATTAAATATCATACACAAGTTTTGTTCCTCCCCTCCCTCCCCCTCATTTTTTATATCAATTAAATAGGTAAAATATAGAACATATTTGAGGAAGATTACTTCAATTTTTGAGGTATTTATCATAACATAATAAATAATAGGTCTATACTATAATTAGGTATATATATTTTTTTTAAAGATTCAAGTTTTGAAATAGTCCTGCAATTTTTTACATTAACTGGCCGAAATTAACTGAAATTTCTAACAAAAAAACCAATTCCGTATTTGGTTGCACTTTTTTTTTTTCATTGCAAGTCTGATATCAGGCCAAAACCTTACATTATTGCAATAATGCTTTTTGTTATTGACAACATGTCCTGATTACGTGAAGTTATTTATTGTGGAGAACAAATAAATCCTACCTAGAGAAACTACCCTAATAATATTATCTTATTTTAGTTTTTCAAGTGACATCTCCTTGTAGAGTGTGTTATTATTTATAATATTTACTAAAAATTAATGTGTGTATATGTGTGCATAATATGGATTATTAAGTAGTATACATTAGTGCTGTCGAAAAAAATCCGGATTTCGAAATCCGGATAATTTTTTATCCGGATTTCGAATTTCTATCCGGATCACGATCCGGATCAACGGATCCGGATAATTTGATCCGGATCAGTGATCCGGATAATTTTGATCCGGATCGCGATCCGAATAATTTTGATCCGGATCGTGATCTGAATCGCGATCCGGATAAATTTGATCCGCATCATATACTGATAATATTGATCCGGATCGTGATCCACTTAATTTTATCCACATCAATGATCCGGATCACGATTTGAAATAATTATGATAATAGGCGTAATATAGCAAGAATTTAATTACGAATTATGAATATAGTTATTGATTTATAAAATTAAACTCTATTTAAAAATAATAAGGGTCTCTCTGTAAATAACATAATTATTATTTATAATTGCTTTTTTCGATTGCGTGTGTATGTTTTTGCCCGCGTAATATCCCGACTATTTTACATCGTATTTTGCAAAATTTTAATCGTTCTCAATATAGCTTTTAATTTTCATTATTTTATAATCTTTATTTTTATTTTGTTGTAAAATTATTTTCATGGGTTAAAACAAATGTCAACAAATATTTTCAGATTTGACATCTGGCTATTATCGTCTTTCCATCATACATCTTTAAGTTCACTGGCTGCACTTTTTACAACTGTTTGGTATTTCCCCGAAATATATTTTTATTGGTGGATTTTAGGAAGCACAAGTATTAACCACGCTTGACGTTGCTGAACTTCGGTGATCGCAACTTTTGCGCTACTTTCAATGTACCCCCGCGCTACTCGTACAAGTAATTAATCTAATCAAAATTATAAAGTGTTTAAACTAAAGATCTGCTAAATTAATTATTGTTTGTTTGTTTGTTTGTTTGTTTTTTTTTTTTTTTTTTTTTTTGCTTGCCATATTGTGTTAATTATCGTGCCAAACACCACTCAGTCCATTTTGTTAGGGTATTTTATACAGGTTATATTAAAACTAAGGCAATATTCTGATTAGTATTGTCAAAAAAATCCGGATTTCAAAATCCGGATAAAAAATTATCCGTTATCAGAATTTCTATCCGGATCACGATCCGGATCAACGAATCCGGATAATTTTGATCCGGATTGGATCCGGATAATTTTGATCCGGATCGATCCGGATCAGTATATCCGGATAATTTTTTGTCCGCCCAATCCGGATCCACTGATCCGGATAATTTTTTATCCGAAATCCGGATTTTAATTTTATCCGGATTTCGACAGCACTAGTATACATTACATAAATAAGGTAGCTAAATAAAACAAAGAACTAGTAAATTATCAATACACAGTATTTAATTTTCATACACTTAAATCTACATTGAATCACATATTACTGTATTAAAACTTGATAATTTTTCTAAATCAATAGGTATTGACTTGAAAGAGATATAATTAATTTTTTATTTAGTCCAGACTTTTTTTTTATTATTATCATTATTATTCATAATCTTAATAATTAGATACACTAAACAGAACACAAAAGTAATAATTATCAAGTGAAATTAGTAGATAATCAAAATGAACATTGTAACGTACTACAAAATACAAAAATATAATTTAAAAAAATCGTTTTCACAAGACTTTTCCTACCAAAACATTATATCATTTGCTTATATTTTCACAACATAGCTGTGAACAGAATAAAAAAGAACAGTATCTTTTACTTATTCATTATCAATAAATATTCAGTGTAACAAAAAAAAAAATACATATTTTATTTATATTTTGGGGAAAATCTTCAAAACACTTCTCATTAACATAACATACAAACAAAATACTTGTTGACAAGATAAGGAAGTCAGCAGGTTAGGTTAGAAGCGCATGAAGTTCTGGAAGCCCGGTCGAGCGCGACCTCTACGTGCTCCTCGATGAACTCCCCTCACTACTTCAGCTTGACCTCTCCCAACTCCTGAGAAAATATATTTTGGTAACTCAGAGAAATGAAAGAAAAAAGAAGAAAAAACAAAACAAAAACAAAAAAAAGTACAGTACAAGGAGAAAATCTTATATGCTTACTTAAATAACATACCAGTACATACATAATAAATACAAAAGGTATAGATTGACAAAATAAAATAGTAAATATAATACTAATAATAAAATAAAGAAGAAGAAAAAGTAGCTGCTGTCTAAGATAATTAAATTGTTTGATCTAAGGCGCACATTTCTATTAAAAAAAAAAAAAAAAAAAAAAAAAAAATCAAGACCTAGAAAATCCTTGACATTTCTACTGTTGACTGACCTTGATTTTGCTGCTGTTGAGGCTGTGACTCGGAGTCATCCCAGACAATGGGAGTTGGACGTCCACTAGGTCTGGTGGCGGCAGCACGAGCTCCTGATCTGCGGGCACGGTTAGCTCCTCTCGGGGTCATTCTCGAGTTGTTAGCAAGCACAGGGCTCTCAACTTCTGAAACACACACCACAAGGTACTTGTACACTACAGAAAACATTCAAGACAATCATAAACATTCTTACATTTTACATTCACCTTGCATCTATTTCACAAATCAAATTTAATATCTGATTTAGCAGTGCATGGTTTTCACCACAAGATTTGCATAATTAAAGCGTACCACGAGTGTGGAACCTCATGTAAGTGCAAATTGTGTGGTGAGCAATGTGATCAATACCACTTGCTGAATTGTTCTAATCGCCGTAATATATAGTCTAACATCATATGTACTGGAATGTTGCATGTAATATGTAATAATTCTATGAAAATTTATGTCTATATTGTACACCAAGTGTGTTTAATGATTAAAATAAATCAATATCTGATTTGCCTATTGAGAATAAAATAAGGGGATAAAAATAAATAATTTTGATACATTATTCAGGATGGTTATATTATTGGAGAGCAGACTGACCTGCTGAGTCAAGCTGAGGAGAGCCGACCTCCACAATGTCTACAGACACTTGCTGAGGAGGTTCCTCTCCTGCAGGGGTTACCAAGATGGCAGGTACACTGGAGCTAGCCACCTCCATTCCTCCTTCTACTTCTACTATGGCTTCTTCACTCTCAATTACCTCTACCTCACCGCTGACAGCTTCTGCAAAATAACAAACAGCAAACTGTTAACATCTCTTCACAATGATGTTCACAGATCAGAGAACAAATATTAGTAAAATAAGCTTATCTTCAAAAGCCAATATACAATTCTTTCAATTGTAGTTAATATATTTATTATGTACTTATTATTATTAGTATTATTTTCACTTGCAATTATAACTGTGCTGATAATAATAGCCTAAAATCCTAAATTTAAAATCCAATTTTGTACTCATTGCTTGTAAATGTGAATATTCCCATTTTAAAGTACTAATTTATTTGATAACAAAGCAATGTGGTACAACAAGATTTACCTTGAGGTGAAACAAGGAGTGGGGTGGAGGGAACACTGCGACCTGAGCCATTGTCTTCTAGTTGTTCCAAGGGTGCTTCCTCTTCTGTCACTGTACCTGTACAAAAACACATCTTACTTTAGCAATCAATAAATAAACTTAGTATTAAGTAAAGTACCTTGTGTTGGAGTGGGATGTGAGGACTCTGGGGCAAAAGTGAAGAGCCTGCCTTGAGCCTGAGGTACTTGAGGAGAACTTACACCTTCACCAAAGCCTTCTCTACGTCTGGGGACAACCAAGGTGGGAGTAGAGGGCACGATACCATCATCTCCTACCTCCTCGTAGCCTTGCTGCTGGGGCTGGAACACAGCAGGTCAATGTTATAACTAAAAACTACATCACCCTGGCACTACTACACTGTCTTTTACACTCCCATTTAATCTCTTACTTTGCATTTGATAGAGGAGCTCACCTCTCTTCAATCAAGATATAAATTTAAACATTTTTGTATCCTATCAGTGTGTGAACTGTAATTATGTATGTAGTGACTACTTAGAGTCAGTGCGACAAGTAGGTAGGGTGACTCATAATAGATAACACATAATTTATATTATCACTGTTTAGAGCTTGTTAAAACTTTTAATCGCCATAGAGAAAATTTAAATTAATTTTTGCTAAGTGAGCTGTACTTTGGAGTGCTTACAAGTGTAAGGCGGGCCTGAGGAGTTGGTGCAGGTGCAGAGCTGGATGAGGGCTCTGGAGCAGCAGGTTCCCCTCCCTCGAGCAATGCGGCCAGACCCTGAGGGAGCTCTGGGGGCTCTTCCAGTATGACTACTTCGTTATCATCTTGTCCAACATGTGACACTTGCTCTGACTCTGGCTCAAACCCTTGCTCTTCTTCGTCCTCTACTTCTTGCTCATCCTCCATGTCCTGGGGATCACCCTCTTCATCAAAGCACTCTACTTCTCCTGCCTCTACCACTTCCTCGTCTTCCTCCTCTTCTTCTTCCTCAGGGTACTCTTCCCCTTCTTCTTCATCTTCCATGGCTTCGTCCACTTCTTCTTCCTCCCCCTACACACAAAACTTGGTTAGAAAGCTCAATATGAACAAACGAAATAGCATTACTGACCTCTGTGTCGTCTCCTGAATCAACGATGATAACTTCATCAGGAGCACTGTGTAGAGATGAGCTTGGTTCCTCCGCAGGCTCACTCACACTACCAGATGTCACCTCAGATCTTAGCTGCTTGCTCTGCAAAACATATTTAAAATTAATGTTAATACAGTATCGTTTATAACTACAGAGTTCAAGTTCACTCACGTGAAAGTTTTTAAATTTAAATTTGTACTATTTATTTTAGTGTCTCACCCTGGGTTCTGGCTGGGTAACATCTGTATCCCGAGGCCGTTTGAGGGTGGGAGGAGGATGTGAAACAGAGGAAGGGGGGTGCTGACTGGTAGATGGCGTGGACAGTGAGGTGCTCTGTAGACTTTGGCTGGAAGACACGGCAGGCTGGACCTCTTGAGGTCGCACCAGCACTACGGTGGCCGCCGATACCTCAGCCCCTGGCGCAGCTTGTTGTGAGCTTGCTGACGTGCCTTGAGGTGGAGCACTTGACGTGCTTGGCTCTGGCTGAACCACTGTGCTACCCATGCTACTGTAATACCAGTCAAAACAATCTAATATAGAAGTACAACTTAATGCCAGTTAGTAAATTGTCAAATTTATTATAAATAAATAAATAAATAAAAAATAAAAGAATTATTGCTGCATTGCTATCACAAAGACACACTTAGCTAACATAGCAGGTGTAGTGACATGCTGGCTCACCTGGAGGCTTGCTGTTGTTGTTGCTGGCTAGGCGCAAGCACAGCTACAGAGCGAGGAGAAGCCATGGACATGGGACGCAGACGAGCCATAGGAGCTGCACGAGACGTTGGTGTCACTGCTGCTGACTGCGCGCTCTGCTGGGGCTTGGCCTGTGAGTTTTGGCCTGCCATTGGTCGGATATTGGCAGTTGGGGGTTCAACAGTTGTTTTCTCAACTGCACTAGAAGCTACCTTAATCACCTAGTAATGGTATAATAATTTTAGTAATAAAAATAGTGTATCATGTTATGAAATTTGTTACATTGTTTGTATTGTTGCCCAACGTTAAGTGAAAAAATTACCTGCTTGGGTGGTCTGGCTTGCTGCTGTGCCTGTGCTACTTGCTGCTGCTGTTGTTGCTTTTGCTGTTTTAGTTGTTCAACCTCAGCTACACGCTCTGCAAGCTCACGCTTCAGCCGAGCTACATTTCCTTCATACTGCGTTGCCAGGGCAGCCTTACGAACATTATCTTCCTCTGCAATTTTATGACAATACAAAATTTAGTTTACTTCTTAAGGCGGGAAATCAGCTACTACGGGATTTGACTAAAAAGTCGTAAAGAAGGAAAAATCTGAAATTTTGCAAGGCGATACATTAGGTTAAGGCAACTTCAAAAGTGTAAAAATTTTGGGGGGTCACCATGCTAGATTTTAAATTATGATTTTTTGAAGTTTTAGTCCAATAAGAGGCCATGTTAATTTTTGGTAAATTTCAAAAATTATTTTCTCTCTGATGGTCAAGGGTACTGAAAATTTTATCATGGGTAGCTGTTACCATTAAGTTTGAGGTGACATCAAAAAATTAGAATTTTTTGTTTTAGATTTTGAGATACAAGCCAACTAAAGACAAACTTTAATCAGTTTTTCACCACCTTAATTTTGTATTAGAAATGCTACCTTTTTTCTTTTCTTTTTTTCTTTACAACATATTTTCTTTACTATTATTACTTTATGTGTATTAGGAAAAAAACATCGCGGTTAGTATTAATAAGTTTTAAAAAAAAAATATTTAGAAAATAGTTGGTAGAGATTAGAGCACGTTGAATTGAAAATTAATAAAACGCGAAAATTCTCTAATTTAAATAGTAAATTGGGACTAGGGATCAAATATTCTAGCTTGAGCTAGTTAAAAAGTAGACGTTAAAGGGACGGAGGTCGGAGGTATAGTGTCAAAATAAAATACGATGTGCCTAGAATCTCACGTTCTCACACTACGTCAAAGACACAACATTATAAAACAGCATCAGAATTACTCTTTGCCTTAGACCGGTTTCATCCTTTACCTAGGACTCATCAGTAAGGCTCGGCAGAGAGCTCTGTACAGCTAGAGATGACTCACACCACATCTGCTAACTGACTGAGCTGAGGAAGCAAGTGGCAGTCGCGTTTTTATACGCGATGCCCCCGCAGCTGCACGCGCTGATTGGTTAAAATCGCGCACGCATCGCGTATAAAAACGCGACTGCCACTTGCTTCCTCGGCTCAGTCAGTTAGCAGATGTAGTGTGAGCCATCTCTAGCTGTACAGAGCTCTCTGCCGAGCCTTACTGATGAGTCCTAGGTAAAGGACGAAACCGGTCTAAGGCAAAGAGTAATTCTGATGCTGTTTTATAATGTTGTGTCTTTGACGTAGTGTGAGAACGTGAGATGCTAGGCGCATCGTATTTTATTTTGACACTATACCTCCATCCCTTTAACGTCTACTTTTTAACTAGCTCAAGCTAGAATATTTGATCCCTAGTCCCAATTTACTATTTAAATTAGAGAATTTTCGCGTTTTATTAATTTTCAATTCAACGTGCTCTAATCTCTACCAACTATTTTCTAATTTTTTTTTTTTTAAACCTATTATTACTTTAAAAATATAAAGTCTTTATATATATCGAGGACTACACGGCATTTTGGTACTACTGTAATCTTCTCCGTGTGCAATTTTGGCACATCTGTATTCTCAGCGCTCCCCTCTTTTGAAACATCATTATTTGCTTAGCCTGCACAGGTGTGCCAGTAGCAGGCGTGGCAAAGATTTCATATGTGCCAAAATTGCACCTGCAGAGATTGCGGTAGAACTGCAATGCCAATATATTATACCCTATAATAATAATAATAATAAAATTGCATATTGCAATATACTGTATTTAGATTATTCAACTATAACAGGTTAATTATATGTTGCATACCTTTGCTTTGCTCGAATGCTTGCAGTCTGGCCTGCACCTCTTGCACAGCATTTTGTGCCTGTGTTTTTGCTTGAGTGAGCTGAGCATTGCTCTGGGTCAACGCAGCAATCTCCTGCTTCAAAGAGCTGATCTCTTCATTACACTTGTTTATTTTAACACGAGCTGTGTTCAGCACTTGCTTAGCTCGCTCAGCTTTCTCATTGTGAGCTGCACCTTCCTTCTGCAAATTTTCAATCTCTTTCTCCTTAGCCTCCAACTGAAAATTAAGATCGTTTCGTTATCATTGCAAATGTTTGTCTTGCTTTGTTACCAGCAGGTATGACTGAAAATAAGAAATTGCAGTGATTTGACTAAAAGTACCAGTAAGGGCAGTTTTTTCCCCCTTGAGATTATTGTTTCTGAAATTTTAATCATTTGCAATTTTTGTTAAAGTAAATTATATTCATTTCAAAAATGGGAGAGTTATATTTTGAATATCAGTGATACAAGCCTTCAGATGACAACCCTAAAACTTTGAATATCAATAAAAATTTAAAGATAGTACAATACCACAATTGGAACTTATATTCTAAAACACAACACAGATTATTTAAGGAAGGTTTGGAGGATGTTATAATATTAATAAATGAATAACGAGGGTGTGAATGAAATTAAAAAGAAATAGTGACGTCAAAGCTAAAGGGCGCCATGAAATAAAATAATACACCTAAGGAAATGTCACTGACAAGAACAACACAACAAACGTAGCCCTATCTTAGTTATGCTTACCTGCTGCATAAGAGAGAAGGCTTTAGCTTGCTCAGCTACAAGGTTGGTCTGTACATCAGCTCTTTCTTTCTCCACAACCTCGACTTTTGCTTCAAGCTCAGTGATTCGCACTTCTAGTTGCTGCTTAGCTGCAGCAAGCTCTTGAGCTCCTGCAGCTCCAGCAGCCTCCTGCTTCTGTCGCTCTTCCAAAGACTTTGCTAACTCTTCATACTGCACCTTATACTTCTTGGCAATGCGACGAACCTACCAAATAAATTAACCAGTTTAAAATTAATAATCTGAGCTTTACATTTTCTTTTGAGACCACAGATTATAATTTACACTTATTAACAAAAGTTCAGCACCAGTTTTTAACTGTTGACTATCTACTGAAATTGACTAAAATACATTTTAATTACGATTTCAGGGTGAATAATAAGGATTAAATGAGGGAACATTTATTTATTTAGATTCCTCATAAGTTTACTTTCAAAGTTTAAGTGATATGCATACCTGCAATTCTTTGTTGACCAGATCACAATAGGCCTGTTCTTTTTGTTGCAGATTTTGTGATACAACGTTGAAATCATCTTGTTTGACTTTAAATTGTCCTTGCAGTGAGAGCAGCTCACCTCTCACTCGTTCCAGCTCTGCCTCGCGTTCTGATACAGTCTGCTTGAGCTTGCGGATCTCCTCTCGTTCACTTGCCAATTGACGTTGCAAATTCTCTCGCTCTTGCAACAGTCGTTTCTGTTCTTCAGGATTGGCACGATTGGCACGCTCTGTCAGCTGATTAGCACATGTACGCCATCTATTGGCTTCACCTCTTACGCCTGTCAACTCACCCTGCATAAAACAATAACATTCTATCACATCTCATCCAAAAGTACATGACAATCAATAGCATAAGGCATATCTTACAATTTGAGATTGTGCCTAGGAAGAAACTTAATTCTAGAAAACTGAAAAAATTACAATGCCAATAATAATGATTCAAACACCTACGTGCAAACTCACCAGTACTTTATTTAATAAAAAATTTATACTGTACCTGCAAAGTTTCAACCTTCTCATTAGATTTGGTGCACTCTGCCGTGGCAGTTTCTAGTTGAGATGCCAGCGCAGAGACACGCGCCTGCAGCTCGGAGTTCTCCTTGCGTAGAGAGATGCATGCCTCACGCTGTCGAGAACTTGACTCACTCAGAGCGTTAAGCACCTCCAGTCGCCGCAAAAGTTCATCATAGCGTGCGCGTGTCACCACCTCAGGCGCATTAGGGTCGAAACTACTAGTCTGGGCGAGTGCACGCTGCAACTATTCATCACAACACTTGAATTGAAAACTAATGTTTTTAGCAATTGAGTCTTTAAGACTTGAACTTAGACTTGGGACAGAAAATTTACAAGTCAAATGTTTTGTTATTAGTTATTAAAATTTTAATTGATATCTTTTCAATTTGTGTGAGTTTAATAAATTATTTTAGCTAAATATTTCATCAATCATATTTCAGCAGCACATATATATATATAGGCCTATTTAATCTAAATTTAATGATAGAAAAATAAATGGTTTATTTATTTTACATATTAATAGCTTTGAGTATGGGAAATTATATTAATGAACATAAAATACCTGTTCCTCCAGTGACTGCAGTTTTGCCTTCAGCTCTGCATTCTGTACAGCAAGAGTCTCGTTTTTCGCAAGAGCAGATGATTTCTCTGTCCTGAGATAGCGCAGCACTTGTAGTAGCTGCTCAGGGGAAGCAGAGTCTTCCGAGAATGAACTAGTGGGGGAAAAATGTAAAGGAATTTAGGATATTTTTATTTGTATTATAAACAAAAACAAATTTACTATTACGTAACTTTTAACTTCATAAATGTATAGGTAACAGTACAAAAAACGAAAAGTTTTAGCACATTGATTCCTCCAGTGCATGATATGCAATTTATTAGACCATGAAAATACGTGTATCTCGTTTATCACATAAAGCAAAACATGTACCTTGTTTTTTGTCCTGCAAGCAAAATGTGTATCTTGTTTTTTTGCCATGGCAAGGAAAATGTGTAACTGGAAGTGCCATCTACGTTATGTTTGGAAATGAGATACACTTTTGCATGCCATGAAATAAATACTAAATGAGTAATACAAATTTTGCTTGCTGTGACAAAAAAACAAAACAAGATACACATTGTGCTTCGTGTGATAAAAAAAAAAAAAAAAAAAAAAGGTACAGTACACATATTTTTTGCTAAAACATTGATGTGCATTCCATCACAGTTAACACATTTAGAGATAAAATTATGACAACTGAGCTATATAGACACTTTGAAGTTAGAAAATACGATGAACGATAATAATGGTGTCATTATCTCTAAATATCTACATACCTGCTAAGGTTGAGAGATGAGGTGTTGGCTGATGTGTCCACTTGTGTTTGATGGGTTTGCTTCAGAGCACACAGCTCAGCGCCCATCAGTTGTACCTGATCGAGCAATGCTGTATTCTGTGCTCGTAGCTCCTCAAGTTGCTGCTCTTTCTCACTTCCTGCAGCGTTCAGTGCAGCCTCTCGCTCCAGTACTTTGCTTTCTACCTCTGTCAACTGACGTCGGCTCTCTTCTAAATCTCCTCTGCAGACAAACATATAGTCAATTTATCTTGTGACATTGCCTCTTGTCACTTTTATTGCCTAATGCTTTTAAATGTGGAAACAACAAATCAAAAATGGATACTGTATGTAGATATGACAATGTTGTACATATGACAATGTTGTAGATATGACAATGTAACTGAAAGTCACTAGTCATTACTTACAGAATGAAATATAATCCTGGCTGTAAACAAATGAAAACATCACATTTTCTACACATATAAAGGGCATCCAGTCTCTACTTTATTACAGTTGTAAACATCCCTACCTCCCCCTTAAATAAATATTACTATTTCGCAATTTTTTATTATTTATAATATTATTCTGTTGTGTCTGTTTTTATTTTTATCATGCACAACAATTTTCAACAGTTTAACACTTTGAAAAAATATTTTACTTATTTTATTTGCAGATTACATGTATTAAATTTCTAGCTTTTTTTTTCTAGCTAGAATAATTTTATACTTCAAATTGTTTTTTAAATATAGCCTATTATTATTTATAATCCACTTTATATGAAAGCAAGTGTTTGAAATATCAATAAATAAATAATAATACTAAAAAATTGTAAGCATGAAGTTATCTTACCTGAGCACCTTACTGGCCTCCACCTCTGCAAGCAGTTGCTGCTGCAGTTGCTCGTGTGCCACTTTGTGTTGCTTGTGCTGCTCGACCTCTAAAGTGAACCTCTCTGAGGTAGCTTTCACCTCAGCCTCAGCTGCCTCCAGAGCACTCTGCAAGGCTTGGCACAACTCTTGATTTTCTTGCTGCTGCTCACTTAACTTCTGCACATCCAACCTTAACCGATCTGTCTCAGCAATCTTCTCTGCAGCACGCCTCTCTATATCACGCACTTCCTCTTGCATCTTTGACAACTGGCCCTCCAATTCATGAACTCTAGCGTGCATTTGATCAATTTGCTGATGAGCATCGTCAAGACTGTAAGTTCAAAATACATATACATAATAATATTCCAGTTCCACTGTGCAGTAAAATTATTTGCAATTAAATGTACACACCCTTGTACTGCTTCCTTGTTAGCTTGCTCGCTAGCATCCCTAACGTGTCTCAGTGCTGTTTCTGTCGCCTCCACGATGCCAGTTAGCTCAGTAACCTTGGCTTGTGACAGAGCCAGCTCTGATTGTAACACAGACCTCTGTTGCTCTAACTCAGCTACTTGCTGAGCATTACGTTTCTCTCGTAACACCTCTTCGCTCACTGTAAGGGAAGGGGAAAATGCAAAATATTAGTTAAAATTTTAAGAGTAACTCAACTATTCTATCATTGATAACTCGTACACTAACAAGATCCTGGCTTCAAAATTATAATCACATTGCTTGTGTGATAATTAATTATTTTATTCATTAAACACACTTGGTTTACAACATAACATATAAATTTACAAAATAATAATATTAAATATTATGAAATTAATTAAATACACTAATTACATTATTCCTGAATGATGCCTTTAGACTAATGCTGAGGTTAATAATGCACATATTCGACCAAAAGGCAGAGGGAAAAAATGATTCTTTAGCATATTGATACTTTAAGGCGTAGAAATCCTTGAACAAAAAAGTTGTGTAATATCCTAACAAACCTGAAAATCAACGTTGATTTGGCCAAAGTCATTGATTTCTAATTTATTTTCCATTCACAAAATGCCGCTGGCGGTCACTGGCATCACAGCTCGCTTGTTTTATGCGCGCTTAAACCGGGCGAGCTGTGGATATGGTAGTGATAATTTGCCTCTAGATAAACTATTTATTATAATTATAGGTGAGCGGAGTGCAATATTGTGTAGTATTAGAGGCTCTTGACTGGGCGAGCTCTTGACTGGCGAGTCAGTGACCGCCAGTGGCATTTTGTGCATGGAAAATAAATTAGAAATCAATGACTTTGGCCAAATCAACGTTGATTTTCAGGTTTGTTAGGATATAACACAACTTTTTTTTCCAAGGTGTTCTACGCCTTTAAGGGCAATATGATTATAACTATGTAAAGCAGGGTTCCATTGAAAAAAAAAAACGACCCAAAAAAAAAAACACCGTTTTTTTTTTTTTTTTTAAAAACAGCAAAAAAAAAAAAAAAAAACAGCAAAAAAACCAAAAAAACCCAGTAGCTCTTTTTTTAAAAATTAGAGTAAAAATGAGCACGAATTATAAAATTTCAAGACTTTTGACACCAACTTGTTTTCAACTTTCACCACTTTTTTTTTCCTTTTTCCAACCTTTCCCACTTTTCTTTAGCAAAAGAAAAGAAATGGAATTGATATTCAAAATTTCAACTTTATTTTGCAAAATTTTCACCTTTTTTCAACTTTTTGTCACTTTTTTTTTTTTTTTTTTTTTTTTTTTTACCCTTTTCAAAGCAAAAAAATCGCCTATTTTTTATCGAAGTGAAAAACAATAAAAGTGAAACGTTAAATTTTTACCTTTTTTTTAAAATTATCACCTTTTTATCAACTTTTTTAATCACTTTTTTCAAAAAGTAATCACCCAAAAATCCGTGCTCTAGCCATTATGTAGCCTAATGTAAATTACGGTATGAAAAATAAAATCGTAGGAAATAAATTTGTTATTCTTTTATTAATAGTTTATTGAAAATCATTAAAAATAAAATGATATACGTAGCTTTTAAAACAGAAGAATTTTCATTTTTGACAAAATTAGAGGTTATTTTATGTATATTTATGGCTTCCATTAGTTTTTAAATATAAAAAAAAAACAAAAAAAAAACGGATTTTAGTGTGTTTTTTTTAAAAAAACAACAATAAAACCCCTACCCAGTGTTTTTTTTTTAAAAAAAAACGGGTTTTTTTAAACCCTGATGTAAAGTGCTTTTTTTTTGGGGAGGGGGGGGGGGGGTGGATTGTTGGTTTAAGAAGTTTTGACATTTTATGCCCATAAGATCCCATTTTAATATCAACAATATAATTGTCCACTATCTCATAGTTACAGGTCCTAAAAATTTTATTGTACTTTTTACCTTTGATTACCAAATAAAAGACAGGAGCAAACTTTTCAATTTAATCAATGCATCTTCTAACAACCATAAACATTATAGCATTTGTTACAAAACCAAAACTACTTTTTAGGTTGGAAAATCAAGAAAAAATTATCTTGTATTATTCTTGGGATAAGAACCCACTACAATACTATGGTATAAATACAAGTACAGTTTCGATCAAATGAATAGTTACCATTTAAACTCGATGTTTTTTACCGCGTTAAATTTTGTTCAATTTTGCAACCTTGTTTATGATTATTCATTGAACTCTATATTCTCAATCACATCTATATTCAAATTCATTGAGTCTATATATTGTAATAGTTGACAAATACACCACAAGAAGTCACCTGTGATGCACTCAGGTAGACAATCCGGCGGGTAAATATTTTGCTTGCTTGCTTGCTCATTCTCTCTCTCTCTCTCTCTTCTAAGAAATGCATTTAATGTTTTTTTTATGTTTCAAAATAACTGCTGACTTACCGATTTGCCCGATTAAGAGATTAAAATTAAGATTTTTTTTTTTATCATTTATATCAATATGATTTGTAATGCCAGCAATTTGGTACGAAAATAGTTCGAAACTTGTTATCAAACAAATACTTGAAAGCATTTCTCACAAGAGAGAGAGAGAGAGAGAGAGAGAGAGAGAGAGAGAGAGAGAGAGAGAGAGAGAGAGAGAGAGAATGAGCAAGCAAGCAAAATATTTACCCGCCAGATTGTCTACCTGAGTGCATCACAGGTGACTTCTTGTGGTGTCTTTGTCAACTATTACAATATATAGACTCAATGAATTTGAATATAGATGTGATTGAGAATATAGAGTTCAATGAATAATAATAATCATAAACAAGATAAACAAGGTTGCAAAATTGAACGAAATTTAACGCGGTAAAAAACATCGAGTTTAAATGGTAACTATTCATTTGATCGAAACTGTACACTAATCCACAGCACAATTCAATAGTTGATAGGAACCACTTCAGTTTGTTCTCTTCATGCGTGTTCACAGTATTGTAATAAAACTCATCACAATCTACATTTCCAAGGTCTGTGTTATTTAAATGAGGGACCTCTATTCAACTTTATTTTGTTGCAGCACTGTGAACCTTATTAGTGAGATTTACATCACATACTTACCACAAACTTCAGTTTGAGCAGCCGTGTCCACACTGGGGTTTCTGTGTGCCCTCATGGCTTGAATGTCTCTCTCGGTCTGTGCATGTCTCTCAGCAGCTTTGGCAACATCTGCCTTTGCTTGTGCAGTCTCAGCCTTAGCTTGTTCTACTGCGGCACGTTCTTTGTGCAATGCTCGCTGAATTTGACTCAACTCATCTCCCAGTCGCACCTGCTCCTCCTTTATTACACACAATCAACTAGTATGTTATTTTATTTATTTTTTTATTATTATTATTATTTTTTTTAATGAAAACACTTTGAATATTTTGCTGATAATAACAATAGATTAAAAAAAAATAGTTTGTTTCCTACCTGCAACTGCTTCCTTAGTCCTCTACTCTCCAAATTGGCTTCCTCAAGTTGACGTATGAGAATAGCATTGCTTTCAGTACTGGTTCTTTCTAGCACTGCTCGCATTTCCTCAATTGAGGTCTGCACATTTGAACTCTCCTGTAACAACACAAAATATTATTCAGCAACACAAGACACACAATACATAACATATCCCACATTTTATATCCATACATAAAACTATACCCCTATTGCTCAAACTGAACTACTGACCAACTTCTTAATTTCAGGTAAGGCCTTATCTTATACAATGTGAAACAAGTGAGCTGCTTTACTAAAAATAGCTATTTAATTATATTTATTTGCTCATTTCTTATTACCTGTTTATGAATGATTTCATGTTATTATAAGAATTCCAGAAATAAAGTGCAGTACTTACATTGAGGGCTCGCTGTAGTGAAGCACATTCTTGTTGTACAGAACTCTCAACATAACGAAGTCTTTCCAGCTCAGACTCCACTGATGTCAATGCAACCTGAGTTTGTCGTAGCTGAGAGTGATATGAGTTGGTTTGTTTCTGCAATTCTGATGCCATCTGGAAGTAAACACAAATAAGTATGAGGTACATGGTGAATGTTGAGGGCCAAGAGACACAAGAAAAATAAGGACTTACCGTCATGTATTTGTCTGCCGCGTCACTCTTGGCCTTGCACTTTTTTGTCTCTGCCTCGAGCTGCTTAGAGATTGCTTGCACTTTGGCTTGAGCACTTGCTAGTTTCTGCTCCTTGTGTTCACACAGTGCTACCATCTTGCTTCTTGCAATTCTGAAATTTATAAGAGCTTGCTTATGTATACCTTAGAGCTAAAAAACTATTGACGCGCCATCTGGTGTTTTAGTTCAAAAGGGGCGTGGCCTCTTCGCCGAGAAAGGATTGCCCTATACTGATAGCATTGGGGTGCTTCTTAATTATTTTTTTACTCAAGCTGTATGTACGATATCACTACAGTGATAATTGATTTAATAACTTTGGGGTGTTAGGTATACATAAAAAAATATACCCAAGGTGCATCAACGTTTCTGTGCTGCTGTCACTTTGATTTAAAGTCAAAATCCTATCTCGGCTATCATTGCTATCCTTTCTCGGCGCGCGTTTGAGCGCACATTTGCTACAGTGTTGCCAAGCCATTTTTTTCTTCTATTATTGGAGACAATAATTAAAATGAAAAAAAAAAAAAAAAAAAAAACTTTTTAACAAAGATGTATTTTTTACCACACGATTTCAAATGTTTGGATGACTTACATGAGTAATAAGTTATGCAATCATACTGTTGTTTGAAATGACATCATTAAAAATTTTCAAACATAATTAACAAGAAAACAAAAATAATAGCAAGAGAGAGAGAGAGAGAGAGAGAGAGAGAGAGAGAGAGTCTGTTATTTGCCTATATTACATATTAGCCTAAAAAGAAAGTACTTACTTATCCTCTGCAGACGCAGTCCTCAGTAGCTCTACTTCCTTTTCTAGACTGAGATACTTGGCATCAGCAGCACGATGCTGTTGCTCTAGCTGCTGCTTGGCTACGGAGAGAGCCTCCTCGGCAACCCTTAATTTGTTCTTGGTATCAACATCCTCACTCACTTGGTGAGACATGCTTCTCTTGAGTGGAGAGCTTGGGTCCTGTGTATTCAAGGAATAATAAGCAATGAAATATTTCAGTGGGGTAACATTATTATCATGTACTGACCAGTTTCATGGGGGAGAGTGCTACTTCTTGTGTGCTCACTCCTGACCCTGTCTGCATGGCGAGGTCTCTGTAGTGATTACGCTGTTGTAGCAATTGCTCCGTCAGTCTAGCATGTTGTTGTTCCCTCTCCTGCATGTCTCGCAGCTCCAGTAAAGCCTCATCTAACCTCGCGCTCAACACACTCATGTCCTGAACAACAATAAACACAGTGGAAACTTTAGAGTCAATATATTTAATTTCAATTCATGAAAACATAAAATAAAAAAATGTTTATTGTCTTTAGTGAGAAAATTTTGCTGTTAAAATTCCTTCATTACAGTAATAATTGTCTTTAGCACTAAGTAAGTAGATCTGCCATGTATATCGTCTCTATGGCGGCAAAATGTTTCAAGTGAAATTATCACGAGCCCGCCAAACGTTCCATCTGACACAGTAAACCCTATGTACATATTTTTCAGGATAGTTAACGCCTCGTGATATATATAGCCTTTATATATATATATACATACATACACACACATATATATGGACTCGTCCACGTCAAAAAACACAGTAGTACATCTCAAAAAATAGATTTGGCTGAAATTGATATATTTTGTTAAGGGTCACTTGGACATAATACATTCCAAATTTCAGGGTCATGGAACCAAAATTCGAATTTTTAGAGCGCGAAATTCAAATTTTTTAGGGGTTTGATAGTAATTCTATGAAAAATAGTGAAGCTGCTTTTTGGCAGGTTTTACATTTTTTGTCAATGGTTTAATATCCAATAAGTTTGACCATGAAAAAAAAATTGATTTTTCAATAATCGATTGTGGTGAAAAAAATTCACCAATATTGCCCATTTATGCCATTTTTACACTTTTTCTGACAGCTGTGACAGCCAAACCACTGCGAATTTTGAAATTAATTTTTATGGCGACATAGATTACATATATTATAACATGTCTATTAAGTCAAATTTGTTGTGTAATCAAAAATGAATTTTTGCGGGATTTTTGAAAATTGAAAAAAATGAATTCCTGCCATTTTGAAATACGATTTTCTCAAAAAGTAATACTTTTTTTTTCGATCTTTTTTTTATCGTCACACAAAAAATTGTCTTCTACAAGATTTATTAGGTTTCCGAGGGATTTTTTTAGATTTTAAAGATTTAACGGGTTTTGAACATGGGCAAAAATATCATTTTTGCTCACTTTTTTTATACTTTAATTTGAGATAATTGTAATTTTAAAAAACTTTAAGGGTCAGTAATGACTTGTTAGTGCTATTCGATCCTGAATTGTATAATTTTTTTGTTTTTGGTTGATTTTGGCGGGAATTTAAAAAATCCAAAATTTTCAATGTTACCATTCCCATAGTCGATTTTCTCAAAAAGTAACATTTTTTTTCTTGAGTGTATTTTTATGTGTATGCCTAACACTACGTTCTACAATATATTTTAGGTTTTAGTGGTATTAATTATGTTTCTGGTGATTAAAAAATAAATGAAAATTGATATATCTCACTTTTTTTACGATGTTTTTTTTCATTTCCGTTACTTTTTAGCGTAAAATTTTTTTTGGGCATTTCAAATAACCTGTACTTACTACTTGATCATAATTATGTAAAAATTTCGTTTTTGGTTGATTTTGGCGGGAATTTTAAAAATCCATATTTTTCAATGTTACCATTTCCATAGTCGATTTTCTCAAAAAGTAACTTTTTTTTCTCGATATTTTTTTTATATCCATACATTAAGTAATGATATACAATATTTTATAGGTTTAAGAGGTATTCTTTTCTTTTTGGAGATACAAAAATTAATTAAACGTTTTACAAAATGTATTTTTTTATATAGTTATTTTTATCGTTTTTCTGGTTTTCTAAAAATTGTAAATCACCAAAAATGAAAAAAATACCTCTTAAACCTATAAAATATTGTATATCATTACTTAATGTATGGATATAAAAAAAATATTGAGAAAAAAAAAGTTACTTTTTGAGAAAATCGACTATGGAAATGGTAACATTGAAAAATATGGATTTTTAAAATTCCCGCCAAAATCAACCAAAAACGAAATTTTTACATAATTATGATCAAGTAGTAAGTACAGGTTATTTGAAACGCCCAAAAAAAAATTTACGCTAAAAAGTAACGGAAATGAAAAAAAACATCGTAAAAAAAGTGAGATATATCAATTTTCATTTATTTTTTAATCACCAGAAACATAATTAATACCACTAAAACCTAAAATATATTGTAGAACGTAGTGTTAGGCATACACATAAAAATACACTCAAGAAAAAAAATGTTACTTTTTGAGAAAATCGACTATGGGAATGGTAACATTGAAAATTTTGGATTTTTTTAATTCCCGCCAAAATCAACCAAAAACAAAAAAATTATACAATTCAGGATCGAATAGCACTAACAAGTCATTACTGACCCTTAAAGTTTTTTAAAATTACAATTATCTCAAATTAAAGTATAAAAAAAGTGAGCAAAAATGATATTTTTGCCCATGTTCAAAACCCGTTAAATCTTTAAAATCTAAAAAAATCCCTCGGAAACCTAATAGATCTTGTAGAAGACAATTTTTTGTGTGACGATAAAAAAAAGATCGAAAAAAAAAGTGTTACTTTTTGAGAAAATCGTATTTCAAAATGGCAGGAATTCATTTTTTTCAATTTTTAAAAATCCCGCAAAAATTCATTTTTGATTACACAACAAATTTGACTTAATAGACATGTTATAATATATGTAATCTATGTCGCCATAAAAATTAATTTCAAAATTCGCAGTGGTTTGGCTGTCACAGCTGTCAGAAAAAGTGTAAAAATGGCATAAATGGGCAATATTGGTGAATTTTTTTCACCACAATCGATTATTGAAAAATCAATTTTTTTTTCATGGTCAAACTTATTGGATATTAAACCATTGACAAAAAATGTAAAACCTGCCAAAAAGCAGCTTCACTATTTTTCATAGAATTACTATCAAACCCCTAAAAAATTTGAATTTCGCGCTCTAAAAATTCGAATTTTGGTTCCATGACCCTGAAATTTGGAATGTATTATGTCCAAGTGACCCTTAACAAAATATATCAATTTCAGCCAAATCTATTTTTTGAGATGTACTACTGTGTTTTTTGACGTGGACGAGTCCATATATATTATATAATATACATACATACATACATATCATGACGCTATAAATCCCTTTCGGGGTAAGCCAACAACACAGATGTTTTATCCTGACCCAGTGATAGACCTCCACAACTTCCTATCCTGACATACTTCACTTGCTTATATATATATATATATATATATATATATATATATATATATATATATATATATATATAT
>OX439131.1:8930310-8997804 GCA_949318235.1 Ecdyonurus torrentis | reverse complement strand
TATAATATATATATATATATATATATATATAATATATATATATATATATATATATATATATATATATATATATATATATATATATATAAGTATATATATATATATATATATTTATATATATATATATATATATATATATATATATATATATATATATATATATATAATATATATATATATATATATATATATATATATATATATATATATATATATATATATATATATATATATATATATATATATATATATATATATATATATATATATATATATATATATATATATATATATATATATATATATATATATATATATATATATATATATATATATATATATATATATATATAATATATATATATATATATATATATATATATATATATATATATATATATATATATATATATATATATATATATATATATATATATATATATATATATATATATATATATATATTATATATATATATATATATATATATATATATATATATATATATATATATATATATATATATATATATATATATATATATATATATATATATATATATATATATATATATATATATATATATATATATATATATATATATATATATATATATATATATATATATATATATATATATATATATATATATATATATATATATATATATATATATATATATATATATATATATATATATATATATATATATATATATATATATATATATATATATATATATATATATATATATATATATATATATATATATATATATATATATATATATATATATATATATATATATATATATATATATATATATATATATATATATATATATATATATATATATATATATATATATATATATATATATATATATATATATATATATATATATATATATATATATATATATATATATATATATATATATATATATATATATATATATATATATATATATATATATATATATATATATATATATATATATATATATATATATATATATATATATATATATATATATATAATTCTTATGACGACAACGGTCGCCTTATTGGCTGCCTGAGGGCACCTGTTTTTACAAACCAGCCTCTCTTTAAACAGCTGACTCCCCTCTTGCGAGGGGAAATTTACCCGTGCGGCGGGATTTATGTGTTTAAACTTCAAATGATATAGTTTTCCTTCACTACACATAGTGTAGATCAGAACTCCACGAGATGGCGATATTTGTATCAAAGTATAATATATAAATATTTGAAAATATTTATCTAGCACTATAACACCATCTGAGACGAATCATATAAATGCAAATAAATATATATATATATATATATATATATATATATATATATATATATATATATATATATATATATCAGTCATGGAGTATCGGTATCGACTGCGATACGATATCCGATACTATACCGATACTTTTATCGTATCGGTATCGTATCGGGGCCTTTTTAAAACTTAGTATCGAATATCGGTATCGGTCACCGATATCAGCAAAATTTCGTCGAATTTCGATACTTTTTTTTTTCGATACTTTGAGACTTTTGCTCTCTCATAAAATAAAAGTAATAAATACAAAAAAAAAAAAAAAAAAAAAACTTACCTCAAAAAGCAACGAGAACATTCCACAAGTCATTATCTATCTTTCGTACCTGGACAATAAAATTCACTCCTATATTTGTCATTTTGCTATAAAAACAGGGCAGGGCGACGTGCACCTTTTTTATTTTACATACAATAAAAATAAAAACAACGGTGTTAAAAGTTTTTTTCTTCTTTTTGTGAAAAAAAAAAAAAAAAAAAAAAAAAAATAGTGAGCGACTGTCGCCAAGTTTCTGAGAAATCCGTCGTGTGGTCGTTTATTACTATCTATGATCTCTCCTAATGACTATAGAGCCGGTAGAAACCACAATAAAATATAACCAATGATTGACATTTTAAATCTCTGTACCGTTACATTAATTCAATGCATTAGAAATTACAAAAGATGTAGCATACTTCCATTAATGTATTTCTACAAAAAATTTACAAAGTTAGAATTTTTAAAAGGTTTACAAAACCAAAGGATTTTTGCGATCAGAGGGAAAATTTAGACTTTTTTATACGCTTAATCGGTGTTGGTGCAAAAAAAAAAGAAAAAAAAAAAAAGAAATAATAATAATAAATACGAAAGCTAATGATACTTTGTTTATTTTATAAAATAAAAAATAAAGAAAAAAAAAATTAAATTTATTAAATATTTCAAAATTACTTTTATACTAAATAAGGTAACTGCTAATTCGTAAATAACTAATAAAAGTGCTTGGAAACAGTAGAGGATATTCTAATCGTCCATCAATTTCATTAAACGAATTATTATTATATTTTTAAATCTACTACAATTTATTTTAGTCATTTTAGGTTAACAAACGAACAATAGAATAAAATAAATAAATAAATAAATTAGTAAATAAATAAATGTGGTAAAAATATGCATGGATTTAATGATACAAATTTATTAGATCTCAAAGATGAAAAAAAAAAAAATATAATAAATAAAAATGAAATGTATAGTGCAATATTTATGTATGAAATATAGCAAAAATATCAAAAAAATATCGGGAAATATCGGTATCGTATCGGTATCGAAAAATTTCAGGAGCGACTCCATGGCTGTATATATATTATATATATATATATATATCTATATCTTGTTGCAAAAAAAAAGGCCTATCTCGTTTTTTGTCAGTGGAAGCAAAAGGCCTATCTCGAGCGCTATCGCCATAACGTTCGGGAACGAGATAGGCCTTTTGCTTCCACTGACAAAATACAAGATACGCCTTTTGCTTCCACTGACAAAAAACGAGGTAGGCCTTTTTTTCGCAATAATATATAATATGAAAACAGCCCGCTAGAGGAATACATCTCATTTATTTTGATTTTAAATGCAAGTTTGAATAGAGCTGCGTCATAAAGAAACAAATGCAACACATGCTGCGAATAGTGTAGTTCGACTACAGTTATAACCGCTTGAGATAGGAGGCGCGAGGAACCGATCTGACATTCTCAGCATAGGAGATAATGTACTGTTTAGTTACTGTGTCTTAATGCATCACTGTGCAGAATTTAATTTCAGATTTTTCATTCTTTACAACTTTTTAGTTAAATCCCACAGTAACTGATTTCCCGCGTTAAATAAATTATGATGTGGAACAGAAATATAAATAAAATAATTTTACACATTCAAATTTAATGTTTAATTGAAATACCTAATAATTTGATTAGCAATAAAAAAAAATAAATTTATTAAATAATCATAATACAACGACTAACTTGTAAGTTCAATAATGTGCTTTCCAGCTACCTGGTCCCTGCATGATACTATCAATAGGGAAGACTCACCTGCCCAGTGGCTTCTGCTTGCTCCTCAGCCACAGCCTTAGTAGACAGCTCTCTTACAACAGCCAACAACTCCATATTACGTTTTTGCAGTTCATCAATGTCACGGAAAGGCACCAGTCTTCTAGAGAGCACTTCACCAGGTGAATTGTTCACCAGATCGTCATAAGAATGGCTCTTATTCAAGCTGGATGGCAGGCTACGATGTTTCAATGAATCTACTTCCCTCAGGAGTACAATTATCTATAGAAACCAAAATTTTAGTGATAAATTAAGTAATCAAGAGGGCAACAAAAGATTTTTTTTTATTTGTTTATTATTATTATTTTTAAATATAATACTACACATGTAGTTATCAATATTTTGCATTTGATATTGTGCCTTATATTTCTTACCTGCTTGCTGAGATCATTGGTCTGTTCTTGCATTCTGTGGTAATCTCTCTCCAACTTGCAAGCTCGTCGACGTTCCTGGTGAGCTTCATTCTTCACCTCCTCACACTGATGGAGCATGGCATCATGTTCTGTCAACAAGCGGACATTTTCTTGCTGGATGCGACGTAGTGACTCACGATCAGCAGCAAACTGAGGAGCACGTTCTTCGAGCTGAAATAATACCTAAGTTAATATAAGCTGTATACAACTAAAATAAATAATATATTTCCAATATAATAATTATTAGAAAAAATTAACCTGTTTAATGATGTTGTCCATGTTGTGACGCAGCTGCTCACACTCTGATTTGGTGATGTCAAGCTCTTCTGTAGTTGCCACATACTGGCTGTAAATCTGAGTCAATGTCAGGCCAGACTGAGCCAGCTTGCGTGCCACAGACGCTGCAGGAGAAATTAGAGCCACTTGCTGCTCCATGCTCACTGAAACCAAACACAGTTTATTCCCAAGTTTTATTTACGTATATGTTTTTATATTGTTTAAACAAAATCAAATAAAGTTAATCATGCAATATGCCAATATCCCCCGCCCCTCTTTTTAATGTGATAAAACTTAATGACATATATTAGTAACATATTATTGGAATATTCATAATTATAATGAAAAGTATAAGGAGAAAATCTAACATTTTGCAAGCAGTTATAATTAATAGGCCTATACAAATTAAAACAATTAAAAATTGTGATTGAAATTTTCCCCAAAAGTCATTGTGATGACAAAAGACACAGTCCAGCAGAAAATATAAGTTACCATCATTGCTTTGTTCCAGCAACAAGTTTGCATTTTTTAGCTCTTGCTTCACAGCAGTGATGGTCTGCTTCCGATTCTCCAATTCAACATTAAGCTTTACTTTCTCCAATTCTGACGAGGTTTCCAGCTCTCCAAATTTGTCAGAGGCTTCTCTCAGAGCTGCCTGAAGTTCTTTGATAAGATCAGTGTACTTTTCAGACACAGAGTGAGCCTGTCTACTTTCCTCTGGAAAAATAATAATAAGTATCAAATAAGGAACATTAAAACCATTGAGGTTGATACAAAGTGATATTAAAGCAAGTTGCTCTCCTTCTAGGTTCAAGGCACTGTAAGCCTCTAATTACATGTGCTAACAATAATTATTGTTGTAATTGTTTGTTGACATTTCAGGGTCACATTAATTAGCTTGATGAGCATGTCAAAACATGACTGACTGTCTGATGTTGATATGGACACTATGTGCTCACCTTGATACAAGTGAGCCAGTCGAATCTGAGATTGTAACTGTTGGTTGTGTGTTTCTTGCAAAGCTATCTCCGAGTCTCTAGCATCTCTCAGTTTATCCTGTAATGCCTCAACCCTACGCTGCTCCTCACACAAACTTTCTTGCAGTCGAGAAGTACTTTCTTCACTAACTCGCAGCTGAAAATAAGATATATTCAGGTTGCACACAAGAAGAGTTTTTTTTTTTTTTTTTTTTTTTAAACAAGTAAAAACATTACAAGTAAACAACATGTCACAACGGAATGCACTTACCTGTTCGGTCTTGATTTGCAGGTCATTCTCAAGCTGCAAGATACGAGAGCCTGTAGACTGCCTTACTTGAGCTAACTCTTCTGCTTGGTCCCTCATCTGCTCAGTCATCTGTCTGATCTGGGAGTGTAGAAGCTCCAGCTGTTGTTCCATGCAGCGCTCCCTACAGCAAGAGTAAGTTATTTGATCTTGTACCCACAATATTGAATTACTAGATGAAAATTATGCATCTAGGGAAAACTAAAAATAACAGAGATATTGAGTGTTATCGGTATATTTTTATGCTTAGATGTACAAGAACTTCCTAATTAAGATGAAAAGCATTTAGGTTAATAGTTTTTATTTCATTATAATCAATATTAAAGAAAAGGATAGAATAACCAGCAAGGGCCTTACCCCAGTAGAAGTTCTATGGAGAGGTCGAAGTCTCGCATGGCACAGTGTTTTGTTATAAAAAAGTTCATTTTATAACTGAGAGCTTTCGTCATATATTAATGACATTATCAATCAAAGAAGAAAACTACTTGAGCACATCACTAAGCAGTGTCTTGTCTTGTACTCAGTGCTTAGTGATGTGCTCAAGTAATTTTCTTCTTTGATTGATAATGTCATTAACATATGACGAAAGCTCTGTTATAAAATGAACTTTTTTATAACAAAACACTGTGCCATGCGAGACTTCGACCACTCCATAGAACTTCTACTGTGGTAAGGCCTTTGCTGGTTATTCTATCCTTTTCTTTAATATTGATCCTAACCGCAATGGTTTTTTTCCTTAAATTGATTATTTCATTATAATAATAATAATTTGCCAGCCACTACTTAAAATAGCCACTATAGCTATTTTAAAATAGTGGCTATTTTTTGTTAGTAATAATGGCCACAAACTATTTTTCCCCATGGTCATAGTTTACTTTATCAAAAATCATGTTTTAAAGCAAAGAATGAGTACTGTACCTGTGCTGCAAATGTGCTTCCTTGCTGGCTACATTCTGTGACTGCAGAAGTGCCTCACACTTGGCATTAATGGCTGAGCTAAGCTGAGATGAAAGAGTTGAATTTTCAGAAAGCACTCTCTGAAGTTCTTGCTCTCGTCTCTGCAGCTGTCGTTCCAACTCTTCTGTCTGCATTTTTATTTCATCTCGCTCTCTTGCACTTGCAGCTAGTTCAGATCTCTTTCTGTTATCAGCAAGCAACAAGACAAACACACAACAATTTGAAAAATTAGAACATTTAATTCTAAAAAGACGCAGGGTTGATATGATCATAACTGTTTTACCTAACGTAGTTAGATAACTTTATAAAATCTAACAAAACATAACTTTGACAACAGTTTAGAATTAGTGTGTGTACAATATTCTGCCACTTGAACACATTTTCAATACATCTTGAAGATAAAATTGAAATGTTGTACAGTAACAATATGTATACAACCATAACAATAAATAAAAAGTTACATAGCCCAACAGTGCATCTCTGCTACTACAGATTAGAATATGCATTTAGTTACAGCACTTTTCACCAATCAGCTTTCTTTATTGAAAATTCCTTAAAGCCATAGACCACATAAAACAATATGTGCTTTTTAATGAATAAACACGAAATGGGATTTTCAAAACTGATGACAATTTTTACCAGAATGTTAATGTACCCCCACGAGAGAGCATGACAAAACTGTAAAGTATGAAAATTGCGTAAAAATTCATGTTTATGACGTCAGAAACATGCAAAAATTAGTATGAAAATGTTGTGCGTATTGCATAAATCAAATTTTCTGATCACTGCTACGGGGCTACTGTTGGGTTTTGAGACAAACTAAAGTTAGTTATGTAAATCCCATCAAATATTTTGTGATATAAATGCTTGTTTTTTTTTCTGGTCTATTTCTTTAAAGGAATAGACCAGAGAAAAACAGAAGCATTTATATCACAAATCACATGCTGGGATGTACATAAATAACATTGCTTTATCTCGAAACCCAACAGTAGCCCCGTAGCAGTGATTAGAAAATTCGATTTATGCAACCCGCACAGCATTTTGTTACTAATTTTTGCATGTTTCTGACGTCATAAACATGAATTTTCACGCAAATTGCATACTTGACAGTTTTTTCACCCTCTCTCGTGGGGCTACATTAACATTCTGGTAAAAATTGTCATCAGTTTTGATGATCCAATTTCGTGTTTATTTATTAAAAAGCGCATGTTTTTTTTATGTTTTCTATGGCTTTAAGTGCTTTACCTTTGCCAGTAACTTTAAAAATAAACTGTAAATAATATTATTAATAATAAATTTAATAAATTTGAAAGAAAGGTATAGGAAAACCAGCAAGGGCCTTACCATAGTGAAGAAAGTCCAGTAGTTTGGTGAAAATCAGGTAAGTACAGAGAGATAAAAAAAAAAACTAACATATTGGATAGCTTGTGACACCATAAACTTCCAAGTGTGTCATGCATTTATCAATCCTTGCAGACTCAGGACAAAACTGTGAATGATCATTTAAGGTACTACTTTAGGGTAGCAATGTTGTCGTAAAATTTAATTTAATATCACTTTTTAGGTTCATAATGAACCAAGGAACAATTCTCTATACTCCAAAAAGTTTCGGCTCAAATCAAATCTTCCGCAAATTAGCATTAAAAGTCGTTGGGATACGCCCCCTTTAACACGCAAAACATACAAAACTTCAAGCTCCCCGTGTGCAAAGTTTTTCTTGGCCAACTTCTAAACAAAAAATACTAGTGTGTTCTATAGATCAAGTTTTAATGAATTTGACTTTTTAAACGATTTTTACGAGACATTTATAGAGAAAAAAATTAATGAAGATTGCATATTCACATTAACATGGGTCAATTTGCGATAATTTTTTTCTCGGCAGATTCGTTCTAGAAAAATCTGAAAAATCATTTTTCATTAAAAATCAACACGAAAAACAAGCTAGTATTTTTTTTAACCGCTGAAAAAAATTTTAAGTTGTTCAAAATTAGGGTCCAAATATAGATTCATTAGCATTAGGGGGCGGGGCATTTGCGATACTTTGACGCTCTGTTGCGACGCGAGTTTTTAAGATAGAATTTTTTTGATTTCATTTTTGGGTACACCAGCCTTAACTTAATTCAAAGTCATAATAAAAAAATTTCACTCCTACCCTAAAGTAGTACCTTAACTAACACATATTTGATAGCTCCTTCTCTTGAAGTTTAGTGCCAAAAGCTATCCAATATGTGTCAGTTTTTTTTATTTTTTTTATTTTTTTTTTATTATTATTATTATTTATATATATTTTTTTATTTCTTTGCTAGCAAGGTTTCCACTTAACTATAGTACTCAGTACTCACTTCACTATGGTAAGGCTTTTGCTGGTTAACTCCCATCCTTTCCTCTCAAATTTATCATACCTAACCATGATGGTTTCTGTTACTTAATATCTCTCATAAATAGTAATAAATAAACAAAAGTAAAATTGTCAAAACTATTATGACGCACCTATGCAGAGCTTCAGTTAGTGTGTCCATGTTCTGCTCCTCCATTGCTTCCTGTTCCTTGATCATTTCAGCAGTTTTCTCTTCCACTGCTCTCACGCCACTAACAATATCCAACACAAATGGTCCATCACTCTCAGACTTATCACCAGATTTCTGGCCTTGCACTTCTGGAAAAAAAAAATGTACAGTACAGTACCAGAACATATAATAATATATTAGTTACACACTTACGTATGCATATAGCATATAGAGGCATTGCCACAAGATTGTGATACGGTACATAGTAAATTTTACTCTTTCAATCAAGAGTATTTAGGAAAAGGAAAGATACCATCGCGGTATGGACAAACATGTGACGTTAAAATTTGATAGGGAGAAACCAAATGAGAGTTGGCGCCAGGCAGCAGCGTCAACTGAAAATCGCAAATGGCAATAGTGGTTTAAAAAATATATATATATTTGAAAAATATATATACCATGCCATATATTGTCTCAAGCTGTTATGCACGGCCCTATGCACGCTAGGCGTGCAAGGCTATGAGCACTTTTATGCATGTATAATTAATTAGGAGTTAAAGGAATTTTAGTAGGAGGCGGGGGGTTGCAAGCACAGCAACATATTACATAACAATAAATATAACTCACATATATACTATCACAATCATGTAATGGTAATTGTAATAGTTATCGGCAAGCCGCAATTTTCAGCATTTTTATTTTTTTTTTTTATATATACCTTATACTTATTGTAGGATTTTGACATTTTAGCACATAAAAGATGAGTAAGCTATCATTTTCTTAATAAAATTTCAAAACTCTCAAATGATTGAAACACATTATGGTACAGTATAAAAAAAGAGCAAACACCTGCCGATAAATGCGGCAAGCATGTACTGTAGTACGATTACCATATTATGCATAGTGTTCCAAAATTATTATTTATGCATGGTAATTGTACTAATACCCTGCCTAGTTATTGGCAGATCGGGATTTTGTTCAAGTAATTCTACATAATGTAAAGTAAAAAACCCGCCTTGAAATTGACATAACAAACTTTACAAACATTCTGATATGTAACTGTGGCCTGCCAAAAACTAGTACATACGTATGCATGTACACTCTTCCCAAATAAATCTCACTGCAGCGTTCATGTCTTCAAATGTTAAATACTGTATGTATGTACAGTACATACCATGGGGAAACTTTGATGTAACCAGTCAGAATTATTCAGGTGGAGTGTACAATTACTTATGATACCACATACCGTTGTAGGTATAATTTTTGAACTAATTGTAAGTGAAGTTACAAGTAAATCAAACCCTCATGTGTGTGTTACAACAATAATAACTTAAGCCATGATATGTACAATCATTGTAGTAAAAAATGAAATTGTATTGGCTTTTAGCCATTCAATGCAATCAGATGGAGATTTCAGTTGACGTAAAACTCTATCTAAATACATGATATTCCCATATGCCAATAGAATTTCAGTTTTTATTGCAATGACTGTACACACTCATAAAAAGTTTAACTCTGTGCCTTTACTTTAAGGCATTAGAGTAAGATTTTATAAGACGGAATGCATATGATACATAGTAAATATGTATCAAGATGAAATGAATAACTTGCAATTTTGTGTTGCATTTCAGTCTAAGTTGTGCAAGTTTATGATTTCCTTGTGGTACATATGTACTATGCATACACATATTACATATGTACATACATAATTGATGATATATTACTGTACATACATAATAAATGTAAGTGTATGTATGATATGTATGTATGTATGATATGTATGTATGTATGATATGTATGTATGTATGATATGTATGTATGTATGATATGTATGTATGTATGTATGTACATATTACATAATATGTCATACATATGTAATGTACACATTAAAACATATGCATATGTACATGATATGAATGTAATGAACAGTATTTAGTAATTATTACGCTTAATTTACAAACCTTCAGTTTCCTGTTGCTTAGATTTGAGTTGTTTTATAGCCATACTGTGCTGCAGCCACAATGCTGATAACCTTTCCCGTGTTTGTTGGGGCAATAATTCTAAGTCCTGCTCTGCACCAGTTAGTGCTTCATCTAATGTGATAAACTCCGGAATTTCTTCAGGTATCCCAGCTGAAGTAATACTATCTTTCTTTTCTCGAGATTCAGTAACTTCAGTCATATCATCTTCGATTTGTTTCTTTGACTCGGGATCTGGTTCATCTTCAGAGTCATCGTGCCCCATTTCTTCTTCGTCTTCTTCTTCCGATTCTTCTCCTTTTTCAATTTGAGAACGATCGCCGTCTTCTGTCTCATCATTATTTGATATCTCTTCAGGTTCATCTTCAAACACTTCTGTATCAGATTCTTCGTCGTCAGATGTGTCTTGTTCCTCCGCAACCTCAGAGTTGTCAGAATGTTCCGACACTTCATACGCCTCCTCTGAATCATCTGATGCATCTGAAACTTCAGCTATATCTTCAGAAGCATCTTGAACATCTTCTGAAGCATCTGCCATATTTTCAGAAACGGGTTCTGCTATCTGAAGTTCATGTTCAACATCGTCTTCGTGATCTGAAGGTGCCATTTCTTGGATGGGCGAGGAACTCACAATCTCAGGTTCACTATCTTCTCCCGTCATATCAACATCACCAGGTGTCTTTTCAGCCATTTCTGAACTCTATGAATATTTAACTAACGTTGTATAATGCTACTAATCCTTAGAATAACAAAATATCTGTGAAATTTCAATAAAAACGACACAAATTCACATTAACGATTTACAAAACACGCGTTCGCGTAAGCGAAGAAAGCAAGTGACTAACGAAATGCAATATTTCTTTTAGCGGGAAAAAGCACCGCTAAAAACTTTTAAAACTTTTTATTCCGTTGCGCCACCCCACGATCAAATCCTCGTCACCTCGTCATCATCGGCGAAATGTGAGTATATTTGATATATAGCCTATTATAATATTAAAAATTATTATATATTATATATTAAGTATATATTGATGTCCGCAACCTCAGAGTTGTCAGAATGTGTACAGTATTTAAAAATTATTTAAAATAATAAGAATGTCAATATATAAAAAATTCCTTTACTTTATAATATTGCATTTATTATATTATATTTATACACATAGGAATTTTATGACAGGATTGGAATTCACTACAAAAAATTCATCTTTTATTTTAACTCTTTATAAATTTTCTTTAAGGCGGGAAATCAGCTACTACGGGATTTGACTAAAAAGTCGTAAAGAAGGAAAAATCTGAAATTTTGCAAGGTGATACATTAGGTTAAGGCAACTTCAAAAGTGTAAAAATTTTGGGGGGTCACCATGCTAGATTTTAAATTATGATTTTTTGAAGTTTTAGTCCAATAAGAGGCCATGTTAATTTTAGTAAATTTCAAAAATTATTTACTCTCTGATGGTCAAGGGTACTGAAAATTTTATCATGGGTAGCTGTTACCATTAAGTTTGAGGTGACATCAAAAAATTAGAATTTTTTGTTTTAGATTTTGAGATACAAGCCAACTAAAGACGAACCCTTAAGAAGTTTTGGCTACTGCCGCTAATGATAAATATAACAGGGGTTCGGACCCGTCACAAAAATTATCGGGTCCGCGGACCCGGGTCCGGGACCTGAAAAAAATTGACGGGTCTGCGGAGCCGGGTCCGGGCCCGTCAATTTTTTTTCCGGGTCCGGGACCCGGCTCCGGACCCGATCAAAATCTTCATATGGGTCCGGCTCCGGGTCCGGCTCCGAGGTTATTATATAAATTTGTAAAATTAACTTTAAAATTAATTTGAGATTGTGAATCTAAAAAAGAATGCTCACTTTTTTTTTAGATGGAATAACAAATAAATATTTTTTCAGTATAATATGCTTTATTGATTTTTTGTTTCCACTTAACAAAAAAGTGTTATTCATTTCTGCATAAAAACAGCTTGTCAGTCATATTCTATGCACACAAATCTATAATAGCTAATATCACAAGCTTTTAGTCAGACATAATATTTAAAACAATATAGCAATAAAAATACATAAATAGTCAAAATCACGGGTTTTCGGACCCTTTTTTTTAAAAGTTCGGGTCCGCGGAGCCGGGTCCGGACCCGTCAATTTTTTTTTCGGGTCCGCGGAGCCGGGTCCGGACCCGTCAATTTTTTTCTCGGGTCCGCGGAGCCGGGTCCGGACCCGTTAATTTTTTTTTCGGGTCCGCGGACCCGGCTCCGAAAGACCCGTCCAAAATAAAGGGTTTTGGCCGGACCCGGGTCCGGGTCCAAACCCCTGAAATATAATACAAAAGGGGAGTTTTTAGAACAAATAATAACCCATAACCATGATATTTTTATTTCCTTTTTAATTGCTTTTATTCCATGGCACATAATATAAGAAATAATATGAAATGATACAATATCAATTGAATGATGTAGTCACAGCGGTCACAGTATTTATTAAAATAATATAAAAAAAAAACTTTTGCTATGTATTATGAAATAGTATATAATGAAAGAGTGAAAAAACAAAATGATTAAAAAATTTTCAGAGAAGATGAAGATGAGCATTATGATGATATATTTTCTTTTCCAACAAACACGTGCATCATGTATATATATATAATACAAAAACAAAAACTAATAATGCTTCAAATATTTAACATATTTATTTGACCACAATATATTCTGAAGTAATATAATTATGCACGGTCATGAGGAGGCAACAGAAAGAGTAGAGCAGTCGCAGTGAGACCAGACTGAGAAGAAATACAGTCACATAGTGAATCCATTGCAGTCTGAAACAAAAAAGGAAGAAAGTGCAATTTTTAGTGAACAAATAAATATAATATAATGAATAAATAATTTAATTAATTAATAAAAAACTATAAGCTCGATTAGACTATGTGAAACTAAGGAAACAGATAATAAAAATATATATCGTAGGACTCACGTTCTTATATAAATAATATTAAAACATTATGAAATAAATTACTTTAAGCAGGTTTATTATAAAGCAAAGTGAAAAGCTTACACTTTAATCCAACCCCTGGCTTGAGGTATAGTGCTGGGATCCTGCTTCATGAGATACCTCCTCAGTCCTTGTGCATAAGTGAACAACATTTGAGTCCACACCACGTCAGCCATGTTGCATGGAAACTCTTGTCGGTCACGCGGACTCATAGATGTGCTCAACGCCAACATATTTGAGTCTTCGTAGTCCCAGTTACGTACGAGAAATGTTGCAGTAATGTCACTCAGTTCATGTGCTCTCTTGTATAGCTTGGATAACCTGATAACCAAATAAGTTGAAGAAATTATAGGTTGTTATTAAATTTATATTAAATTTGAGTAGAAAAGTAAGCAGATCTTTATATAGTAGCTTTTTTAACAGCTATATATATATACCTAAGCTATATATACCTACCCTGAGTACCCTGATATAAACAATACATAATACACTCATACTATAAAATTTGAAAACCAGTTAAAGTACCTGGGCAATTTGCTGAAGATAGTTGCGGTGGCCTCCAGCAGAAACGCAGGGAGCAGGTGCATTAGAGTGCGGAAGATCACATACTGCATGCGCGACGAGGCAAAGACCCAAAGTGGGTACCATAGAACCCTTTCAAGTGGCACGTCATGTTGGAAGTGTCGTTTCATTGAGTCCACCATGTAGTCCCAGGTGCGGTGATTTCTACTGCTCACCATGTTGTACACTTCCGTTGTGCCATTCTTGGAGCATCTGTCACATATATTATGCTCTATTAAGGAAATGTATCATACATACGCTATCTTATTATTATTATATTTTAATATATTGACATATAATAAAATAATTCACCACTTAACTATGCTGCATTTAGGGGGGGGGGGGGGGGGGATCAATGAAAATAAATGAAACTGTGTGTATAACTTTGTATAACTCACCCAGCTTTTGCCCTGGCCCAGGCAACAGCTATGACACCATTAACGGTGTAGTCTAGAGGCACGACTTCGGCAGTGGTAGACTTGTCAACAAGTGCAGTGCGAAGAACTCCCGCCGCTCCTCCCGTAAACATGCCATTCAGGCCCATGAACGTATCTGTATAGCCAGGCACCGGCTCATGCATCGAAGATATCACTATGGATTTTCATTTATTTTTCAATCAATATAGATCCAACAATATAATATTCATTATCATTAACTAACTTACCCACAGATGGTCTATAAATCACAACAGGCAGACGATTTTTATAAGAATCTACTAATTTTTCAGCACAAGCTTTGGTAAAACTGTAAGTCATTGGCCAGCCTGAACATATCCTAAATTTAAAGAAAAATGAAATAAATAATAAATAAAATTAAAACCATACTAACAAAAATGTTTAGAAAAATTAACTGCTTGTGGTGACGGCTTACACAGGAGTGATGGCATTCAGTTGATCATCGGTCATCCACTCTGCGCACTGAATTAGACGCTCAGGGTCTACGTCTGGTACTGGGTAAACCTTTTCCTCAATCTTGCCTGTTGCGGTGCACTGACTGAATGCCGTCGATATGAACACAAGAGACTAAAAAAAAATATAATAATAAAAAATTAAGAGTTACTGCGAAATTTTTACTAAAATTTCTTCAACTATAATTTATGTATTTCCTATAGCATTTACAAATCAGTAATTTATTTGTTTTCAAATCTGCATAGTTAATAATATTTTACGTCAATTCTGTTGTCTGTGGTTTAATTAATATAATTATAACTCTGGACGTGTAAGACTGCGTATAGCAAAAAAAAAAAAAAAAAAAAAAAAAAAAAAATGCTGGTGTTGCAATATATATTTTTGTTTTTAATATATATATAATTGCATATATGTCTAACCTGTAGGTCGGGACAGGTGGAGGCAAACTCGAGGAGATTCCTGGTGCCTGCGACATTGATGAGTGTAGCAGTTCTCAGCGTATCAGTGAATCGCACCGTTGCCCCCGAGTGAAGCACAACAGAGACGTGCTCTCTCAACATAGCCTGGTCCTCGTCATTGAGTCCCAGACACGCATGCTGGAGGTCACCTTCCACGACAACCACTTTCTCGCGGAATGATGGAAACTCCTCAGAGATACGACTAAACAACTGCAAAAGTTATTACATCGATGATAATTGCAATTTGTTTTTCGATATTAGAGTTATGTTATGCCTTGTTATATTGTAAATTTAACATTTATATTGAAATTAAAACATTATTTGAAAAAATAATAATATTATATTATACTGTTTTTTTTGTTTTTTTTTGTTTTTTTTTTTTAGTCGTCAGTTTTAAAAGATTTTGTGAAGTTGTAAAGCCAAATTCGGGCAATTGATATTTTAGAAGAATAGGAAAACAGCTAGATCACTTTGCAAAAAATAATAATAATAATGCTGTTCGTAAACCCTGTTCTCTGCACCAAAAATGACGATCGCCTATGGTTATTCAAATGGAATGCGCATTTTTTGGTGCAAGAAAACAGGGTTTACAAACAACACTAATGCTGTTCGTAAACCCTAGCTGTTCTCTGCACCAAAAATGACGATCGCCTATGGTTATTCAAATAGAATGCGCATTTTTTGGTGCAAGAGAACAGGGTTTACGAACAGCATTACTAATAAATTTATTTTTTTTTTTCACACTTTTTGATACATCAAGCTGTTTTAGGATACATATTTTTAATACAAAATTATGCCAGTTACCCACCCATATTTTAAATTTTTTTCCTTTCCTTTCCTTATTTCCTTTTTTTTTTTTTTTTTTTTTTTTTTTCCTGCTCAGAAATACATTTCACAAACATTATAATAATAATAATGGTAAAAAACGTCAGATTTGAATTTATTTTAAACACGTTCATTTTGAAATATCTTTATAACATTAAAGTGACTGTCCAGTCCTAACAACATGCCCTTTTAATTCATTAAACAAAAATTGTCTAAATTCTTTTTACACAGAGTAATTTTCTACTTTATGTTGATTTGCAATTAAATGTGTTTTATAGCAATTTTTAACTAATAATGACCCTTTCCAATGACGTACGTGTCAATAAAAAAATAAAAAATATAATATATTGTTTGAAAAACTTGAAATAGTATCAAAATTTTACGATAAATTGAGCTAAAATTAAAAATATATTTGTATGAAGCAGCAGCTAGGAGCCTATATGTAAAAAATAAAAATAAAGACATTGATTTTATTTAATAATCTATTAAAATTTTGAAGTGGTGTATTATTAAGTTGTTGTTTTTTTTTAATTATTTAAAAAAGTGGCAAAATTGCAGGGACAATATTTCCAATAAAAACAAAAAAGCCTTCACCAAATTGATCACACGTGACTATCTGGCGTGCTATCCCCCCTCCCCCACCCCCCGGGGGGTCGTAGGCTTTCCCAAGATGTGGGTAGTTCTGATTTTTTTTTTAAAAAATACCCTGCATGGTTGCTTGTTCTCTCCCTCTATCTCTCTCTCTCTTCTTGCATTACATACTGCAATATAGAACATTTATTGAACATATATTTTTTGGAATTTTTATTATTGATAAAATTATTTTATATTTTTCAATAATTTTCTATATCAAATTATAAACAATATTTATGACAGTGTGTCGTATATATAGACAGCAAATTATACGTACGTACCTGCTTTTTGAAAAGGTCTTCGAGTCTCGCCTTAGCGTCTTTCCCTTTCTTCTCCCTGATGAGTAGGAAGACGCTTTGTAATCCAGGGCAAGAACGGAGCAATTTTTCCAAGAGTGCGCTACCCACGCACCCAGTTCCTCCCGTCAATAGAACGCTGCGACCGCGGTAATACTCACATATGCCTTCGTCAACCATTCTTCTATATTATATGTACACAAATTTGATAATCGTATAAAAGCATTAATTACTTGGTTGAAGATAAAGTTAATAAAAAAATTATCTTATACAACAATAATGCGTTAACGTAATTTGAAACAATTGAATATTTTATTTACGTGCATAGAAAAACAAATTGAACTCATTTTATATATGATCTCTTTTATTCACATTATTATCTTATATTTTGTACAGTACTGTACATATCTACCGCGAAAACGCGGAAGACGCATGTAATTAAGCTATGCCGTAATTTATTTATACTATTATTGTAATTATTTTTATTTTTACAAAAATAATTTGTTAAATCTTGACTTGTGAACGGCACCGGTGTTTTTTTTTTTTTTTTTTTTTTTTTTTTTTTTAATCTGTTTATCCTGCATATCAATAATACTGTACTTAAAAAATTATTAGAAGAGAAAAAAAAATATGTTCGTTCAAGTCCCCCGTTCCTATTTATCTCTCGGTCATATAAATAATTTTGTAATAGCAAACGTACATTTTAATTTGATTTAACTTCAATAAAGTTGAAATATAATTATATTTAAACTGAAATTAAAAATACTGCACTAAAGTCTATATTATAGTAAGTCTCATATAATGTAGAAATTTTAATTTGATAATTCCCCAACTTACGCTATATATAAAATTCCACCGATGATGAATCAGTTCAATTTTAATGTGAAGTTGCGGGGGTCTAACGTCTGACTGATGCCGAAACTTAACTATGACTTTATACATATTATTAATTTTATTTTGAAAACGTTTTGCATTGCATATATAGTGTGAGCAAACGTACGCAAAAAGTTCCCCTCCGAAAATTCATTGTCAGGGTCACGTTACCTTGACATCGTGATAGTTAACTCCCAAAATGTTTATTTATGAATTAAATGTCATTGTTTGCTTATAATATACCATTTTAATATCTGACTTTTTTTCTCAAGTTCTCTGTAAACAAAAGTATAATCGACACACAAAAATTCCGACGATCTATATGCAAATCACTTTTTAAGCTTAATAATTATAAATGCGTATTAAAACATTACTTTTATTTTCCTGTGCTGAAATTTAATCTTATCTATAATGTAATTATTCTGTATAATATATATATATATATATATATATATATATATATATATATATGCAAGTCATATTGGCCAGTCTAAACATATATTTTCTTATTACATTTTTTTTAAATGAGAGTTTCAAAAACGTATTTCATAATTTAAAATCAATAAATCAAAGATCGCAAATATAACCTACTTTTGCACTTACACCACACACACAAACATATATATATATATATATATATATATATATATATATATATATATATATATATATATATATATACAACAAAAAAGTTATCATATATTCTTCTGAATCAAGATCATAAAAAATAACATATATTTACTGCAAAATTATCACATTTTTCTTCGTCGCATATCGCATATGGTGCAAAAAAATTATCACCTCGAATCGAAGAACGAACCTCAATTAAACAAACACAGAATTTTAGTCAAGTAATTCTTATAAATAATGAAAATATAATATATATATTATGACCTTCATTATATTATTTGCTCCTATTCTAAATTACATCGCCTTGAAAATTTTGTTGCGTTGTATAAGCACAGCAATTTTCTTTTCTCAGATATACACCATTATACATATATATTTTTATGTGTCTTGCAAAATATTTGTTGTCTTATTTCCCTTCAGTTTCAGGTGTCACACTCCTGTAGCGAGCGGCGAGCAATTTGCTAAGTTGACAGAAATAGTGCGCTATATATATATATATATATATATATATATATATATATATATATATAATATTATATATAAAATATATAATATGTAAGCTTATACTTATCATGAAGAGATAAGATTATAGATGCCTTAAACTTTCAATGACTCAAGTGTAAGTGTATAGTCGAGTCATATACATTAAACTAAAACCTCGTTAAAACGGAAAAACAAAAACAAAATAATGTTCAAAAATTGAAACTATGAATATATACATTAAAGTGCATAAAATAATATAACAATAACCAACTAGCGATGAAAAAAAAAAAAAAAAAAAAAAAAAATGCCCTGATTGTATAATATTTTATTAATCATTATTATTTTTTCGATGAATTTACAATTTACACCATATAGACCATGGAATTTTGTATGCACAAAAAGCTAAATTTGAAACAGCATTCTGTTTTCAGCAATGCAACATTAATTCAAAAATAAACATTTTTTTAATTTTAAATAATATAAATAATATTATATTAAAAATATTTTTTTTTCCTTCTTCAATTTTATTAAAAATTAATTTTTTTTTATTAAAATACCTGCAAAAGGGAGTTAAGTGTAATTATAAACGCAGCCCAGCAATATACTAACAACTTTACATTCCTGTCTTGATTAACATAAATATCCTTTCTTGAGCGGGAACGCAATGCAGGTATATATAACGCGAGATAGAAAATTACTCTACACTAAATCCTTTAATGACGGCAGCTTACATGAGAGCATTAAAATTGTTTTCCTAAATTTCAGCCAATTTGGTACTAAATAATTTTCTCATCTAATTAACTTGAAATTCAGGAAGAAAAAAAAATAATAATAATAAGCTAAAGTAAAATTTTTAGTTACGAAAAAAATTGTAACTCAAGTTATAGCCATAATAGCTGTTTCATCCCCATAAGAAATTATATAATTATGTAAATCAGAATAGGAAAACGAAAGTCGTCTGCTCTAGCTCTATGTTATTATTGTTGGTCTCTCTGAGCTTTTTTATTTTTTCACTAATGCCCCTCCCCCTCTTTTATTTTCTCTAAATTACACTATATAGTTAACTTAACTTACTAATTCAAATAAAAACGGTAAATCATTTACAGAGTATAAAAAACAAACAAATAATTTATTTCATGGTAGAAAAACTCTGATGGATATATCTTATAAATAAATATTATAATAAAAAATATATGTTTTTTTCTATAAAATGTTATGAATCACTTATTAATAAAAAAAAAGAGATCGTGACAAAATTAAAAAATAAAATTGCGCATACCTATAACAGTTGTCTATTTTAGTATGGGCAGCGAGCTAGCGGCGCACTTGCACGTCAGATAAGTTCCGCGCGGTGTCCCTAGCAGACTAAACTTTGACCTTCTGGTGTGCAACATTCATTTTGCAAAAATCAGCACTTTTTTTCTGTGTTGCGATATTAATTCCCCTCCACTTTTAAATTGGCAATGAATTCTCAAGATTTAAGCCACATGGTCAGGATTGAAAAATAAAATACTGCAACGTTATACGTAAAAATAAGATGCGCTGATTTATTTTATGAATTTACACGCGAGTGAAGTTATATAACATTAGTCCTTAGTGCGCGAGAAATGAAATTGTTTGAAAATTATATAACTTCTTTATACTATGTACGTGAATAAAATTCTTTTCCTATGAAAGTATTAAATATTTGTTTGTTTTTATGAATGATCATAACTTTGAAAAAAAATTAAATAAGAACGGTCGAGGAACACGGATATAACAGCGACGGAGAGTTTTTAATGTCCTATTCCTTGGAAAATATAAAGTACGTAATTTATACTTATACATATATTTTATGTTTCTAGCATAAATGTTGCTATATTTTAGAACATGGCATAAATAGTTATGAATATATAAAATCGATGAGTTCATATAGTAATGTTCAATCAGAGATTTTTGTTTTTCGAAGTTTAAATAGCAATATCGTTGCATTGCATGTTCTAAAAAAAATTAAATTTAGTATTGCCGCAACAGTCATAATGGACAATACGCATGCTGTGTTTTAGAATTTTTGTGTTTGAAGTATTGTCGTTAGTTATTAATTAGTAAAAAATGGAACCTATTTTATAAAAAAAAAAATCAAGACCATTGACTTTCAACCTGATTTTCATATAAAACCACTTGTGATAAAAATTTCACATTTGATGGTCAAAGTTGGGAGATGTTCTTGATTGATGTCATGTAGATGATTTTTCTTGAAAACCACCCCTTTGCCCACAAAGGACAAAAAGTCTAAATCTGGATCTGCTTGCGCTAAAGAGCTGAAATTTCACGTGTGTATGTAATTTACTTTTATTAATAAATTTCAGTGAAAATTTCTAACTAGTTGCAATTAATTGAGGAGCAATGAATTTTTTTTTTGAGTTTGTGTACTGCGGATTGCCTAAAATTAACAGAGCATTTATCTCTCCCAGCAGGGAAAAAATTGCTAAAGTGTGAAATTAATAAAATTCAATTTTTTACAAGTGGAATAAGTTATTCATAATATTTAACAGTTGCATACTAAGTTTTGGCTTTCTAGCACAAGCAGATCCTGATTTAGACTTTTTGCCCTTTGTGGGCAAAGGGTTGGTTTTCAAGAAAAATCATCTACATGACATCAATCAACAACATCTCCCAACTGTGATCATCAAATGGGAAATTTTTATCACAAGTGGTTTTATATGAAAATCAGGTTGAAAATCAATGGTCTTGAATTTTTTTTATATAATAGGTTCCATTTTTTATATACTAATTAATAATTAACGGCAAGACATCAAACACAAAAATTCTGAAACACTGCCTGCGTATTGTTCATTAAATGACTGTTGCGGCAATACTAAATTTAATTTTTTTTTAGAACATGCAATGCAACGATATTGCTATTTAAACTTCAAAAAACAAAAATCTCTGATTGAACATTACTATTTGAAATTTGAACTCATCGAAATGAAACATTTATGATAAAGTAATAGCATAAATTTCTGCCTGTAATATTGAACAAGTGTGCTATAAATTAGGAGACCGCTGGAGACCATATAATAAAGGACTCCTAATAATAAACTTCACATAAGCTCTTACAACAAGATACGACAAGCAATGTTATTTGGATTCGTATGTGAAAGTTACGTGAATTTACGCATCATTTTGAACAGCCCATAATGATTATGAAATGATTTTATGGGAGGAGGGTTGGTAAAAAATATGTTTTAGGTTATTTAATTATAACGTATTTTTATTAAAATTTTACAATACATTTGGGATAAAATTTAAAACAATAAAGGCCTCTGACAATTAATATCTCTAAAGATCATTAAAGTTATAATATTATTATAAGATTAAAAAATAGCTATAAATAGTATCATATTTTTAACACACTCACACACACACACACACACACACACACACACACACACACACACACACACACATATATATATATATATATATATATATATATATATATATATATATATATATATATATATATATATATATATATATATATATATATATATATATATATATATATATATATATATATATATATATATATATATATATATATATATATATATATATATATATATAGGCTATACCTATATTACCTATATTATATTATGTGCATTAAAATGCATTATTAATTTATATTATTATTAGGCCTCTATTTATATGTATATATTATATATATATTATTGCTCAAATTATGTTATGTATAATGTTTATAATCATAATTTCAACATGCTGTTTCTTATATAAGGTTTAAGGTAAATTAATTTTTGAATTTTGAATAAACGAAACAAAGTAAATTTAATGAAAAGAATGAAAAATAGTAAATTAAATATAAAAGAATAAATTCTGTACTAATATTAATATAAATATATAGAATATACCATAAAACGCATAGAATGTTATAAGAAATTTATAATGCAAAAAGGTCTTTTTGCTTACTTAAAACACGTTATAATATTTCTTGTTAAATTTAATATTAAAATTTTAAGCATTGAATTTTTTACAACATAAACTCAACATGTCGAAATTAACCATGCTCCAAACATGAATTTTTCATCACAGAGAACCTTATGGAGTTACATATTACTCAATATAGTAATTTGAAATATGATTGAAGTTAATTCAGCTTTTAATAAATTAAATTAATGTTCTTAAGAAATTACTAGAAATTGTCTATTTAAAAAATGATAAATCATGACAACTCTTTTTTTTTTTTTTTTTTTTTTTTTTTGTAAAAATTCAGTAAAGCACCACAACTAACAATGATATTGATTAATACAGATAATTTTGGTTATACTAATAAATAAGAATTATAATGCAAGATATAACCTACATATATCTTACAGGGGACACAGGTGTGATAACAACCTACGAGGGGAAATTGGTCGCTGTACCATATCCACCTCCACCAATGCTAGATTTACAGTCAGGGCACGTACTACTCTCATTTAACCCGCCGCAGTTCCCTACAGCATAAAGAGATCCACAGCGACACTTGTACCATCTTGTTGCTGCAATACTGGGGATGGCACTCTTCATTTCTAACAACTCTAACTGAGAAATTCCCAAGCCAGGCACCATCTCATTTAATTTGTTACTAAGTATGTTATATAACTGTTGAGCCTCTTTATCAATGTCATCAGAGTATCGACTAGACATGCTATTCACCATGTATGTTTCAAATAAGCTAATCTCCCTTACCACAAAATTACTGGCAATGTTGGAGATGCGTTGTTTGAATTCCACTCCTTGGAAAATTCTCTGTAGACGCTGTACTTCCAACTTGAAGTCCACAACTTGCTGCATGCCTAGGTGCAACTTCTTGGCTTCTACAGCATCCAAGAGGAAGCTACACTGAGCCAACAGTGTGCCAGTATGTTCTGGATTGAAGTTTTGTGCCTTCAGCCACATAGCACTGATATTGGAGACAATGTTCAAATGAATTTCTTTGATGTTGATAGTTTTTGCATTGTAAGTATTTCTGCGTTTTACTTTTGTTGGCGCTAGAGCAGTAACCAGTCCTTCAATGCATCTCCGCAGTTTGGGAGGAGAGCCTAAAACACGATGTGCACAACTTGGTCACCAAATTGTGACTTTTTAAAATGCTACTAACAAATTGTATATTGCATATTATTAAGTATATACAAACTGACAAAAGTATTTGTTATTAAATTACATACCTCTAGCTCCCATATCTTTCTTTTTTTTGGGGGGGAAAAAAAAAAAAAAAAAAAAGAGGATTTTCAAATACAAATAACACACCATCTTTTTTGTCATCAAAAAATCATCAGATATAAAAGCAAGTTTCAAATTAAACAATAACAATATAATAATAATGATAAATGCCTATATAAAGGCGTAGAACACCTTGAACAAAAAAGTTGTGTTAATATCCTAACAAACCTGAACATCAACATTGATTTGTCCGGAGTCATTGATTTCTAATTTATTTTCTGTTTACAAAATGGCACAAGCGGTCAATGACATCACAGCTCACCTGGTCCAAGCATGCATAAAACAAATGAGCTGTGACGTCAATGAGCGCTCGCGCCATTTTATGAAAGGAAAATAAATTAGAAATCAATGACTCCAGACAAATCAACATTGATTTTCAGGTTTGTTAGGATATTACACAACTTTTTTGTTCAAGGTGTTCTACGCCTTTAACATTTCAATTATTTCTCTATAGGTCTAGCTCTTTCTCAGGGGAAAAAAAAATCTCACACACTGTGTATCAGAAATCAATGTAAATAAATGCTTTAAACAAAGTTTGGGAAAATGCTCATTCCTCCCTTGTTAAAATAAATAGGTAAATAAATAAATAAAACTATTTTAAGCATAAAAAAATGTGCAAATCGCATTTTATTGTGTTTGGCTTACTTGTACACTGAAGAAGTAGAGCAGTTGCGTCTCTCTCCAACTGCTGCCGTGTTGAATCGATCTCCTCAACTCGTCCAAAGTTCTTGATTTTGACAACGGCAAAGTCTGCGTATGCCTGCTTGACTGCAGAGCAACAGTGAGGCACTTTGGTAATGGCAGTTTTGCAGCGTGGACATGCCTTTACGTTGATTTCACCTCCTTCTTGTCCCAGCCAAGTGTCCAGCCCGCGACACTCGATTGTGTGTCCACACTCCTCCAGGAACACAAACCTAGTGCATGACACAAACATTATGAAGGCCGGTTGATAGTATATAAATACACAACAGCATGCACCAAGAAAGGTCACCATACCTGGCATCCTCTTCATCTTCAAAGCCAAAGAAAAGCTCAGTGAGTTCCTCAAAGTTACAGGAGCGACACAGTGGTGGACAACGTTCTCCACACAGTCCAACACATGAGTGACCGCATGGCAGCTTGAGCATGCATGGCTCCTTGCACGTGGAACACGGCTCCCAGCACTTCTTCTTGCACTTCATATGCAAGCATTGCCACTGACATGGCTCCTAATAATTAACATAAACAATATAAGGAATGCAATACTGAGTTTTGATTAGGCCTACTGTATATGTACACACGAAATACAAAGTATAGAAATAGCTCAACAAGCATGTCTGTTATTGTTGATCCGCATATTGGTCCCATCTGTTGTTTTTACCCCCACCCCCACAAAAAAATAGAGAATTTAGCTCTTTTTCCTCCCCTCTTCTTTTCTAAAAGCAAATGAGCATTGGACAATCAAGTGCAAGACAAGATCACAAAATTAAGTTTACAGTATATTGAAAATTTTATTTGATGAGTTCTTCGTTCTTTTACTTACAATGCACCGAGCACATGGCTCTCCACATTCTCTATCACATCTTGAATGTTTACAGCGATATTCACACATCTTGTTGCAAGGAACACATGCTGCATTGCAGAGCTGAGTGCAACTGAAACAGTACGACATAAGTTAGGTGTATCAAATTTATTATTACAACTATAGGCCGGGTGTATGCATTATTCATATGTTAAAATTGACACCATGTTGGATCACTCAGTAACATGGAATGCATACGAAAATAACTCACTTTGCCAGTTTAAAAATACTAAGCAATGTTTTTGAGAGCATCGATGCTGTCAATAGAGGTTGAATTAGTATCTCAAGTATGTGAGAAAAATAACAAAAAATTAACTGATTTCCTGAAGAAAATAACCACAAATGAAGTTTTCCTATGCTGAGCAATGTTATTCAAGTGCATTAAATATGATGTCACGCGGATACATCCTAGTTATATAAATAAATTATATGTAATGTAAATAACCTTTAAATTATTTTCTATTATATCGAGGATGCAAATGATATACCACAGTCGCAGTGATGATTTACTTTTTATTATTATTAGGCCTATTATTAGGCCTATTATTATTTTTTTTTTTTTTGAATTAGCTATTGTCTACAAAAAAAAAAGAGGAAAAAAAAAATACCTAGAAAAAATTTGACGTGCCATCTATTATTAATATTATTTAAGACCATATGGCCCAATGCTAATAATTTTGATATTTCCCTCCCCCCTTTATCTGACTATCTTGGATCCTGAAATTTATATATAGGGTATATATATATATATATATACATATACTGTACATATATATATATATATATATATATATATATATATATATATATATATATATATATATATATATATATATATATATATATATATATATATATATATATATAAGACATATATATATATATATCCAATATATATAGATATATATAGGCGAGGTACAACTTATGCTAGTTATTTATATTGCATTTATACTGAATTTACAATCCCGAGACTTCTGAAACCCTATCATAAGATTCGCGGGTTTTTCCATGGCGGGTCGGCCATCGCCTGGCAATTTCATCCTGGCATTCGCCTTTACATACCGAGGAAACCATAGAAACCTCGGTCAGGAAGTTGGTAGAGGAATGCCCTGAGATATCCCTTCTACCTCCCGAATGCACTGTGTATTTCCGGTGGACAAAGCTTACTGATAAACTTTGCCACTGCCGGGAATCAAACCCGTGACCCCTCGCGGACGAGTCTGACACGCATCCACTAGACCAGTGCTCGATTTTTTTATAATGATTTTGACTTTTAAATGGCATACAGTACTAAAGTGGTGATCTAGACTTTTGAATTTGAGTTAAAATCTAACGACAATCCTTCATGCAGGACATAATTTTTATTTTAACACACTAAAATCTTTAGATAATAGGCTAATATATATATATATATATATATATATATATATATATATATATATATATATATATATATATATATATAGGGTAGACCGGGGCAATACGGGACACTTAAAAAATCTACTTTTTTAAATTTAAATTACTTTGAATGGTAGTAGGAAGTTCAAATTTTTACCAGTTGATGACATAAGCAGCTTGTGTTGAACTGTGCAATTTTTAAACATGAGTCTTTAATCATTTTGGTAAAAACCAAGAAAGAAAATTTGGAGCCAAAAAAGCAAGTTTTAATATTTTTACAATTTTACTAATAAAATAAAAAATATTCATACCCCAATCAAATTTTTTTGCAGGAGCATGACTTCATATATCACTTATATTACTACATAAATTTTGTTTCATTATATAGTTTATCTACAATTCTTGATATACATGTTCAACAAGTACAGCCTACCATAGGGCAATACGGGTCACTTTTATGGGGCAATATGGGACACCTTCATTGTGCTAATTGGGATCACTTTTGTTCAATTTTAGTAGCAGTAAGTCAAAACTCACTTATTTGAAGACTGATTCAGCTCAGTATAATTACCAAATCAATCAATGTATTGATGATTTCATAGCTGCCAAGTTAGCACTCAAATCAACAGTTAAATATCACATCGGATAAGTCTCAGATTTTTCAGTTGAAGGCGAAATTCAGTAATTTTTTTTCCAGAGACAGTTTGCATATTTCAGCCTTAAAATTGTGATATATTAGGAGATGATAAGTGTCTCCTTTCAAATAAAATAAAACAAACATCCTAAATATGCACATTGTGTTTTTTTTGGGCTGACCCAAATTGCCCCAAAAATGACCCATATTGCCCCGGCTTTTTGCGAAAACCGAGTAAAAAGGCCTTTTTGTATTTGTAAAAATTTAAATACTGATACTTGGAGTAAAGTATTCAAACTTCGAGGGTTTGTGTAAGAATAGATGAACTAAATTACTGTACCACGTTTTATATTACATCATTTATCAAAAATTAAAAAATAGAAAAAATAAAATGTGAAAAGTGTCCCGTATTGCCCCGGTCTCCCCTATATATATATATATATATATATATATATATATATATATATATATATATATATATATATATATATATATATATATATATATATATATATAACTGACCTGTGTCCGCAGACAAGAGGTTTGCTGCAAGGTTCACTGCAAAGCTGGTGAATACGTCCCTGAATGCAAGAGCCACAAGTGCCTGGACATATGTGCTTGCACTCAAGCTCCACGCCACATAGTACACGGCACCTCTCCAACTCTCTAATTGCCACTACACCTGAAAAGAATACCAAAATAAATTATTCTTGAATTTATTATTATTTAAATCAGTCTTATAACAGAAAATATTATAGGTATTTAAAAATAATATGAAACTCTCAAATATAAGTATTTTCATTATATACATAGGCCTACTAATATAGTAACTTTGTCAGGGCAAATTATAGGCTAAAATTGAACCTTCGTAAGAAAAGGCATTAATATTACAGTACTTCAATCTAATGTAAATATAATAGCACTCACCAGCTTGTTTTTCCCAGCAAAGCAGAGGAACTTGGTGTCCACAGCCTCCCCTCACAGTCCCTGACTCGGCCTCACACTTAATGGAGCACGGCTGACAACAAAGGTTGCTGCAAGGGTGTCCACAACTCAGTTTCAGTTCACAAGGCTTGAGACAAATTTTCCTAGTAGCCTCCACATGGCACTCTACCTTTACTGTGTGTCCGCAGCTCTCTATCACCTTTGTCACTTTCACGTGGCACTGACATGGCTCACCACATTTCTTGTTGCAAAAGTGACCACATGACATAGCACGCTTGCAGTTCTGTTTGCAGAAAACCAGCTCTGGGTCTTCAGAACATTCCAATCTAAATTTATGACCACAACTTTGCCTCTTCTTTGCAACAATCACAGTGCAAGGTTTGCAGGTCTCATAGCATAGTTGACCACACTCATGCATTTGAGTACTGCAGTTTTGGTTATATCTTCCACAAGGTCTGCGACAAACATAGTTGATGTGATCTGGATCTACATTGGAGTGACATTTCAATCCACACTTATGTCCACAGTTCAATCTGTTCTCACATTTCTTTGGACATGGGTCTTTTGCAGGGTTCACATTACACTGTACCATGGCTGTGTGCTTGCAGTCAACAAAAGTTTTCTCCACTTCTACTCTGCACTTGAACTCTTCAGGATCCAGATAACAAGGAAGTACAGCTTTATGTTCACAAGGCAGTTGTTTTAAGACTTTTACTTGACAATCTCCACATTTTTCATAACATCTTTTATTGCACTTGTGTAGCAAGTTAGCGCAGATTCTGTCACAAGCGTGGAAACATCTCATGTTTTCATGGTTTCTATTGAGCGAGTGACAAACAGAGTTACACATGTGTCCACAGGCAAGCATTGATGAACACATTTCCGTGCATCCTCCCTCAGGGGATTTTCTGTCAAAGTCTTTATCACATGAGACCTGCAACAACTGCTCAGGGTGAACTTGACATCTGTAAAAAATCAAACATACAAACAATTATCCATAGGGTATATTATATAGCCTATATATATATATATATATATATATATATATATATATATATATATATATATATATATATATATATATATATATATATATACATATATATGTATTATGTGTATATATGAATGATAAAGAAAAGGATAGAAAAACCACAAGACAAGACACTGCTCAGTGATGTGCTCAAGTAATTTTCTCTTTTGATTGATAATGTCATTATCATATGACGAAAGCTCTCAAGTTATAAAGAAACTTTTATAACATTATACTGTGCCATGCAAGACCTCGACCTCTCCATAGAACTTCTACTGTGGTAAGGCCCTTGCTGGTTTTTCTATCCTTTTCTTTATCATTGTTGTATATATATAGGCCTATATATATATATATATATATATATATGTTAGCATCAAAACCCGAAATTGACCCAAACTAGGTATTTTTGCTCATTTCGGCTTTTGGTTCGTCGCTTTTTGCCAAAACCCGGAATGCCAGTTTTTATTTTGGCTTTTGGTCACGAAATTTTGATCCATACTAGTTTTGAGCATTTCGCAAAAAGCAAAACCCGGTGTAAACATTTATATCTAGTTTTGGTCTTTGAATTTTAACCAGAACTAGTTGTGGTCAAAATAGAAAAATCAAAACCCGAAAAATGAACATTTCTCAACTCAATTATTTGATATAAGAATGAGAGAGAGAGAGAGAGTGATATCACGACCCGTTAAATATAAAAAGTAAAAATATTTATTTTAATTTACAATAATAAGAGTGATATTATTATGACTTATGACTAATTTCCCTCATATTGGTTCAAACTTCAAGTCCACCTTACTTTATCCAGTGATAACGATTTATTTTAAAACATTTCTTGTGCGTATATTCAGTTGACTGTTTGTCTCTGTGCTGAAAACATGGTTTATAACTGCATAATATTCGTTAGAAAGAGGATAAGAAAGTGTTTGAATTTAAAAAGTTCACAACACACGTATATTGTTGGTGCGCAAATTATAAGTGAACATTTGGTTAGTGGTTTAATGGATTAGCTCTTAATTTAGATTTAATCGTAAGTAGCCCCTTAAAATAATAATAATATTATACTCTATTACTACCATTACTGAATGGACCACTTGCAATAAAATGTTTGTAATTGTTGCAAAAAGGGAAAATGATTTTTTTTTTTTTTGTAAGAAATGCATTAAGAAAATTTCAAATTAATTTAAAAAGTACGCTCATTGCAAGTGGTCCATTGCTAGGTCAAACAGTAAGTTTATTTTTCGTATTGTCTCAATTTATATTCCGTATCTATAGCCATAAGATTTAGAGATTATGGTCAGCGCATTCTAATCAAATTAATCTTTCAGGCCATATATTTTGCATTTCAAGTAAAATAATAAAATATGTTGTTTTAACACCTCAATTATAATACCAAAACATCGTGCATTTATAATATAATCATAGTCTTTTATCATTGCATAAAATTCTGAGTTGAGAAATGTTCATTTTTCGGGTTTTGATTTTTCTATTTTGACCACAACTAGTTCTGGTCAAAATTCAAAGACCAAACCTAGATATAAATGTTTACACCGGGTTTTGCTTTTTGCAAAATGCTCAAAACTAGTATGGATCAAAATTTCGTGACCAAAAGCCGAAATAAAGTGGCATTCCGGGTTTTGGCAAAAAGTGACAAAAGCCGAAATGAGCAAAAATACCTAGTTTGGGTCAATTTCGGGTTTTGATGCTGACATATATATATATATATATATATATAAATATATATATATATATATATATATATATATATATATATATATATATATATATATATATATATATATATATATATATATATATATATATATCGATGTTCTCGCGTCAAGATGAAGCTACTACACTTTACAAATTTCCGAAGAATGAACGATCTACACATTACAAATTTGCAGCTACCTGGAGCTTCACCTACCTGTTTTATATAGCAGATGCTTCAGGTAGCCGTGAATTTGTAAAGTGTAGATCGTTCATTCCTCGGAAATTTGTAAAGTGTAGTAGCTTCATCTTGACGCGAAAAGATCGATATATATATATATATAGGTGTGTGTGTGTGTGCGTGCGTGCGTGCGTGCGTGCGTGCGTGCGTGCGTGCGTGCGTGCGTGCGTGCGTGCGTGCGTGCGTGCGTGCGTGCGTGCGTGCGTGCGTGCGTGCGTGCGTGCGTGCGTGCGTGCGTGCGTGCGTGCGTGCGTGCGTGCGTGCGTGCGTGCGTGCGTGCGTGCGTGCGTGCGTGCGTGCGTGCGTGCGTGCGTGCGTGCGTGCGTGCGTGCGTGCGTGCGTGCGTGCGTGCGTGCGTGCGTGCGTGCGTGCGTGCGTGCGTGCGTGCGTGCGTGCGTGCGTGCGTGCGTGCGTGCGTGTGTGTTAATCTCTTTTCCTTCTGCCCTAAAAATATGTATCAATTAAAAGGTTGCTAAAAAGCTCCATGCTTAGCTAGAAATTCATCTGTATAGTGAAAGTGAATGAATAAATTAAAACCAGTTTTCATGTACCTGAGAGTGAGTGCAGTTCCTATAGCTGCTTCATGTACGTTGAGGGTGGCTTGTACTGACTTCCACACATCACTAGCTTCTGCAAGACACTGCATGTTGCCCACCATGTAGAGTGCATGTCGAGCACGAGACAAGGCAACACACATTCGGTTCTCCGTGGCAAGGTATCCAATCTTGTTGTCCTTGTTGCTGCGTACCAGAGACAGCACAATGATAGTGTTCTCTTCACCTTGGAAGTTATCAACCACCGTCACCTGCAATCCTTGCATTACCCACACAGCACTGAATGACCTATAGATATCTTACGTATATCCCAAAATATATCCCATTTATCTCCGCTGAAGGTCCACAGAAAATCCAAATGTCCCGCCCGCTGGAATATACCATGTAGATCTATGGGATATATTAAAAAAAGTACATTTAATGTTAAATTAAATGCGATATGATCGAAAAAATTTGGGGGTTTCGGGGGGTGGGGGTATATAGGCAATGTATTTTTTAACTTTGTTTTCAGTATTTTCCCAATTTTACATGGGCAAATAATAACCCCCAACTCCCCCTCCCCCCCCCCCCCAGGTCCAGGGAAGTGCTATTGGTGTGCGGTGTGCGTGCCAAGTCCGAAAATATTAATGACTTGTCAAAGTTGTGTGATATCATTTAACATGGGCAACCCCCCAACCCTCCCCCCCCCCAGGTCGGGGGAAGGGCTTTTGGTTTTTGCCCAAGTCAGAAAATATTCATGACTTAAAGTTGTGTGTCTTCCACTGAGACACGAAATTGAAGGATATAATATGGATATTCGGAGGATATTATTACCACAACTTTTCAGTCTGACTTAAAAAGTTAGAGATGGATTTTCAAAATTAAATTAAGTTAATTAATTATTAAAATTGTTGTTGTTTTATGATGTGAATTGTTTGCTTATAATTAAATGCACAAAACCCATACTTTATACTATTATAAAATTAATTACTTAGCACGATATAAATAAATTAGCAACATTTAAAATTCACAAATAAACGCTGCCCCCTGGTGGATATACCTATGGATATTTGGATATTTTTGGGATATCTAATGGATATAAAGAATTTAAAATATTAAAGTGACTAAAAAAACCAATTAGCATTAAATATAATTTTTAGGTAAATAAATTCATAACATATATATCATAAAATCTCTCAATAAAACTAATTTTGTGAGTGAAATTTTATATATCCACTCTTGCATATTCTATGGATATACCAGTGGATATAAAAAAATTGCCCCAAAATATATTTATTGATTAAAATTATAAATAAAACATAATATAATTGTCAGCTCATGAGAAAAACGGGTTGAAAATAAGTAGATAATTAATTTTGGATTTGTTTTTTTATATCCAAGCTAAATATCCCATAGACATTCAAGGTTCATATAAAATGGACGGGATATATTTTGGATATTGGGATATCCAATGAATATCTATTGGATAAACCGTGCTATGTGGGTATGCTCATCTCACGCAGCAGCTGAAACATACTCGGCTATTTTAGCTCAAAAGTACTCATCATTGAGGCATAATAATATTTAGCAAGGACCTGAACTGCTTCTACCATTTGAGGTTCTTTAAGTACCACAGTTCCGAGACATGTGGTTCTTCAAACAGGTTCTCAAAAGGCAGTATGTGAGAACCAGTTCTCAAAACTTTTTCTCAAAGGGTGGTTCTTTAGAACTCCAAAGTAAGTCAGGTAAAAATCGGAGTATTCAAAATGTATTCTATTTATATTTATTTGCTATTTTTTACCTGTTGGAGTATTCAAACTATATTCATTTTATACCCAACTATATTCACTCAAAAAAAGGCAATAAAAATTTACTATTCTTTTTGTATTCATTTAGGTAAAAGTATTCACTTTGTATTGAAATTGGCACAAAAGAATACAAAATGAATATACCGACTATTCATTTTGTATTCTTTTACCTTTTTTTGAATAGTTTTTGAATGCACTTTTTTTTGTCTGAAACCATATATATGGTTTCAGGAACCAGTTCTGTCCTATTATTCTATTTAATGTATAATTATTATTATTATTAATTACTGGAAAAGTAAATAATTTACGTGATTATATTTTTATTAATAATTAAAAATATGTCAATAATAAATGCTTTTTTTATGTATCCTGCATACACTTAAAAATTTAAAGTACACATTTTAAGAATGAAAAATTAACACAAAATCATGGGAGATTTGTGCAATTGTTGAAGAGCGTGACAATGAGGTTGTAACTAACTTTAATCATATAAACGGAGATGGCTATAAAAATAAAATAACAATTCAAAAGAACCAGTTCTCTGGTTCCTAGAATCTCTTCCAAAAGAGTGGTTCATAAATATCAGTTTCCAGAACCACTTCCAAAAGTGTGGTCCTTATAACGGGTTCTTGGAACTGCTTTAAAAAATAAGTGGTTCTGAGCAGTTCCAGGAACCAGTTCCGGTCCCTGTTATATAAGCACCTTCTTCATCAGGAACATTTGCCCCTTGTAAGTGGTGAGCGCAGTGATCTTTGAAGTAGGGTAGCCTTGCAGCACAAGGTGCCGACACAGAGCTAACACAAATCTCGCCTCAAACTCATTTGTGCGGCTGCTCAGCTCAGAGTCCTGAAAAATTAAAGCATCTAAAAATAATAAAATAATAATAAATAATATAAATAAATAGGATATAGCCTAATAATAGGCCTATAATAAAAATTAATAAGTTTAAAAAAATAATAATAATAATATTTAGAAAATAGTTGGTAGAGATTAGAGCACGTTGAATTGAAAATTAATAAAACGCGAAAATTCTCTAATTTAAATAGTAAATTGGGACTTGGGATCAAATATTCTAGCTTGAGCTAGTTAAAAAGTAGACGTTAAAGGGATGGAGGTATAGTGTCAAAATAAAATATGATGTGCCTAGCATCTCACGTTCTCACACTACGTCAAAGACACAACATTATAAAACAGCATCAGACTTATTCTTTGCCTTAGACCAGTTTCGTCCTTTACCTAGGACTCATCAGTAAGGCTGTGCAGTCGGTAGGCGTAGGTCTCTCGCGATCTTTCTAGAGTTGGGGAACTCTGGGAAGTGAGGGATGACACATATTGCTTGCTGGCTGCCTTACCTAGGACTCATCAGTAAGGCTGTGCAGTCGGTAGGCGTAGGTCTCTCGCGATCTTTCTAGAGTTGGGGAACTCTGGGAAGTGAGGGAGGACACATATTGCTTGCTGGCTGCCTGTCTTACACCCCTCTTAGACACAATTTTATATTACAGTGTGAGGATGAGAGGTTTTAAACAGCAAGCCGAGTTTGCGCGCGCGATTTTAACCAATCAGCGCGTGCAGCTGCGGGGGCATCGCGTATAAAAACGCGACTGCCACTTGCTTCCTCGGCTCAGTCAGTTAGCAGATGTGGTGTGAGCCATCTCTAGCTGTACAGAGCTCTCTGCCGAGCCTTACTGATGAGTCCTAGGTAAAGGACGAAACCGGTCTAAGGCAAAGAGTAAGTCTGATGCTGTTTTATAATGTTGTGTCTTTGACGTAGTGTGAGAACGTGAGATGCTAGGCACATCGTATTTTATTTTGACACTATACCTCCATCCCTTTAACGTCTACTTTTTAACTAGCTCAAGCTAGAATATTTGATCCCTAGTCCCAATTTACTATTTAAATTAGAGAATTTTCGCGTTTTATTAATTTTCAATTCAACGTGCTCTAATCTCTACCAACTATTTTCTAAATATTATTATTAATTTTTTTTTTAAACTTATTAATACTAACCGCGATGGTTTTTTCCTAATACGCATATAGTAAAAATTATAGCATCTATAGGGGGAACTGGGGCAATACGAAACACTTAAAAAATCTACTTTTTTAAATTTAAATTACTTTGAATGGTAGTAGGAAGTTCAAATTTTTACCAGTTGATGACATAAGCAGCTTGTGTTGAACTGTGCAAATTGTAAACATGGGTCTTTAATCATTTTGGTAAAAACCAAGAAAGAAAATTTGGAGCCAAAAAAGCAAGTTTTAATATTTTCACAATTTTACTAATAAAATAAAAAATATTCATTCCCCAATCAAAATTTTTTTGCAGGAACATGACTTCATATATCACTTATATTACTACATAAAATTTGTTTCATTAGTTTATCTACAATTCTTGATATCCATGTTTAACAAGTACAGCCTACCATGGGGCAATACGGGACACTTTAATGGGGCAATATGGAACACCTTCGTTGTGCTAATTGGGATCACTTTTGTTCAATTTTAGTAGCAGTAAGTCAAAACTCACTGATTTGAAGACTGATTCAGCTTAGTATAATTACCAAATCAATCAATGTATTAATGATTTCATAGCTGCCAAGTTAGCACTCAAATCAACAGTTAAATATCACATCGGATAGTCTCAGATTTTTCAGTTGAAGGCGAAATTTTGTAATTTTTTTTCCAGGGACAGTTTGCATATTTCAGCCTTAAAATTGTGATATATTAGGAGATAATAAGTGTCTCCTTTCAAATAAAATAAAACAGACATCCTAAATATGCACATTGTGCTTTTTTTTGGGCTGACCCATATTGCCCCCAAAATGTTCCATACTGCCCCGGGTTTTTGCGCAAAGCGAGTAAAAAGGTCTTTTTGTATTTGTAAAAATTTAAATACTGATACTTGGAGTAGAGTATTCAAACTTCTAGGGTTTGTGTAGGAATAGATGAACTAAATTAGCACATTTTATATTTCATCATTTATCAAAAATTAAAAAATAGAAAAAATAAAATGTGAAAAGTGTTCCGTATTGCCCCAGTTCCCCCTACATCTAAATATATTAAATTTCATTTTTTTCATTTTTTGGTACTTCCCGCCCCCTAATCTTTTTTTTTTTTTTTTTTTTTTTTAAGTGTAAATATTTGTATAAATAAGTTCCAAACATAGAAAGATATAGTCAATTTTAATTCCAATGAATATATTTTATGCATATAATTGTATCTTTATATTAGGCCTATACATTTTTTTAGCTTAAAAGTATATCTTTTATAAAGATCTTATAAAGATTTCCTTTATTATTATTATTATATATACTACACTGAACTGAACCTACCTGCTTTTCAGGCTCACTGTGAGTGAGAAAGAAGAGCCTCTGCGGAATTCCATTGATCAAAGGAAAATCCAAGACCGAGGGGTGATTCTCGAGATGTTTGTACACAGTGGGTACAATAAGGCTTGCAATGATGGGTGCCATACGATGTTGTACGTTCAACATCTCGCACTGACCGCGGTTACGTACCATGCGCTCAAATAATGACACATCAAAGTTGAAGTAACGTGCCAGCACATATACTGCAGTGCTGGGACGCAGTTGCTTGTGATCTCCTGTAAAGTGACAGCGCATGAAATAAATAGAATGGAATAAAAAGTAATTTGTGAAGTATAAATAAAGTGTTGATAAAGCTATTTTTTATTATTATTATATTATATAAAAAAATACAATTTCATGATAACTAAAAATTCAATTAATACATGCTTTTGCATTTAATTTTTTTTTTTTTTATGAAGCATACCCTACATATGCATGGGGGAAAATGAAAAATAACTTATTTTATATTGAAAAATTAAAAATTGTTTTCATGGTGTCGACACTTTATATTTATTTATTATTTATATATATATATATATATATATATATATATATTGTGTATGCATTGAGGGCTCCGTAGCATTTTGGTACTTCTGCAATCTCCGCGGGGTGCAATCTCAGCCATGCTTACTAGTGGCACACCTGGGTAGGCTAAGAGTATAAAGATGTTTCAGCAATGGGGAGTGCATATAATGCAGATGTTTCAAAAGTACACCCGCGGAGATTGCAGAGGTACCAAAATGCTGCAGAGCCCTCGATATGTAATTTACAGAGTACCTGTTTATACTTCAATGACACCTCTCCTTAATAAAGTTAATATTTATATATCAAAGTGTTCTGGATTGCATGCTATACAATGTATCTGGTAATTTTTTATTGTGCAACATTTAAAATGTTATCTCTTTTCATAGAGCTAAAAGTTGCATGAAAAAAAAGTGTCGGACGAGGTAGTAATAATGGAACACCTGATATATATGCTAAATTTTAATTTTTATTCTATTCCACTGTGGATATCACACGAGATTGTGATGAACTTACCAATGAGAATAAGATGTTGACAGTGAGTGGAGAGACATGCAACTACATGGGCCTCCATTACCTCAGCTGCTTCCTCTACAATCACTGCACACACACACACACACAAAATAATAATAATAATTTTAAAAATTAAAAATCTGTGATTCTATCTAAAGAATGATTGATCTTGAAATCATATTCACAATAAGGGTTTACAAGGAGTACACCAATAATGAACATTAATTGAAAACAGCTTTTAAATAAATACTTGTCAACATTTAAAAATAATAATAATAACAACAAATAATTAATGCATATTATAATATGCAACTAAAATTAATGCATAGGCCTATAAATCTTGATGCCCTTTTTGCATATTCAAATGTCATTTTACCTTTTTTCCAACATGTTTCTTATATTCTTAACTTTAATTGTGAGCATAATATTTACTGGGACCATTATATATTTATTATTTCTATTATTTAATAATTTTGTATACAAAGTGATTGCATGCACATGTATGGACTATAGCAATGAGGAGATATAGTATATATACATACCAATTTGTGGTCCAAGTTTGGAGAGCATAGAGTGTAGCCTGGCAGCACCATTGGTGGTCATTCCAATGACATCACTGTGTCTCATGATTTCCAAGTCCTCCACCATTTGCATCTCATCAAGTCGTTGCCTGAGACGTGTGTACTGTGTCTCAAAGGCTCGGAGCTCCTGCTGCCACTGCTCCTTCAGGATGACCACCCAAGAGCGATAAAGCTGCCACTTCCGAGCCACGTCCATATACAGCACATTCCTCTGTGACCATTGCCACAAAAGTTGAGCATCAACCTCATCCTCATTCTGCAGTTCTTGTAGCAGTGATTCCACTTTACCCTGGAGTAATTGTAGCTTTGCATTGCACACTAGCTCATTTTTCTCTTGCCTCTTAATATCCTCCATGTTTGCCTGGATCTCACTTATTGTAGAGGTAAATTCCAAATCTCCCACTTTTACTTCTTGGCTATAAGACTTGCTCTGGGTGAGCCACTGTAAATAAGTTGATTCATTTTTCAACTGATAGGCAATTTCCACAGGTAGCACACCTTGATTGCATAATGTTTGTAGTGTTAAGATACCTACAGATTTCACTGAGGCAAGATTTGTCTTGAGTTTTTGCATTTCATTAGTCACCATTGCCTTTTCCTGGTTGATATTTGCTCTCAAATGTTTTGAAGTTTGAGATCTTGGGGTAGAAGCTCTATGAAATTTTAAATTAAATTGTGCCATTTCTTCACATCGAGACTGACCTCCGATTCGGAGCAATTTTTTGGTACATTTTGTAATTCCTATCAAAAATTGATCTAATGCATGATTTGTAAGACAAACCACTAACAAAGGTTTGTTAGGACTGGTGATTGATTTATTTTGGATCAAAATCTCAGCAATTTTGAGACCCATGTATGTTTTACCAGTGCCAGGAGGTCCCTGAATGACAACCATTTCTCTCGTGAGGGCAGCTTGGAGAGCACTGTGCTGTGAAGAGTCTAGCCCAAGTTGTGCAGCCGAGGGCCACAAGGCAGTGTTCAGAACTGGCACAATGAAGTCTCCTGCTACACCAGACACCTGATAATGAGTATCATTCATGGTCAGCAAATACCGAGGTACATTGTCTTGTGGCTGTACATTCACAATGTATTTCTGCATTGGAAATGAGTTTTCATCCATATTCTGTAAAGTCTTCATTACTTGTAAATATGGCTCATAGAAAACTTCACTCTCAATCATCAAATAAGGCGCTTTGTAGATATTTTCTTCATAAATATCACAGAATTCAACACTAAGCATGCCTTTCTTGAGATCTTTCACATCTCGGTTCAAGATTGTTGCACAAATTAAAGACTTGAAGTCATCTTTTGTGAAGCAAAGCAAAGAGCCATGAATGAATCTCTTACTGAGCTCCCAGTCAACATTTGCCATCTTCTTCTCTGGATCAAAGAGCACTGTAGTTCCTTCTTGAACCCCATTTTTTAACTCGAAGTTGATGAAACGGACATTTTCATATGTTCTGATGGAAGAATCTCCTTTGGATTTTTGTTCTCCACTTCTGTATTGTGCAATCCCTTCTCGCAGAGGACGGATTACATCTTCATGCAATAAACGGAACTGAACATCTAAGTAATGCTCCACGTTCATATAGCGACCTTCCACCAAGTTAGGGCGAAGAAAGGGTCTTGACAATCCCACAATATCTTCCAAGTTTGGATACAAGGACATTTCTCTGAAGTCATTAGGAGGAGGCCTAAACTTAAGCAGGTCTTTCTTACCTTCCTTGGCAATTTTTGCCTCTGTATTCTTCTCCATTAAATGAGTGATGTGTTTTTGAATGGACTCAAATTTCTCAAGGGTTCCTTCATGCATTGCTACTCTCACAGACCTTTCCAGAATTCCCTGACAACCAGCAACAATGTGAGATAGTTTATCACAAGATAAGTTAGGTAAGAGAGAAATTGTCATTTCAAAAAACACAAGCATGTCATCAACTAAATCAGGCACTCGTACAGGTTCTTTTAACTCTGCAAATGAAATTTTATTTAATATTTGGTCAAGAAATTTTTGATTGCAAGCCTGGACCAGTACAGAAGCTATATTTTCATGAAAATCTGACTTGGAAGCTTTTTTTAAGACTTTGAACACAAGAACAAGTTTATCAATATTCAAGTCATTTTGAATGAATTCTTCAAATCCATTGCGGGTGTTAGCAAGAAATTCTACGACATGATTATTTTCTGCAGAGTTAGCAAGTTCTTCCAATCGTTTAAAGCCCAATATGAACTTTTTCATATTTCTAGATGGTTCCTTGTGTTCGTTAACTTTCACTTCCTGTTCTACACCTGCAGGTAGCCTCCTGGCAGCGTGCTGTCCAGCATTGAATCTATTTGAGTTGCCATGACTGTTACCACTGCCTCCAGCAATAGGCAATGCCTGGTTTCTTGCTGAGTTGGTGGGATGGCGATTCTGCATCCTACAATACTTTGCAGGCCTACTCATGATGACACAACTGATGTATCCTGCACAATGTCCACTCCATTCATTGAAAAGTGAGATCACCTGGAAATCACAACAAAATAAAAACACACTGTGTGTGATGGGGTATATATCGATGATGTTGCGAACAATATGTGTAACTCGTATTTTGTCAGGCGAAGCAAAATTTGTAAGTCATTTTTTGTCACGCTAAGCAATATGTGTATCTCGTTTTTTGTCAAGCTAAGCAAAATGTGTAAGTCGTTCCTGAACGTAATATGGAGATGGCGCTCGACTTACACATATTGCTTCGCGTGACAAAAAACGAGATACACATATTGCTTAGCGTGACAAAAAACGACTTACACATTTTGCTTCACCTGACAAATAAATACGAGTTACACATATTGTTCGCAACATCATCGATATATCAAAATATAATTTTAAATAATAACACAGAACACAGTAATAAAATATTTAATTTGATATACATATATAATAGGTGTATTATATATTCATTACATTCATTTTGTTTATTATTTATATTATTTGCATTATTATGTTTTTATTTTCTGAAATTATGATTGAATAGTATTCTTTTGTCTTTGTTTTACACTCTTATACTGTCTTAAAAGTTCTTTGATAGTTTATCCTTGTTTCTTTATCTTTACTGTAACTGAAAAAAAAAAAAAAAAAATGTTGAAATTATATTCATTTTGTTTATTATTTATATTATTTGCATTACCATGTTTTGATATTCTGAAATTATGATTGAATAGTATTCTTTTGTCTTTTTTTTACACTCTTATACACTCTTACACTTAAACTGTCTTAAAAGTTCTTTGATAGTTTCTTTGTTTCTTTATCTTTACTGCAGTAACTTACATGTAACTGGAAAAAAATAAAATAAAAAAAAAGTATCTAGGCCTATTATATATACACTTTATATACTTTACTCGACACTTCTTTCTTTAAACCTTTGTCTTTCTTTTACTAAATTGCTTTCGTATGAGCATATAGCTCGCTGATTGCAAGATTAAATATGCAACCAACCGTATGTAAAATATGTATAACCTATGTGAATAATAAATAAAAATAAATAAAATAGGATATATATATAGATATATATATATATATATATATATATACATACCCACACAGCACGGTTTATCCAATAGATATTCATTGGATATCCCAATATCCAAAATATATCCCGTCCATTTTAAATGAACCTTGAATGTCTATGGGATATTTAGTTTGTTTATAAAAAAACAAATCCAAAATTAATTGTCTACTTATTTTCAATCCGTTTTTCTCATGAGCTGACAATTATATTAAGTTTTATTTATAGTTTTATTCAATAAATATATTTGGGGGCAATTTTTTTATATCCACTGGTATATCCATAGAACATACAAGAGTGGATATATAAAATTTCACTCACAAAATTAGTTTTATTGAGAGATTTTATAATATGTTATGAATTATTAACCTAAAAGTTATATTTCATGCTAATTTATTTTTTTAGTTACTTTAATATTTTTAATTCTTTATATCCATTAGATATCCCAAAAATATCCATATATATATATATATATATATATATATATATATATATATATATATATATATATATATATATATATATATATATGTGTGTGTGTGTGTGGTAATGGAACAGGCCTATATTAGTTTGTAGAGACTGCAAAAATCTTGTAAGAGAGATTATAGTAGATAAATGATATTTGATGACAAGAGAATTATAATAATTTATTAATGTCAAATATGTACTATATTATGTATGCTAAAAAAAATTAAAAAAAAAAAAAAAAAAAGGCCGGATACATAAGGCTAAATATTATTAAAAGTATACTTTTATACAACTGCAGTGATTTGATTGAATGCAAAACATTATATTTTATTTAATTATATTATTTCTTATTATTCGACGTATTGAGCATGCAAAGTAATTCAAAACGGAAGTGGATGTGAGCGAAGTTGCTTTAAAAGTCGGCCTCAAAATAGGTGCTACTTTATTATTATAGTACCTATATATATATATATATATATATATATATATGGTACATATAGGCTTGATCCACTCTCGCAAACTGTGAATCTGTGTTGGTATGCACACTATAATACAAACTTCGGATCTTTTTCCCCATGGTGATGAAAACAGGCAGTGAATATATCACATCTTCATATAGATGCCTCCGCGACAAAAGCAAACAACTAGACTTTCAAAATTTCCAACAAAACGACTATCTACACTTTCCGCTGCCGAGCATCTGCAATGTTAAAAGCTTATGGCCGCTAGTCGAGTTACATCAGCGCTGCTCAGAAAGTGTAGATATATAGTTGTTTTGTCGGAAATCTGGAAAGTGCAGATGCTCGCTTTTGACGCGGAGGCATCAACATATAGTATAGAGTGTGTACGGTATGTATTTGTATTATGCAGTACTTACTTGTTAGTTTTAAAAAGTCTTCACCTTACAAATATAAAATGATGAAAAAAGTCTCATGCTATAAAAGCCACAGGATTTTGTGATGGGTTAGGCTTTATAGGTGATATTTAAGCCAGTGTATCGATCTGGGCAATATTTTTCCATTAAAGTTATCCATGCCTATATGTGTATAAATTTTTTAATATATACCCATGGCGTGTTCTTTTATGTACATATATGGCATATGTACACATTCATTTTCAGGCCTGACTGTACAGAGGGCAGATGGGGGGGGGGGGGGGGGGGGGGGCTGAATACTGTTCGCAGCATTTATTATATTGTTCGTACCCTGTTCTTTGCACCAAAAAATTGCATATTTCTGTTTGAATATAACCAATAAAGTTGCATGATCTTTCATTTTAGAAGCAGATCGAGAACACAGCAGGGTTATACAAAACAGAGCATCTAGGAGTTGCAGTGTGCTACTGCGGAGTCGGCCTCGAGGCAGTTATTCCCTTATCCCTTATTAGTCTATCAGTATAAGTAACATTACATTTTATAATGTGTAAACATAGTAAGTTGTCAATTTTATGTACAACCTTACATATACAAATGTAATTTATTAAGTTTGATTGTATTGTAGCAGAGGAGCGTGGAAATAAAGATATTTTGCGAATTTTGAATTTTATTTCGAATATATGTATTCATGCATAATAATATGCATAATTAATCTGTCGAAATCCGGATAAAAAAAGTTATCCGGATCTATGGATCCGGATTTGCCGGCCTAAAAATTATCCGGATCCACTGATGTTTAAAATCCAGATCATATATGCGATTCAGATCGTGGATACGGATAAATTTTTATTCGGAATTTTTTCGACAGCACACACGTACAGCACTTTAAATGCGTGTACTGCGTGCGTACATACATTATATTACACATATTATATATACTGTATTATTGGTATGTAAAGTATGAAAGTTATATATGCATTAAAAGTATGGTGCAGTTTCAGATTTGAAAAGATGACTTTTCTCAAAAACTACGTAACTTTTGGTAACAAAACTTATTGTACTTATGAAAAAGAGATGTTTGGGAATAAATATATTTTTATATATCAATCGCTTAAATTATTTCGTTATACTGAGAAAATTACGAAAATGTGAGACCAATTTTGTTACCGCGGAGCCATTTAATTTTTACGTACATTATTTTATTACAGAGTATATATCAGTAGAAATTTAAAATTGAAGTGCTTTAGATTTTAAGGTATTTCACTTAAAATATATTTACAGCGCACGATATGTTCAAATTTGGTGACAGACAAATCAGAATATATACATACTTTATTTGTCGTTTAAAAAAATATGTTTTTTATCGGCATATATATTTTATTTTGCAAAAGTTGACAATTTTACACTATTAAACACTATAATAAAATCACACAATTTTATAGTTATAATCAGTCATTATAAAACAGTAATTTCTGAGGTTTAGAATCTTAAACTATGGGATAAAACGTATTCCAGCATAAAGCAATATAAATATAACAACCAAAATTGGGGCTCCTTACCCCCCAACCCCAAATTTTGGTGCTTTTGTTGACGATGTTTTTTACGCATTTCGAAATTAGTTAAAATTGTTTTTTTTGGAAATTTTTTGATATATTTAAAAACTAGAGACTTCAAGCTTTAAATAATGCGGTGCATAACAAGTTTGAAGAGTGATTTTTTCAAATAACAGAGATATTACGATTCTCTTTTTGAAACCCAACCAAAATTGGTACAGTAATACCATATATATGTGATATATGGTTATAATTATACTTTAAAATTTACATATAATATATGGATCATTTTAAAACTTTACCCCAATACAAAATCTGCAGCAACGGGATATGCAATCTGCACATCAATGCAGTGAATATATGCACAATACAAAGCAAACAACGGCGGCAACGGCGAGCACTTCTTTTATACCGTTTTATACCCAAATAAAGTTTGCGTTCGCACAATCGGACAGCTCCTTATGAAGCTGATTATAATATTAAGTTAACCACCAATATACATACCAATGACAATTAAATGATCACTACTGCACCAAACACCCCAATTCAATAGTTACACCCATGGTTACACCTTTCGTTTTACGACGGGTTATGACACATTGGGAAATTACCAAAACCTAATCGAAAATTATATCAAACATATCAACAGCAACAGCTTCAACAGCATATCAAATAACGTGTTGCGCTACCTGGCGCCTGGCGCCAACCATGATATAACTAAGACGGTAGTCAAGCTCAGGCCTCTGTATCTGTGATAGCGCCGCGTCGTGTTAGCGCACTAGCGGGTTCAAATGAAATTTCCCGCTCTCCCATTTCGATCGAGCGCCTATGTATAAGCATAGGGAAAACGCACAAAAACTGCAATAACTTCTGAACGCATGAAATGTTAACAATAAAAATTCATGAAATTAATCAGCATAATTATCCGGATCTTTTGATATGCATTTTATGTAACTTTGTTAAAAATGTGAATTTCGCAATAAAATTATATGCAAAATAACCGGAAACATATTACGATAAAGTTCTGAAAAAATGAATGTTAACATTTCATTACGAAAAAATACAAAAAATAAAAACGAAAATTTCCCATGTTAAATTTTAAAATCCGATCGAAATGGGAAGCGCGCGAAGAGCTGGCGAGAGCGAGCAAACACGACGGCCAGCCGTCAAAGCTCCCCCTATGCGTTAGCTGTAGCATTGCGGCTACCGTCTTAATTATATCATGGCGCCAACGAAGCTGAAGGTAAACGCATGATATAAGGAGAGATGGTAGTTGCACTCCTATGCTGCGTTTGTAGGGGGCGCTGAAATAAAATTTCGTCGTAGTTGCTCTCTCTCGCTTGCTCTTCGCGCGCTTCCCATTTCGATCACATTTTAAAATTTAACATGGGAAATTTTCGTTTTTATTTTTTCTATTTTTTCGTAATGAAATTTTAACATTCATTTTTTCAGAACTTAAAACTAATACGTTCCCGGTTATTTTGCATATAATTTTATTGTAAAATTCACATAATTAACAAAGTTAACTAAAATGCATATCAAAAAATCGAGAAAATTATGCTGATTAATTTGGTGTAATTTTTATTGTTAACACTTCACGCGTTCAGAAGTTATGACGGATTTAGTGCTTTTTCCCTATGCTTATGCATTGGCACTTGATCGATTTGGGAAGGCGGGAAACTCGCTTGCAGCGCTGCCGCGACGTAATTTTATTTCGAATCCGAGCATAGGAGTGCAACTACCATCTCTCCTTATATCATGAGGTAACGTAAGGCAACGACTGCGAATTTCGTTCGTCTTTTCCGAATTTGCCCGATCGACGAGATCCATTTCCGGTAAAATTTCATTTTTTCAAAAAAAATTACACACGATAATATTTTCCCGCCATCAAAACGTGAAAAATACCGGAAATAAAGATTTAAATCTTGCAGCAGACGCACGAAATGCGCAGTCGATGCCTTACGTTATCTTTAGCTTCGTTGCCTGGCGCTACCAACTACCAATCGAGAAAGCGCAGGGGCCGAGACGGCCGAGAGCCTTGGCCGAGGCCCGAGGCCCGAGGGAGGAGGCAGGAAAAAAAACACTTAAAAAAGTGCCACTTTTTACCAATGGGGGCAGCACAATCCAGAGATAAAGCTGTAATTTTGGTTTTTTAGCGCGCGGAAAAATTGTGCATCAGCTGGTAATGGCTTCATAAAAGCAGCATAAAAGTTTATGACGTATGTTTTGTATTTTTTTATTTAGATTGCCATTTTAGTAATATTTTTTTTTAATTTAATAGACTTTGATTTATAATTATCTTACTTATTAAAATGCCTAAAATTAACTTAACTTTAGAAAAACTTATGTGTCCAATATGTCGTGGGATTGTTATCGAGCCCGTGACAATGCCTTGTGCACATACTTTGTGCCTGGATTGTTTTAATGGCACAATGGAAATGGCTAATTTGACGTGCCCTTTGTGCCGCAAAAGAGTAGGTGGGTGGTTGCGCACAGCAAAGAAATTAGGCAAGTTAGTCAATGCAGAACTTTGGGCTTATGTTCAAATCAATTTTGGGGAGTATGTAAGGACTAAGCAAAGAGGTGAAGATGATGACATTGAGGAAGGTAAGTTAACATACATAAAATATCTCTCTCTTTCTATCCCACTACTATACAGCGTTTTGCAGAGAATCTAAGACGTGGTAGTTTTCAATAAACAAAGCAAAGTGTGGAAATATTGAAATGATCGACGAATGAGAACTAGACGTATCAATGTTTCTGAAATATATCATATCGGTGATGTCTTGCATTTGCATGTCTTTAGACGTCTGCTTTTTACCTCCCCCGAGGCAGGTAGCCGAAACAAGCAAGCAGGAGAAAGAAAACAGAGCAGATCACACAAGACGGAGAGCAAGAGAGAGAATGGTTACTTTTATGTTAATATTATTTTGGAAAAAATGCAGCAGTATGAACGAGGCGAGTTGCCAGCGAACGATGAATATTTGTAAGCATGTCTGCGTGTGCAGGTGTGAGTGTGTGAAATAGACAGAGAGAGAGCATTGAGATGGTGCTGATGGCTGCTCGAACAAGAAGTGACGCTTGCATGGTGGTACGAAGTCCACTCTCACCTCAATGTCACCTGTCGCTGCATATCTCTCTCTTGCTCTCTGTCTTGTGTGATCTGCTCTGTTTTCTTTCTCCTGCTTGCTTAATTTGGCTACGTGACTCGGGGAAGGTAAAAAGGAGGTGTCTAAAGACATGCAAATGCAAGACATCACTGATATGTTTCACAAAAATTGATACGTCCAGTTCTCATTGGTCGATCATTTCAATATTTCCACACCTTGCTCTGTTTAGTAAAAACTACAACATCTTAGATTCTCTGCAAAATGCTGTATATCTTAATAATACCACAGCCACATTTTTTTTTTGTTTTGTTTTGTTTACTGAAATACTATACATGTATTTTAGAATTAGAAGGAACAGCACCACCCCCTGTCAGGTTAAGTCAACCAGGAGAAATTCGTAAGGAGTTTGAAAGCTGCCAAGCCAAGCTAGAAGAAGAACTGAGAGTCAAACAAGAAGCAGAGCTTAAAGCTTCTGAGGAATTTATCAAGCAATTGCAGGTAAATTCACTACATATATGTACAGTCAACCGGGGTTTGAACACTTTTTGCAGTACAGTATTTTGCAAATATCTTCAAAAATAAATTTTTCAGTTCAACCCATAAATTTGGGGTAGTGTAGCTCACTTACCACTATACTAATCCCATGTGTTGTCTTTAAATTTCATCAATAACCCTAACAAAAAATTAAAACTAGGTGTTCAAAGTCACCCCGGCTCTAGGTGACTTTGAACAGCTTATTTAAAAAAATATATTGCTGCTGGCTTTATTGGGTTGAATTTTGAGCCCATAACTGCCATGGACCTCATTACTGGGGGCCTTGTTATATGATATGACAACTCCAGGTCCACCCCCAACCCCCCAAATTAACTATTTTAATTTTATTTGCCCAAAAGTCATTTTAATCATATTTTCTATAGGAAATCAATGTATAATTATACAAAATGAAGTTAATTTCACTTTGCTAAGCAATTTAATTTCAAATTTGATAATGTCTGAATGGTATTTGATAGTTTCACCCTGGTTTCACCCTTAATTTGCTGGATTGCCAAAACTCAATGTTAAAGATGGGGGGGGGGGGATTAAAAGTTGATTGTTCAGCTGATGTTTTTGTTATGAGTAGGCCTATAACTGTTAGTACTCAATGAGGTGGTGTCCTTAATTTTTAGCTGCCCGGCACCCTTGACCTTGAAATGCCCCTTCTTTAATTTTTAATATTATAGAAAATCCAACAGCCTCATTGAATTCCTAGGCCATCAAAACCTAAGAATCAACACCTTCGTCATTCACATTATCAAAAACCATACTTTGTAGGGTAGGGTCTTGACCCTTACCTGCAGACGTTTAACTTGTTAAACTTGTTTTAACCTGGAAATGGTTTGAGATATTTTTACAAGTAAGATGTTATGCAGGTTTTTGGGCGCAAGCAATCCAATGGTGAGGTTAAAACTTTGCTAAAGTTTTCAAGGTCACTTAAGGGTCAAGGTCAGATGAAAAATGTGGTACTCGTTGAAATCTATAGCCTCTTAAATACAAAATGCCAAAGTGTCATAATGATACAGCTAAATTAAATTTTAAGGCCTATACTTACCATGGGAAATGTGCCTCGGAGGTGTTCAAAGTCACCCCGGAGAACAAATTGAGCTATAAAAAATAGACTTCTTGCCCAATTGCAATAAAATTTGGTATGCATTGTCAGGAAGCTATATCTGACAAAATGGTACCAGATTCACATGTTATCTTTTGCCCCACCACCCTTCAGGGTAGAAAGTTTAAGGGTGTGTGTTTATTGTTAACTTTCTCACTTAGTAGATTTTTTTTATGTTTTCTGGAAAAACAAACAATTTAGAGAACTCAAAAAGCCAGCAAAATTAAATTTAAATATGTTTATTGTGCACACACACACACACACACACACACACACACACACACACACACAAATATAAAAAAAACTTACTTGTTAGTGGCACCACCCACTATTGAGAAACAAGGGTGTAAAGTTAAATTAAGCAAGTGTTCAAAATCACCCCGTTTGACTGTAAATAAAGGAATATGTATGTATGTACTACTTACAAGATACTACATACAAGATAGGGACACCCATTGGTCCCATGTATAACGGCGGCCCATGTTAAAGCATAGGAGCTTCTCAGCTTCGCCAACAGGTGCCGCTAGTGTCGTTTTGGGCCGTGCCATTTGATTACACAGCAATTCAAATATTTCGCGGCGGCCCAAACCGGATACCAAAATCCGCGCGTCGCTATCTTGTATGTAGTATCTTGCTACTTATAGATGTACAGTTCTGGACAAAAGTTTATAAAGAAAAGTGTCGGGGGCAAAACATTTGTTTCCTCCATATATAGGCTGACCAGACGTCCCGATTTTCCCGGGACAATCCCGATTTTGACCCCTTGTCCCGGCTAAAAATTGAAATGCCCCGATTTCTAATGAAGGAAAAAAAAATACAAAATGCAAGAGAAAAAATGAAATTTTTTTTAAAAATCTCTAAAACACGCACATAATATTTATTTTAATATAAAAATATCGTGATTTTTCAAGAACTATATCAATTAATAGCAGTTTGGCAAGATAAATTAAAATTAAAGTGCCATTCTGAAATCCTTTTTCTTCACTTTAAAGGAAATTTGCGTGTTTTTTTTCCCTCTTTTTTTTTCTTTTCTTTTCTTCTTTTCTCATTTGCTGAGTAGATAGTTAAAATATTAGTCAAAAAAAAATCAATGCTATTTTTTATTAAAATTACAATTTTTGGAGCAAATTTTGATAACTGTTCGACAAAAAAAAAAAAAAAAAAAAAAATCCTTTGAAGCAAAAAAGTTAAATATATTTAAAATTTATGGTTTTTAAAAAAAGGTGAATGTAGCTCTATAATTTTTTTCTATAGAAAAATTAATTTTTAGATTTTTATTTCAATAATGGTCATTTGAAAAAGGATCAAAATATACACTTAAAAATTGGGGACCACGCCCCCTTTTATTAAAAATTTTCGCCTCCGGCGGGGCCCCCTCCCCCACGTCCCAATAAGTTGCCTCTCACCTAGGGTCAAAGTGTCCCGATTTTGCCTCTAAATAAAATGGTCAGCCTATCCATATAGCTATACTTGGCATGCATTGTCATAGTTGACCATTATATATTCAAACAAACAAAACCATAACAATTTATTTGGTTTAGTTTTGCCTGGGCTTATGGTTTCAATAAGGTATTGAGTTGGCCTATTAGTATCTGAATTTTGAATACTTGCTTATAAATGACAATATCTACGCTCCTAGTGGATCTATACCTACACCTCACGTGTGACTTGGCAAATATATAATAACTCATTTTTGTCTGAGCACTAAGAAATCCAAAATCAACTGCACAATTAATCGATTCCTATTTTATTCAATACACAAACACTTGGTGTACAACATAACATAGACACTGGGTGGTATAAGTTTAGAATGAAGAAACTCTGTTTTTTCCTAGTGATATTATCAGTAGAGTTACGTCCCAGAATTTTTTTCCCCCAATTTTTTCCTTTCATAGATTTGACCTCTGCTCCCCCCCCCCCCCCCCCCCCCCCCCGTCTAAATATTTTGTCCAGAGCTGTACATACTAACACGTTATGTCATAGTATAATCTCGTGTGGTGTATAAAATTGCAAATATCATAATATCTGTTTACTGCCTGATAAATCTTGTTGTACAAACTTTCATTGCTGTTGAAGCAATGCACCTTAAATGCACTTTATTTTATTCAAATACAATCATATTTAACTAGAGTATATTTCAATTTTTTATCTCCTTAAAAATTGCAAATCCAGGAGCCTCGGTCTTTTAACAACCAGAAATGTTTTTTTCTTGAAATATGTAAATATTTGTGATTAAGATTGTAAATGACTGGACTTTTACTATAGGAAGAGGAAGAGCAAGCAAGGCGGGAGAGAGAAGAATTAGACGAGAGAATTGCACGTGAACTGCAAGCAAAATTAGAAGAGGTAAGTCCAGGTTAAGATATTGTTAAGTTTTTTGAGGACTAATAGTTTCTGTATTTGTTGAAGGGCGTGGGCAAATATAGACTATTAGGTTGCAAATAACAAGCCTCTATTGAATCATATAATATGACGTTTAAAAAAAATCAGTGATAAAATGGCCTATCATAAAATTATTAGTCTTCTTTTATTACTCAATAAGTTTGAGTTGATATTGTGTTTTGCAGGAAGCAGAGGAGAGCATGCAGACACAGCCAGGTGAAGTCAACTCACCTGTGATGACACTCAGTCCAAGGGCAGCCCCACGCCTTAAAGAAAACAAAGAAAACAAGCCAAGTACATCTACTAGTAGCGCGGCCAGTAGCTCTGCAGTACGAGGGCCTATTGATGCCTTCCTCAGTAAGGGCAAACCTCTGCAAGGCAGCAGTTGCAACACTCCACAATCCCGACCAGGTACATTATGAATGATAAATTGTACTTTACACATACATAGGACTTAGGTGTAACTCATATGAGTAAGATGTTGTTCACTCCATTTCCACCCCTCTTCCTGTTGCTAATTTATTTCTTGATTACAGAGGAGCTAGCCAGATGTGATAGCATCACCCCTGAGATTTTACATTTCAAGCCAATCAATGTTGTACCTGTCACACCACCTAAAACAATGCCTGGTAAGCTTCTATAATATTATTATTTCAAGTTGTGATGTTATGCAACTTTTTATTCAAGTTTTAGCACAAATAAAAATTTGTGTGAAAAGTAATAGGTATATGTACATTAAAAGTTGAATAATTTATCAATTCACAAAGTATCCTGGTGTATTTGATGATTATATATTTGAATCTATACACAAATATTATGATGTTATGCATTCCTTTCAGGGTAAGCCAACAGTATTATCAGCGATTGAACTTCCTAGACTCATAATTTGCTTCATATAATTCCTTTTACACCCTAAAATAAAATTAAAAAAATTGCTGAGAAACATCAACAAGAACACAAAATGTTTTATGTTTTCAGATGGTCGGGTGCTTGAAGTTCAATTGATTCGAGCAACACCTGTCAAGAGCTTACTCCAGTTTCATGAAACCTCTACAGCAACCAGCAGGTTTGTTGCTGCTTTTTCTATTCACTTTAATCACATTGTATTGTTGAGGGAAATTAATATTTTGAATCCATCTTTATATAAATATATCCTTCTTTTGCATTGTACAGTATACTAGATTTCATTCCCAGAAAGATCTTCCATCAGCTGATAAGGCAAGGTTATAAAATAGTAATAATTAAACTGACTAAAAAGTGAAATACCAAAAATAAAGTCAGTAACAATCTTGAAATATTTCGTTTGTGTTGCACAGTAATGCAAAAAAATAAAAATAAAAAAAAAATAAAAAAAACTGATGTGGAAGAAAGGGAGAGAAAGAAAAAAAAGTCAATTTTCATCCTTTTTCATGAACTTGATGCAGTAATATTTTCTACATTTTCTTATATTTATTATTACCAAAAGTGATATCAATACATGAAAAGTTACCTTTTATTTAATTATCAAAATTATCATTAACTGCAATAGTTTTTCATGTATTTTTATTCCTTGTAATATAAATTTGAATGATGTGTTGCAGCCCAACTCTGGTGAAGCAGCTATCCACTTTACAGGTGGAAAGAAAAAGTATGCTGCCGCCAAAACCATCTGTTATTTTGACCAGGAAATCCATGCCATCAGCATTTAAAGGTAAAAATTCCTGACAATGAGGAAGACTTATGATTTTTGGGACAGTATTTGAGCACATTTTTAGAAAGAGTGTAACTAGTAGATTCTATTGGTCAATATTTACCTATTTTATTTATCTACTTGTTTTCTCACACTTCATTTAATTGTAGCTAGAATTGCTATATATTTGGTATAAAGATTTTTTATTACTATTAAAATGTGATTTCATTCTGGTCTTTACTTTAAGGCCCGCGCAGCGGTCTTATTTTATTTAGTGTTAAATAAATTGAAAAAAATAAGCCGTTGTGATTGGCTGAGAGCAGCGTGACGCGATGCCATCTTTATTTTAGCTAAGAGACTCAAGCTTTTATTTAAGAATTTATTTTAGAATTTATTTTAGTTAAGAGAGCTTGGCTCAGCCAAGCTCCAGCCAATCACAGGGTGCGTACCGTATTTCGATGAGAGTGCTGTGCAGTGCTGTGGCTATACGGTACGAATTCTGAGCAATTTGGATACTTTGCGCTAGCAAATACGGTACGCCAGACCTCTGAGAGGCGCCTCACCTATTTACTTTCAGCAGCGCGCAGAGGCTCTCAGCATCAGCTGCTGTCCGTTCGGGTCTCTTCGGTAAACGCTGTGAAGCGCTGACAGAGGTGATACGGTACGTTTTGTCAGCACTTTCAGCGCTCGCAAGTGAATACGGTACGCACCCACAGCGCACCCACTAAATAAAAATGAGAATTGGCGCGAAAGTTTCCCGCACTTATTACGAATTTTGCACGAAAAAAGGAACTACACAGTAATTAGACAGTAGATTATCTTCTATGCTGAGAATGTCAGATCGGTTCCGCGCGCCTCCTGTCTCAAGCGGTTTGAACTATTTTGGGGGGAGCTCTCGTAACAAGTTTTTGCAAACATTTTATACGAAAATCCATAGCTAAAAAAAAAATACGGAAGCTTCATAGCTTCATGAAAACTATGAAGCTTCCGTATTTTTTTTTTTTTTTAGCTATGGGTTTTTGTATAAAATGTTCGCAAAAACTTGTTACGAGGGCTCCCCCCACACAGTTCAAACCGCTTGAGACAGGAGGCGCGCGGAACCGATCTGACATTCTCAGCATAGGAGATAATCTACTGTCTAATTACTGTTAAGGAACTAATATCGGGAACTATACATTTTAATTATGCTGCATTTATTTTAATAAAGAATAAACTATATTGCTAAAGAAATTAATTACTATACTATGCAAATTAAAAGCTCTCATGTAGCATAGCATAAATTATGTTGGGATATTTAAACGTTGCTGAAAATTGCGTAGAACATGGACAAAAATAAATACGTAATAATTATGCTAGCTCATTTTCATCACAATTTCTTCACTACAGCATAATTTATGCTATACTTCATAAGACATATTGGTAAAAAATATTATGATAAAATTTTGGTTAAATTAATTTTAGTTTTCTAATTTAGCATCATTTATCCCATAATGACATTAATGCAGCATAAATAACGTATATTTCCGTGCATAATTATTGCGTATTTATTTTTGCCCGTATACGCGTGTACATCGGTGATGGGTGATTGGCATTCCCGATTCGAACTTTACAACATTACAAACCTGGGTTATTTTCGTTCTCATTTAAAATAAGCATATATGAGAATTTGTTTTATTTTGACTAATTTTTAAAAATTTATTAATGAATAGCGTGAATGTTATGACGACGAACTCCGCGATCCGCGAGATGAGTTTGTATGCTTATATCACAAATAAGTAAAATAAAAATAATAGCAATAATAAAAATATAAAGACATTTATGAATCCTTGTATACTTTAAAATAAAAAATAGTAATAAAATTAAAAATATAATAATTAATAGAAAACAATCGGTACTTACGAGAATAACAATTTATTATTCAATAAATGCAAAAGTTTCATCAATATTTTTGCAACTCTTTTGCTTTAATGATTTTTATTGTTAATATTATTTAAATAGAATCTGATCTGATTAGTGGTATAATGAAGATATATATTATATTCATTACAATATATTAAACCACAAATTATATATAAAAAAAAACATATATCGAAGCACCATCCACTCACTTCACAGCGTAGAATCAAACTGAGTTTGTTATATGGAATGACAAATTTTAACAAAAATATTAAACACAAAATAGGTACGTTTGTTACTCATTTTAGACTTTGAACTATGATATAAGTATGTATACAATATTTATTATATAATATGATATGAGTAAGTTTCTTTTAATATATCGATACTGTCCAGTTTGTCAATTTACTTGAGCTCTCAGTTTGACTCATCTGGATTCGGCAGTGCAGTGAGTGTTGTAGGGTACAGTACGTGTGACTATTTTTTTTTATAAAAAATTTACTTGAGTGATGAAAGTGATTATGCAGTATATTTTTAATTAATAATAAATAATTTGCCGTGTTCAAAATACAGTGAAATATTTGTATATACGGGTAAAACAAGTACAGTCTGAGAAAGGTATGTTGTTGCTGGGGGTTGAGGGTTGATATATAGTAAAATTATGCAAGCGCGCGCGGTACCGCGATGCCACACTCGATCATTTTACGCTATAATTTAAAGTGCCGTAAAAAATCAGGAAACAATATTAAAGTATGCTTTTTAATAAAGTCAGAAAGCCTACATTTTGCAGATTATTTTAAATGTTTATTTCATTATTTTAGTTTAAAATGAAAATGAGGAAACGTGGATTTGTTTAGGTACTTTTTAAAAAAGAAGCAAGCTACAATAATTGCAAAAAAGAAAACAAATAATATATAGTTTTTCATTTACAGCATTATTATTATTTTTTGAAAGCAATAAAGTTTATATGTACGAAAGAAAACAACATGAGATACAAATAATTAAGTTAATACTTTAATTATCATAAATAAAGAAACAAATTAATAAATAAAGGCGGACCACAAGGCGGACAAAGCGGCTTTGCAATTTCATCTAGAAGCTCCCGTACCACTTTGGACTATTTTTTATTTCATAATCGGTTGTAGCTATGTCCGATATTTTGTTTTATCAGAACTTATCTGTTGTCTGACTACACATAAAAAATAAAAAAAAACTAATCTGCAACTCAAACACACAGAGAAAAGCTGCTATCAAAACATGTTCCGAGTTAATATTTATTCGTATTTCGCGCGTTTGTGACGTCACAAAAAAACTGGCTTGTGTTTGGTTTCGTTAAGAGGCTTAGTTAAGACGGCTGCGTTAAAAACTTTTTATTTTATTTAGTCCCTTTTTTAGTTAATATTAAATAGGACGGCTGCGCGGGCCTTAACAATTAAATGCAATATTATATATAACATGTTAAAAAAGTAATAATGGAAAATGGCAAGTAGAGAAATTAGAGTACGTACTTTGAATTGAAAATTAATAAAACGCGAAGATTCTCTAATTTATATAGTAAATTGGGACTAGGGACCAAATATTCTAGCTTGAGCTAGTTACATAGAGCCGTTAAGGGATGAGGGTACAGTATCACAAAATAAAATACATTATGGCTAGCATGTCACATTCTCACTACATTAAAGGCACAACATTATAAAACAGCATCAGACTTACTCTTTTCCATCTTACTTACTCTTTTAATGTAAATATCAAATAAAAGTTGTTGCAATTGCAAATTTTGTCTAACGCCCAACCACTTGTACCGTTTTATACTTTCATTTTTTTAATTTCTCACTATCAAAAATCAGAACTTAAATAACTCTATTTGTTTTATTTATTATAAAAATTATTTGCAGAATTTGCAGTAGCAATTAAAAATGTTTAAATGACCAAAGTATCAATTAATTACAAAATAGTAAAAATTTCCTCGTAACAATTAAATAAATTTCAATGCATTTCCTTTTTGCGTTCCTACATAGTTCTCATTTTCATAATTCACGTTTTTATTATTATTATTATTATTTTTTTTTTTTTAATTGAGATATTAGTTTGTTTTTGTCTCAGTACTTATGCAACAATTTCATCCCATCCTTTTTTAAAATTAAAAATTTAAGATAAATATTATTAGTATGTACAGAATAATGAGTTTGAAAATATACAGGGTGTTTATTTAAATTTTTACTTTTTCAGAAGCGTATTTTAATATGAAGTTTATTGACAAATTAGACTTATTATACATCAAATTAAAGCTTAAGTTTGGACATTTTATTTTCTGCTTTTAAAAATGTGATATTTGTCAATTTTTATTTTGACTAGATGCAAAACAATACTAAGCGCGATTTTTTTTAGGAAAAACAGATGTTAGCAAACAGCGTTTTCCTAAAAAAATAAAAAAAATGTCTTATTAATTTTTTTTCTTACTTAAAAGTGATGATAAGCAAATGACATTTAGGTTTCTCCACGTGGGAACCATTTGTAGCCCGGCAGTTGTCAAATCGAAACTGCAGTTCGCGTCACACGCGTTGCGGAGCATCTAAGCCGTGATGGACTCGATAGCATCAGAAATCCTGATGGCGTTGCTTCAACTCTGGTATATCTCGCACTGGAGTCTTAAACACTTTGTCTTTGACGTCCCACAATAAAAAATGAATTGTGGTGAGGTCTAGTGATCTCGGTGCCCAAGCTGTGGGTCCATCTCAGCCAATCCAGCCTTTGTTTACATCAAAATCTGGCGCAATCGCGAGTTTTTTCTTCAAAAATGAGCTCTTACGCCACTAACTGATTAAAATAAAAACCACTTGGCATAACTCTTTTTTGCAAACATTTTTAAAAATTTCAAAATTTGTGCTTGAATTTGATATATAACAAGATGGAATTGTAAAAAAATTTCATAGTGAAATCAGCCTCTAAAATAGTAACAATTTAAATAAACACCCTGTATAATAATAGTTATAATAATTAGGCTATAATAATAGGTATAAGTAAAAAATGATACAAAAAAATAATAATATATTTTTTAACTATTTCAAATAAGTTATTTATAAAATAATGTGATTTAATTTAGGTAAAAATATAAAATAAAACTTGTAAATAATAATAAGTAGAGAAGGCGAGGTATATATAAGAACACTAGATAATACTAGACATCGAGTTGCAATCACAGCTTGTTTACATGCATCAGGTATGACCTTGATTAGAAAGAAAAGTTATATAACCATAATTATAATGACAACCATTAGGTATACCTAACAAATATGTTACATAACGTGGTAAAGTTCCATCACTACTAGCTATACAGAGCTCTCTGCCAAGCCTAACTGATGAGTCCTAGGTAAAGAATAAAACCGGTCTAAGGCCAAGAGTAAGTCTGATGCTGTTTTATAATTTTGTGCCGCCTTTGATGTAGTGTGAGAACTTGAGATGCTAGGCATAGGCTATTATATTTTATTTTGACACTACCCTCATTCCTTAACGTCTATTTTTAACTAGCTCACGCTAGAATATTTGGTCCCTAGTCCCAATTTATTATATAAATTAGAGAATATTCTCGTTTTATTAATTTTCAATACAGCATGCTCTAATCTCTACCAACTATTTTCTAAATATTTTTCAAACTTATTAATACCAACTGCGATGTTGTTTTTTGCCTTATATACATCTATCTCATACACATCCTATAATTTTAAATTGTGCACTAACTTGTAAGAGGGTTGTGAGACAGGCAGGTAGCAAGCCATATGTCCTCCCTCACCTGCCAGAGTTTTTTAGCTCTAGAAAGTTCATGGAAATAGCCTGCCTAATGGCTGCACATTATCATAATATCGTAATTCATGCTTGTTACATCACTTTATTGACACAGAGACATGAAAAGTAAAAAAATTGAAAATAATGGGCATTGGAGAGATAAAATATCGATCTTGTTGCAAACAAAATGTTTGTCTCGTATTTTATCACGCGAAGCAAAATGTCTATCTCGTTTTTTGTCAGCATAAGCAAAATGTCTATCTCGTTCCCAAACGTTATGGAGATGACGCTCAAGATAGACATTTTGCTTACGCTGACAAAAAACAAGATATACATTTTGCTGTGCCTGACAAAATACGAGATAGACATTTTGTTCGCAACAAGATCGATATGCAAATTAGCATTGTTATGCATATTATATATTTAAATAATACAAATCTCTACACTTTTTTATTTCAGGATTTCAATGCATTTCTCGTAAATCAAATCCAGTTTTACAACTTTTCAATTCAAGTAAGTTTAAACAAAAGTCAAAGCCTGCTTCAAGCACTGTGACTTCCAATTCACTTTTTAATGAAAGTGAAGCCATGGAGATTGATTCAGCTGATCCATCCCAAACACAGTCCCAGGGCAACTCTAGGCTTTCACCTGACCACTTTGAAAATGTAGAGAGCACAAATACAGCTTCCTCCAGTCTAAATAATAATAAATATTTCAGTCCTAAGAAACAAGAGACTGAACAAGAATACAAAGATTTTTTATTGGCACAAAAACTGCAAGAACAGTTTAACTTGGAGCAAGAGAGCATTGATAGAAGTGATGGTTCAAACTCTGCATATCAATTTAGGAATCGTACTCAGTCATCTAAAGGCATTGTCAAGAGAAAATCTAGTACACAACGTAAAAGAAGTTTAACAGTGTCATCTCAACCCACATTAAGAGATGCATTCCGTAGAGCTGCCAATAAAAACAGTCAGTAAGTCTGCATAACATTGATGAGTTTTATTGTTTCAAATGTATTTTCAATTAGTGAATTAATTTGTGCATTTTTTTCCATACATCCAGATGTTTTTATTGATGTTTCAACGAATATTAAGAAAATGAGTTGTAGAATCCATGCTTCATCAAGTACAATTTTTAGCAACCTTTTTTTCCCCTCCCTTTGGATGCAACAAGGGCAATCCTATATATATTTATATACATACATACCCACATGTTTTTCATGGAAGCAAAATATTGAAACATTAGTTTTTTTTTTTTTTTTTTTTTTTTTTTTTTTTTTTTTTTTTTTTTTTTTTTTTTTACATTATTTGATGCAGCACTGCTAACAAACTTGAAATTCTCAAGCATTGCATTTCAGTTTTTATAATTATTATGAAAAATGTTTGTTTGTTTTGTTTTTTTATTTATTTTATAATTAAACAAATTCTTGCTTGAATTTACATGGTCCAAAAATGTTACAGTTTAAATTTATTTATAAAAAAAAAAAAAAAAAAAAAAATGGAGAAACAAAGAAATAAAAATATGTTAATAATAAACGCAGTAGACGTCCTACAAATGTCCATGCTCAAAGTTGTAAAAACACAACTGTAGGGATTGATTGAAAGAGTAGCTTTCCTTATCATGAGCCTTTAAAAAAAAGTGAATCAGAGTTGTTGTTTTCCTCAGTAATAAATGTATGAGATAAATTTAAAAGAAAAGGATAGGAGGAACCAGCAAGTGCCTTACCATACTGACGAGAGTCCCATAGTTAGGGGAAAATCATGCTCGCACAGAAATAATAAACACAATGGATATCTTTTGGCACTAAATTCCAAGAGAAAACTGAGTGTATCTGTGCCTTTGCTTGTCTTTACAGACTCTGAGAAAAGCTATGAATGATCATTCTGCTTTCTCTTGGAGTGCAGTGCTGAAAGCAATCTAATGTTAATATATCTGCGCTGGCAAGATTTTCACCAAACTATGAGACTCTCTTCACTATGGTAAAGCTCTTGCTCGTTTCTCATATCCTTTTCTTTCAAATGTATCATATGTAACCGTGATAGTTTCTTTTCCTTAAAATCTCCTTATAAACTTATAAGTGTGAGCCTTTTTTTTTTTTTTCTTCTCTTTCTTTATAGCAAAATGTAATTAATGGATAAACTTAATGTGCACATTTGTTATAAATGTTGTTTACTATATTTGAGTGAAGGAAGTTGATAATAAGTAATAAGTGTCATGATCTCTGCAAGTGTGTTTATAGTTCACAAACCCTGCCATTCAATCATGTACAACTCAAGTACATGATGCAAACATTATATGGGAATGTGTGAGCCATTGCACTGAAACTATTGTATCATATTCTTGAAAATTTGTTACATATAATTTGCTTGTACATTGCTTTCTATATATATTTTTTATGAAATTTCACATTTTTCCCTTATATTTGTTTAATTTTACCACTTTATTAATAGAACTAGCTTTTTATCTCTTGATTACATTGTAAGTTTTAGTTTAGTTTTTTTTTTTTTTTTTTTTTTAAGCTCATAATTTGTAAATTTACATAATTATTAGATTTTTAAAATGTTATTAAGTCTATGTAAAAGTTCACAAGTGGTCTGTTTTAATATTACAGGTTTTTTCCCTTGAATATTGAAAGCATTATTGAATTATTGAACATTTATGAAATGATTTATTTCTTGGATCATTTTTGCATTAGTAATATTTTTACAGATTTGCTCAACATACTACAAATTGTTAAAAGCCAAATTCATTTACAAATAATAATCTATTTAATTCCTAGCCTAACATATTTTATAATGCATTCTAAATAGCACTATATATACTATAGGCTATAATTAAGTTTTTCGTGTTTTTTTTATCACTGTTTTTATTATTATTTGCGGGGGACAAGATGCAATATAATCGCTGCCAATTCCATTGCATATCCATACAAAGCATGCAAATATCCCACTTCAAAATTGCTCTAAAATTAGTGTTGTACTTGATTTTTAAAAATGAATGTGGAAAAATGGTATAACTGAATAAAATTGTAAACTCCCATTCAGATAAATTAAAGTGTAAATCAGCTAGTGCCTTTAATGTTTGTTTTTCAACCTTTTTCCAAGTTTTTTAAAGATTGAAAAAGGCACACACACACAACACTCATGAAGACTTGTACCAAAAGCTATATCCAGTATGTTCATTAACTCTTGTGATGGCAAGATCTTTCACTACACTACGTACAGGGCATCTCTATACTCTAAGATTTCTCTTCCCTTGCTTCGTTCCTCAATCCTATGCTTAATAATTATTTTAATCAATAGTGATGGTTTTTATTTTCCTTAATTATCTGTTTAAGAATTTACAATAAAAATATTTTATGCTAGGAACTAAAATTATTATGATAAGCATATTTGAATTGGCTACTGCGGTGAAGTTGCCAAGTGTTAATGATGCTTGATATGAAGCAAAATAAATTAGTATAAGTAAATCAAGTGCCATAACATGTAGTTAATGTAAGTTATAACGTTGATATCATCTCCAATGGATTTTCTGGCATGCCAGAGAAAAACATAGTGTGTGCTTTTTTTTATTTTGTATAGAATACAAGGTAAAGCATACAGAAAGAAAAAGTAAATGTGCTATTTGCAAAAACCTTATTAAAATTTAATTTTGTAATTGGGGTTTGGGGATATAAGTTGAAAAAAAAATTAAATTGAACAATAAAATAACAATTAAAATAAATTGTAATTAGGAAAAGGAAAGGTACCATCACGGTAAAATTGTAACGTTAAAATTTGATAGGGAGAAACCAAATGAGAGTTGGCGCCAGGCAGCAGCGTCAACTGAAAATCTCAAATGGCGATAGTGGTTTAAAAAATATATATTTGAAAAATATATAGGTATATCATGCCATATATTGGCAGACAATATATGGCATGATTTATATATTTATCAAATATATATATTTTTTAACCACTATCGCCATTTGAGATTTTCAGTTGACGCTGCTGCCTGGCGCCAACTTTCATTTGGTTTCTCCCTATCAAATTTTAATTAAAATAAATTGCCCATAAATTCCAGATAAGCTTTTATCAGTAATCTAAATTAGAAAATTATCCAAAATAAAGACAAGACCATTCCATCTTCCATCAAATTCTTGTAATTTCATGCAGTTTACTTTTGCACACAAATTCAAATATTCACAAAAGTAAATTTTAATAGAGTTTTTGCAAAATAAAAAGTTCTCTTATATATTAGCAGATATTATACATTTTGTTCTTTAAGTAGATAAAATTGAAATGTGGGATGCATAAAAAAATGTACATTAAATATTTTTATGGTGGCATTGCTTTAAGATAAACTAATGTTGCCATATGATATTATATAATATATATTCTGTATATAATAAATGAAAAGACTATGATAAACAGTGCCTTATCAGTCAATTTTTTATTCTTCAAACACACACATATCAGGATTAAAATTGTTATCTTTTTATACCTGCCAAAACCTAATCTTAAAATTAACTATTTGCGGCTTGTATAAGTTGCACTACACATCTTGTGTCAGTAAAAATTAAAATTCATACTTTTTTAAGTCTACAAAATGCCTTATTAAAAGATTAGTTGATTTTATTAAGGGAGCAGGGTGCCGACCTTATATCTAAAAATATATATATATATAAGTGTTTTGGGTCTAAATTGGGTGTCATTGTGTTAGCTAAAGATCACACCTAGCCGTAATAAAAATTTCATGATGTTTGACTGTCCTGAAAAAAAGAAGAAAAATATTGAAATTAACATTAGGCCTTATGGGCTTAAAATTTCAAAAAGTCATATAAAATTAATTTGCACAGTACCCCCCAAAAAATTTTATACGTTTGAAATTGTATCAAGCTGAAGTATCATTGTGCAAAATTTCAGATTTTTTTGACGTGAAAAGTTTGAGTCTAATGGCCGACGTCGGTCCCCTACTCCCTTAAAGAGTCCAAAACATTGTCTATTTTGAATCTTCTATAAAAGTAGTAATTGACATTATGCATGCGATATTTGGCCTTAAAATATTCCTTGACATTAATATCTATTAAATTCTGTTATTAAGACTAGAGAATGTTCCTATCACAATCCAGAATTGGTTTTATATATCCAAAATGTACAAAACTTAAAATTGAAGCTTATAATTTTACTTCTTATCCAAAAGCAAACCATCAATGAGTTTGTCTACAACCTATTTTCAATGGTATAGACTTTTCATTTCAAAAATTGTATTCATCAAATATGCATCCATTCAGAAGCTTCTCTAATATACATTTTAAAACTATTGATTTAATACTACTGTATTTAACATTTTGACAAAAATAATTGACCAATAGTTTTTGACAAATGTTTTTTTTTTTTTTTTTTTTTTTTTTTTAATTAATACTTGGTTTCTTTTTTTAAAAAAATGTATTCCATGTTTGACTCAACATGGATATTTTTTTCTCTGACTGTAAGCAATCCTTTGCTATACCTTTTAATTATTGTGTTCCTTTCTCATGTATGAAGAATAAAGGGCTGAAATAAACTTTTGTCTTCTTATTTAGTAATTCAATGTGATACAATCTTGTTTTAATTAAAGCAAAGAAAGAAAAAAATATATGCGAGTACGCAGTATGCACAGTAAATTTTATCCTCAGTTTTAGTCACTCATAATGATCTTTATGGTGCTCATAAACATGATACATGTGATGTATATGAGATGAGCACCATTGTATTATTTTGCATTTTTTGTTATTTTACAAAAAAAGAAAGAAAGAAAGAGAGAGAGAGAGAGAAAGAAAGAAAGAAAGAAAGAAAGAAAGAAAGAAAGAAAGAAAGAAAGAAAGAAAGAAAGAAAGAAAGAAAGAAAGAAAGAAAGAAAGAAAGAAAGAAAGAAAGAAAGAAAGAAAGAAAGAAAGAAAGAAAGAAAGAAAGAAAGAAAGAAAGAAAGAAAGAAAGAAAGAAATAGTATATAGAAATTATAATTAGTATTATAGAAAATTATAATAGCAAAAAATAATGACCTGTTTGATTAACTATACATCGGCCCAATTAAATAGGTTTCAATTTGCTGTAGAGAACAAGAAGTAAAACTAAATTAATTGCTTTAATATACTGTATTACTTTCTCTCTCTCTCTCTCTCTCTCTCTCTCTCTCTCTCTCTCTCTCTCTCTCTCTCTCTCTCTCTCTCTCTCTTTTCATCTACCAAAACAAAAGGTATGTAAGTACAAGAGAAATTAAAGCAGTGTATTGAAAATACTCTGATTTTGATAGGTAGAGTAAAGGGGTTTTTAAATTCATTATATAGTGCTCTAATTCCTCTCTTACTATTTCAATCCTTTTCTATTAATATCATTAATCGCAATAGTTTTTCCATATTTTATTATTTTTTTAATTTAGTCACAGAATTTTTATTGCATTATGCAAAACATAAAAAAAAACTATAATTAATGCAGTTTAAACTATTAAGTGAATTGTGAAAAGTAACAAAACAATTAAAAGTTTCATTTTTTTCTTACTAAATGGTATTTTATTTTATACACAAAAGACATGGTATACAGTACACAATTTGATATGATATATATATTTTTACTGCTATTTATATAGGCCTTTCTAAAGCCTTTGCATGAGACAAATTTCCATTTGGTTGGTGCAAATTTTTGCATATAAACCAAACACGCCCAACTAGTAACATTTTAACATTGCATTTATACAATTAACCTGGCCCTCAATTACGTATTTTATATATAAAAACAAATATTGTTAGCATTATTTTTATATATATTTTCCAATATGTATAAAACTAGAAAAAAAAATAGAACACAATTTTTGTTTTATCCTTTAATTTTGAGTTACCAGAGTATCATATTTATATTCTGAATTCTGCATATTATACATTTTTTCCCCCATTTAAGCCAGACCTAACATTCTGACTCTAGCATCATGCAACTATATTCTACATCCATT
>OX439131.1:8805310-8925310 GCA_949318235.1 Ecdyonurus torrentis | reverse complement strand
CTTCTGGCATGTATGACCTATTGTAACATCCTACCAGTGCTAGATCAGCAAGCATTCTTGTTTGACGATTTGCTGCAAGGTTATGTGGACAAGTAAGAAAATCGTCTACAGTAACCCCTCGCCAGGTTTCACCTTTGTAGCAGTGAGGTAGCTCAGCCTCGGAGGCTGAGTGACCCCCACACCAGTGACGAGAGTTACGCCATGTTGCTCCACGCTGAACATGACGAAACTCAGACAAATAGCGGCTTACAGGCTCTCTAAGCAAAGTAATGTAGAAATATCTGAAACATTAAATTATCACATTTAATTATTTATTATTATTTATTTCTCTCAAAGTAATGTAAATACACAGTAAATTTAAATATGCTCCAATTTTACATTATCAAGACGTTACTATAGAATAGATGATACACTTCAGTATCTATGGTTGAGAATTATTGTTTGGTATGCATATGTACCACAAGGAAATGAAAAACCTGCACAACTATAGACTGAAAAGCATCACTAAAATAGCAGGTTATTCATTTCATTTCGGTACAGTATACTTTCCAATGTTTACACATAGGAAATGTATAATGTACAAAATAAAATACTACATATATGAATATACATAATGTATCATATGCGACGTGAAATGTAATTAATTTACCTTCTTTTGACTGTGCCACCTTCATTCTTGTCCAGCTCGGCATCTACACAATTGGTAAGCTCAGTCCAGTCTGCGTGTAGTCCACATTTCCATCCAGTTGAATAGCGACTGAATAACCAATTTTCTGTACTGTTGGGTCTAAAGCAATAGCACCGTTTACGCTTGCGATGGCAAGTACATGGTCGTTTCAAATCTAAATCTCGAACCAAATGTCGACCAAAAGATGTACCCCCAGTTTTTTGAATGTGTAAGAAAACCATGACATCATGAGCGTTCATATCAAACTGAAAATTGTCGTTCAAAACTTCATCGTAACTTAAACCTCCTGGGCCAGATATTTTCATTGCACTTGCAACTAAAGGTTTCCCAAGATTATCTTGTAAAGGATAACGAAAAGTCCATTCCGACCATGGTGTAACTGGCTCACGTGAAGATGTAAGGGCACACACTTGATCTGGGCAGAAATATCCTAAGTAAACAATACCACTTACAGCCAGTATGAAGCAAAAAAGAACAATTCCTCTAAATTTGCTCTTCGAGCGTGATTCCATCTTTATCTCAAAGGTCACAGACTCTCTCACAAGTAAGGCAGCTAAATCGCTCTCAAACACTTGCACTTCGACATTATTCTTAGCCATCGCTTTCAGCAACCCCCTCTTCTAACTTAATCGTTTACATTACAACAAATGTTTATTTTAAAAGAAATGTCAGCTAAAAAACACACACACTTTTCTTTTCAGGACATTACAAAACACTTCTCTCTTCACCCCCTGTTCACCCCTTTCTACTTTTTTTCTGTTTATCAAGCTTGTAACATATGAAAGTAAAATACCTAAAGTTGGAGAAAGAATAATCACAGCAATCAGAGTATAATGCGAAGAAAAGCATACAAAATAAACTTTTGAAACTAAAGTAAATATTAATTAGATTTATTATATTATATATATTAATATTGACGTTTTTTATTTTATTAAATTCATTTCTTTAAAAAAAAATAACTCACAGTTCACAGTTCACCGCAGTTCACACTCACAGTCAGTACCTAAACTCCTAAACTTAATGTTGTTTTTTTAATGTTGGTTAAACTGCTTCGACTTTGAAGCTGCTTTTATTTGGCTCTGATTGTGCTGCCACCTATAAAAAAATTAAAGAACTTATTGTTTGGATTGCATTTTGGAATTTGGAAGAGACTGCAAGGAAATAAAATAATAATGGCTGGCAGGAGTGCAATAAAATTTGGCTCAGCCCTTAAAGAAATTAGAATTCACTTATGTCAGAAGTCAGACCAGAGCAAAGGAGTGAGGTAAATATGTGATAGCAATGGCAATGCCTTAGCCACAAAACATCCTTATTTGGTAAATTTTCTGCTAAGTATGTATGTACATCTACATATTTGAATTTTTATTCTTGCAGAGACTTCATTGAAAAGCACTATGTTGATTTGAAGAAAAACAACCCTAAATTCCCTATCCTTATTAGAGAATGCAGTGGAGTTCAGCCTAGGATATTTGCACGTTATGGTAAGATGAAGTATATGTAGTAGCTTTTCTATGTATGTACTATTGTACATATGTATATGTATAAGCAAATTATTAGCAGCGGTTATGTATGTACTAGTCTGTGTCTGTGCTGGTATTGTGGGTGGCCTCGTTGATTGTTGAATTAATTACATTACATTTCAGTTGCATGGGCTTCTTATGGCATGCTGCTGCAGAACCACTTGCAAAAAAAATAATAATAATAAAATAAATGTAAAATAATAATATGATACCGGTACTGTAATACTTAATTGTACAAACTGTACATACATACTTGCATTTTCATGATTCGAACTACATACATATGATATGATATGTGTTATGTGCGCATATAATGTGTGTACATATATCATACCATATGAACCTATGTATGTATGTTAACTTCCCTAGGGATCTTAATGTATGTATGGTAGAGGGACCAGTTTTCAGCACCCCAATTTAACATTTTTTATTCCAAGGGTATACAATTCCAAGAGCTGAATTTTTTTTGTGATATTACAATTTACCTCCCCCATCTCCATGAATTAATTTTTCTTTAATCTCAACTGTTGGTGGTTTTAAAAAAATTAACTGCCAAATTCTGGGGGGCTGCCGAAAACAGGGGTACCTACCATACTTGCATATAACCTAAGCTAGTTACCTGATGTATGATAATGTATCAGTCAGTATGTATTGTATACATACATACATCGTGGTCTGAACCAAGGCTATGTATGGTCAGCAAGCTAGAGTCTTCAAACAGCTACATAAGCAAAAGTGACAACTTTATTGTTAATTTAAATACCTTCCTTAGAGGATGTCAAAATATAATAAAATTTGATTTTTTAATGCTTTGAAAATGCTAGATGTGATAAACTCTTTCAAAACTGTAATTCTAACTAAAATAAAATTGCTATATAAATAAAAGTTTTAAAAAAGCGAGAAAAAATAAGGTAGACTTTGAACGACTTTTGATGACATGCCAAACAGTTGAACGCGTTTTATTGTCATTTCTTGAACACAGTGCAGACATACTAATAAAAAACACCAAAATTTTGAGTTTTTGCCCAAATGACCTAAAATTGAAAAAATTTCATGCTGCAACCCTCCCAATCATCATATATTTTTTTGAGTCACATGGAAGATATATAGGCCTATATATAATTTTTTTTATAGCACGTATTCGTGAATTTGAAGTCACGGACAGTCTTCGAACAGCACTTTAAATGTAAATTACGAAGTTAATATTGAGAAAAAAAATTATTTTTTATGAGTTATGTACAAAGTATATAAAATTCTCGATATTGTAAATTGTAAAGTAATAATGATTTTGATATTTCATGTTGTGTGGCAGCTGCAGTGTTAAGAAAAGATGTGCTAATTACTAGAAAATTAAGATATTTGGGGCTTCAATGAAAAAAGTCTGATTTGTCACAATATAGCTCAAATTTTACGAAATTTTTGACAAACTATCATTAAAGGTGTAGAACACCTTGAACAAAAAAGTTGCGTAATATCCTAACAAACCTGAAAATCAATATTGATTTGGCCGGAGTCATTGGTTTCTAATTTATTTTCCATTCACAAAATGCCGCTGCCGGTCACTGACATCACAGCTTGACTGGTCCACGCGCAAGTAAACTGGGCGAGCTGTGACGTCAGTGACTGGCAGCGGCATTTTGTGAATGGAAAATAAATTAAAAATCAATGATTCCAGCCAAATCAACGTTGATTTTCAGGTTTGTTAGGATATTACACAACTTTTATGTTCAAGGTTTTCTACACCTTTAAGAAAAAAATATAGAGCTACATTTAATGACTTTAAAAAGTGGCAAAATCATAGCATAAAACGTGAAAAATGCCCTTTATCCTTCGTTTGTTCGAAATACAACAGCATTCAATGTATAGCTTGCTGACCTTAAATGTATGAATACAGTCTGTATGGTGTATGTAGGAAGCTTTGTCTGGTCTTATTTATATTATAGTGACTATAATGGTAGTACATACCGCACAAACAGAATGAAAAGCTCGTATTAGAAAATCCCGTGTTTTCAAAGTTTGAATCGTTATAATACAAAAATAAAAAGTCACAAAAAATTGAAATTACTTTTGTCGTGCGGCTTATAAATCTGACAATATATTTTATAAATTTCATATTTTTATCGCAAACAGTTCGTTCACAATTCATCAATTAGTAAACTAAAATACCCTGTTTTCGAACGTTGTCCAAAAATGTGTTATTAAAATTATTTTTCCCATGCAACAACAAGCAATAAAAATTTCAAATTAATATCATAGAGTCAAGAAATGTTGCTTATTCATAATGTACAGTTGAAATTTTTTTGCAAGCAATCCCTTTGCCAAAATTTGCAGAAAATGGATCTCGCGTTCTATTAATGCTTTGAAGCTGAAAATTATTTTAGGGGTGCAATTTTGAATCCCTTAAATGTTCTTTTGCTAATAATAATATAAATATCTTATTTCTATAATATTAAATGAATTTTTAAAAATTTGATGTACTGCAGGTTGCGGTAATCAGGCATTTTATGTACTGCTTTTTGCGTAAATACAGGGGTTATAAATTAATTAATTCATAAGTTTAGTTAATTTTAAAATAATTTTGTATGTTGCAAAGAAATCTTTTAAGAATATGAAATTGCACCCCCAAAATAATTTTCAGCTTCAAAGCATTAATACAATGCAAGATCCGTTTTTTGCAAATTTTGACAAAGGGGTTGCTTGCAAAAAAATTTCAACTGTACATTAAGGGTGCGTACCGTATTCACTTGCGAGCGCTGAAAGTGCTGAAAAAACGTACCGTATCACCTCTGTCAGCGCTTCACAGCGTTTACCGAAGAGACCCGAACGGACAACAGCTGTTGCTGATAACCTCTGCGCGCTTCGGAAGGTAAATAGGTGAGGCGCCTCACAGAGGTCTGGCGTACCGTATTTGCTAGCGCAAAGTATCCAAATTGCTCAGAATTCGTACCGTATTGCCACAGCACTGCACAGCGCTCTCATCGAAATACAGTACGCACCCTAAGAATAAGTAACATTTCTTGAATCTATGATATGAATTTGAAATTTTTATTGCTTGTTGTTGCATGGGAAAAATAATTTTAATTTCTCTTTTTTGAACAAAGTTCATAACAGGGTATTTTAATTTACTAATTACTAATTTGTGAGCAAACCGTTTGCAATAAAAATTTGAATTGTATTGTCAGATATATAAGTCACAGGACAAAAATAATTTCAATTTTTTCTGACTTTTAATTTTTTAGTTCTAGCGATTCAAACTTCGAAAACACGGGAATTTCTAATACGAGCTTTTCATTCTATTCGTACGATACATACAGTCAATTCACTAAACACCTTTTTTTTTTCTTTTCTTCACATTGTCCTATCTAAACCCATGTTAAAAGGGGTCAAAAATAATAAATCATAGTGCGAATAATACTTATTGTCAGTTCTTAAAAATCATATCAGGGAATGCCTAAACAAGTCGGCTATTGTATATCCACCTTGGTCAATTAATATTGTTGATTAGTAATTTACTGAGTCTCTCTCTCTCTCTCTCTCTCTCTCTCTCTCTCTCTCTCTCTCTCTCCCCCTATCTCTCTCTCTCTCTCTCTTTAAGTTTGATTACTTCTATAGTAATAGAGTTCAGACCATATTGGAATACAAATGCACAATCTTATTTAAACCCTCTCTCTCTCTCTCTCTCCCTGGAGCGCAGGTCGCAGTTATTGACAGTTGTATTTTTTTATTATTATTATTTAATTTTTCAATACCTTCCACTCATTTCAGGATTTTGAAATTTTAGCACAAAAGAGATGATCAAGCAGTCATATTTGTGTACACATTTCATAACTTTTTTTTTTTTTCATTAGTCTTAATAGCATCTATTTTTACTGTTACAACTTGTGCTGTTTTCAGACTTGGGGAAGGAAAAGAGTGTGCCACTAACCAACCTCAAAGCAGAAGATGTTATGAAGCAAATGGAAAGCCTGAATCAGAAGTAATTATAGTTCAAAATTTGTTGTTATGTAAATAGTGTGTGTTGATGATTAAAATTATAAAATAAAAAAGCAAACTATCAATTTATTTCCATCCTGGAGTTTATTTAAAACGAAACAAGTAAATATATTTTATCTGTAGTGGACTATAACATTATGTGGCTTTTAAGACTATACTTAGCCTTACTCGCTGGTCCAAGTTTCTTCTTGGTTCTAGGAATACTTAAATATACATAAATCAAAGCCAAGATTCTGTGATTTTTCTTTTGGGTTGTTTGAATAGCTCATACAATGTATTGCACATTACAGTCCTGATAATTTATCAGGTCACTGCTCTATATTCAGATACAGAGTTTATTCGCATGTCATTATATATTTTATGCGCTTGGAGACCATACTGGAGTATAATGAATAACATTGCTCAGCATTGGATAAAATTCGTTTTTGCCTAATCTTTGAAAAATCAGTTAATATTTTTGTCATTTTTTTTTTCTCACATACTTGAGAGCCTTACTGAACTTAAATTAAATGAGTTATTTTCCTATGCAGCCCACACAGTAACTAAACAGTAGGTTTTCTCCTATACTGAGAATGTCAGATCAATACGCGCTACAATTGCGACTGGGTGAAGACTAAAGAACTAGACGCGTAACGTTACTTCAAATGACGGCTTTTAGTTCTGCAGGCTTCACCCAGTCGGAATTATGGCGCGCATTTGATCTGACATTCTCAGTATAGGAGATAATCTACTGTATAGCTACTGTGTGCAGCCCATGTTATTGAGTGATCCGACATGACGTCGACTTTAACATGAAAGCATACTCCTTATACATAATATAATTGATGTTATGACTTGTTATTGCAGACGTACTCCCCACTCCCTGTTCATTTCTGGATAAAATCTGGTGTGTAAACTGTAGACCTGATACAATTATAATGTGCGTCCCTTATACATATATGTATATGCCTTCCGACTCCCTGCATAAATTTGTATACAAATGCAAGCATGATTCAAGCTTTTACACTCTATAGCGCCGCAATTGGCAGCTAAAACTACTAATACTACTTCACGAGGTTTGGGGTCTTGTTGCCTCCTAAGCAAAAGTATGTATTCCAAGTAGCTCTGTTTACGTCATACATTACATATTGTTTCTGACCTTTCATGATCAGCCTCACAGAGTATAGTAATATACTGTGCGGCATCCTTATATCATATAATAGTTCAAATAGCCACCGAATGTATCGCAGTGTTCCTAGAGGGCAACTTAACTTGTGTCTAAAAAATCAGCCAAAAGTCTGCCGATGGGAAGACATGTGTAAGGGTAAGGGACATTGGACCTGATATATGTAATAATAATTGAACCAAAAAAATGTGGTCGTCCAGATCATGATAAAATTAGAGGGTACTTAGTTCTGGTTGTGTCCTGGTTGGGTATCTGATCCTGGGTACGCCTGGTCTGTATGTATACCTTCAATGTTCCTTCATTGTGGGTATATGGTGGGTATCTCTCCACAGTAGATGATACAGTAGTCCATCTCCTATACTGAGAATGTCAGATCAATGCGCGCCATAATTCCGACTGGGTGAAGCGGGCTGAACTACACGCGTAACGTTACTTCAGTTACTTTTAGTTCAGTCCGCTTCACCCAGTCGGAATTATGGCGCGTTTTTTGATCTGACATTCCCAGTATAGGAGATGGACTACTGTACGTATCATCTACTATAATGGTATCAATTGATATGGTATCTCTCCACAGTAGATGGTACAGTAGTCCATCTCCTATAGCGGGAATGTCAGATCGGATGCGCGCCATAATTCCGACTGGGTGAAGGTGGCAGAACTAGAAGCCGTAATTTGAAGTAATGTTACGTGTAGTTCTGACAACTTCACCCAGTCGGAATTATGGCGCGCATTCGATCTGACATTCCCGCTATAGGAGATGGACTACTGTATAGGGTGTATGCGGATGACGTCATATTTATTGCGCTTTGAGGCCATACTGGAGTAGTGCATAACATTGCTCAGCATAGGACAAACTTCATTTAAGCCAATTTTCTTTGGGAAATCAGTTAATTTTTTAGTTATTGCTATTTTTCTCATATACTTGAGATACTAATACAACATATTTACAGCATTAATGCTCTCAAAAATATTGCATAGTGTTTTTACACTGGCAAAACGATTTTATGTCCTATGCCACCCATGTTATTGAATTATCCAACATGGCGTCGACTTTAACATGAATGCATAGACCCTTATGTGGTATCTCTCGATCTGATATTTGAAATCTACGCGCAAAAATTTCATCGCACGGCGGCAGTCATTTTCCCTCCCCCCTCCCCACATCTTTTCATCCTCAATCAGCTGCATCAAAAAGCTTTGTTCTGCTGGCAGTTTGCTGCTTTTGGCAGGTAAATATTTAATTTATTTGACTGGGTATGAGCTAACTGGACTATATAAATATTAATTAAAATAATGTTCATTTAAGCATGTAAAATTTTATCAGAAATTCTGTTCAACAGGGACATTTTTTGGGATCTTCACCATCAAGGTCGCAAATCCAAGGCCACAAGCGGCCATGTTTGGAAAGTAGCATCAAACCTTGATAGGGGTTACTTCTTTTATTAATCAAGGTATTATTTATTAAATTGTTTGCTTTAGTTTTTTTTTTTTTTTTTTCATAGATCTGAACAGTGCTAATTAAAGTTGTCAGTGTTTAAAGTTAAGAGGTACTAACAGAAGAGTCAAAAGTTGAATGACGACTAGTAAACATTAATGTTGAGATAGATTTCCTGAGTGCATTCAAGGTTATTTTAAACTGACACTAAACTTGCTTTGTTACGGCCTTGACAAACAAAGTGTTTTACTATGGCTGGTGTTGGAGGCCCTCAGTCTCCTCTTGATATGAAACCAGATACTGCAAGTTTACTCAACGCTGCAGCATTTGGTCCTGGAGCTTTAGGTGGGCCAAATAGTCCTGGTCGTCCACAAGCATCCTTTACATTAGGACATGGAGCTGGAGATGGATCTGGCAGAAATAAAGCTGGAGGTTCAGGGTCCAGCAATGGCGAGGCTTCAAACAGTACTTATCCACCTAATCACCCGCTAAGTGGTTCAAAACATCTATGCTCAATTTGTGGGGATAGAGCAAGTGGTAAACACTACGGTGTGTATAGCTGTGAAGGATGTAAAGGATTTTTCAAGCGCACAGTGCGTAAAGATCTATCATATGCTTGCCGAGAAGATAAAAATTGTATTATTGACAAAAGGCAAAGAAATCGATGCCAGTATTGCAGATACCAAAAATGTCTTGCGATGGGAATGAAGAGAGAAGCAGTGCAAGAGGAACGACAGAGGACTCGTGAGAAAGGGGAGGCAGAAGTGGAGAGTACCAGTAATGCTTACTCAGACATGCCTGTGGAGCGCATAATGGAAGCAGAGAGGAGAGTGGAGTGCAAGCTGGAGCCTCAGCCTGCACATGATTTACATGAACCAGACACTGCAGTGACCAACATCTGCCAAGCAACCAACAAACAGTTGTTACAACTTGTAGAGTGGGCGAAGCACATCCCGCACTTCTCAGCTCTTCCCATTGAGGACCAAGTACTTCTTTTACGAGCAGGTTGGAATGAGCTACTGATTGCTGCATTTTCACATCGCTCAATAGAAGTGAAAGATGGCATTGTTCTTGCAACAGGGTTAACTATACATCGAGATTCAGCTCATCAAGCTGGAGTGGGCACAATTTTTGACCGTGTCCTCACAGAGTTGGTTGCAAAAATGCGAGAAATGCGTATGGATAAGGCAGAACTGGGTTGTTTAAGGGCTATTATTTTATTTAATCCTGATGTACGAGGGTTAAAGTCACAACAACAAGTTGAGATTCTCCGTGAGAAGGTTTATGCTGCTCTAGAGGATTATACTCGTTCTACAAGACCAGATGAACCTGGACGTTTTGCAAAGCTCCTGCTGCGTCTTCCATCCTTGCGCTCCATAGGACTCAAATGTTTGGAGCACTTATTTTTCTTCCGGCTGATTGGTGATGTACCTATTGATGAATTTCTCACTGAAATGTTAGAGTCTCAATCCCCTGACCCTTAGATGGCAAATCAAGTACCTTCAAATTTTACCACTAGCTTCAAAACTTTTAAATTTGTTAACAAATTTTTTTTCTGTATCATCAGTGGGGTATCTTTCATTCCCTTCTACACAGAATTAGACATGACATGATAATGTTAGTGTATTTCTAGATAAATAAAAGATTTTAAATATCTATATGGCAAGGAAAAATATTAGACGAGAATTAGAACCATTTTAAATAAATTAACTGTACAGGTCTTGTTGGAAAAAGCAATAATAATAATTGTAGTGCTTTCTATAATCCCCCTCCCCCTTGATTAATTTTTTTTATTTCTAATCACTTTTGTGAATGACAGTAAACAAAAAAAGCAATTATTTTGTTATCTGCACCATGAGATCAGCATATTTTAAAAGGTTGTGGGGTATACTAAATAGATAAGCAGGATTCACATGGACATTATATTGCATTTCAAACTAATGCATGCAAGGTTTTTGTGTATTCCTGCTTTTAAATTACAATGTCTGGTTGGTTAAAAAAAGAAATGTAAAAAAAAGTAACTGTTCTAAGATCATAATATATAATTATTGTAATATTATCACTCTTAAATTAAAAATGAATGTACAGTATTGAATACTATTTTATTCAATATTTTAGTACTGTACAAAGATTTATTTATTACTGTATATTTAAATCTAAAAAAGTTTTGAAATCTGTAAAAGTCTGAAGCACAAAGAAAGAAAACAGCTTAAGATTGAACATGATAAAACATGTTTTACATGATGTTCACAATCATTAATTGTTAACTATAACCACCTTACTCTTCATTTTGTGCATAATCACTTACATATTAATTTTATATTATTAATGTATTTTATAGAATTTATGTTTATCATTTTTAGTAATCAAACAACTGTCCAGTTGTTATTTTTTTTATATTATATATATACAGTATATTACATATTTTTTATTATAATATAATAGAATACTCTAGTTTTTTGGGTTGTTATTAATTAAAACTATTGGGATGATTGAAGGCTTTCCTGGGAATGGTTGATTTTAAACTTTATTTAGTTTATGTAGAACCATCTTCTGGTTAAATATCATTATTAAATGACATTAAATTATTTAGATACATTTAAGTATATTAGGTATAATGTATTTTATGTTACAATAATGATTTTATTTTATTCTCTGCACTTGCTTATTGAAAATAATTTTTATTTACTTTTTTTTTTCTCCGTTATATTTCTGTACTATATATTTTATGTACTGGCCACTATTTGGTTTTACTATGTTATGTGCTCTCTTTTTTCTCCTCTAGTAAGAACAGTATGTATATTAAGGAAAATAAACCATCGTGGTTAGGTATGATAAATTGAAAGAAAAGGATAGGAGAAAACCAGCAAGGGCCTTACCATATGGTAAGGCCCTTGCTGGTTTTCTCTTATCCTTTTCTTTCAATTTATCATATCTAGTAAGAACAGTAACATATATATTTTTAACAACATATTGATTCATCCCTCTCAAAATGCAGTAATTTCTAATAATTGTGTAAATCTTTAGAAAATTGCATGCAACAATTTGTATCAAACAATTAAAATTGTAAATTTATATATAGGGATATATATATATATATATATCGATAGTGAGGAGCAGAGAAGCGACCAATGAGAAATCAAGCGAATTTAGAAATATGAAAAACAAAAGTCTATCTATATTTTTCTACAATAGTTAGAAAGTGAAAGTTATTTTATTTAAAACGGCTGGTTTATTAGCTTTCTGGTACATTTTTAAAAATAAAATTATGATGCAAATTAACAAAGTTAATTAATAATGGGAAATATTTGAGCGCGATTTTTGGTCTTGTTTTTACAACTGTGAAGTGCAACTCGATGTCAAAAGTTTAGTTAACATTGGATTGTAATGATTTTTTTACACAAAATACGAAACTGAACAGCATATACAAGGATGTAATTTTTTTGGCAACCTCAAAAAATTAGCAAAGTTATTTGCACATTTCTAATTAAAAAAAAATTTGCGTTAAAATGAAGCTACAACTTTAAATTTTGACCTCAGTATTCACCATTAATTAAAGTGTAAATGTTTGCTGAAAAAATAAATTATTTTTGATCATTTCTTACAATTTTACAATTTAATTGAAAACTTTAGAATAAATGAGAAAAGTGAAGCCGATGCGCGACAGAAAAAAGAGAAGAAATCTTGCAAGCTACTAAAAATTCGCTGTGCTAAGCTACTACGTAATTTTATTTTTGTCTATCAAAATATCAAAATTTCATACGGTACCAATGAAATAACTTAATTATGCAAAATATAAGACAAATACCCAAACAAAATGTTGCTGAAGTATGCATATTTTTACGCTGTTATACTTGCTTAAACCAAAAGTTTTTTTACGTAGTAGCTTAGGACAGTGACTTTTTAGTAGCTTTTTCATTTTTTTCTCATTTATTCTAAAGTATTCAATTAAATTGTAAAATTGTAACAAATGATCAAAAATAATTGATTTTTTCAGCAAACATTTTCACTTTAATGGTGAACACTGAGGCAAAATTTCAAAGTAGTGGCTTCAATTTCACGCTAATTTTTTTTAAATTAGAAATGTGCAAATAACTTTGCTAATTTTTTGAGGTTGCCAAAAAAATTACATCCTTAAATACGCTGTTCAGTTTCGTATTTTGTGTAAAAAAATCATTACAATCCAATGTTAACTAAACTTTTGACATCGAGTTGAACTTCACAGTTGTAAAAACAAGACCAAAAATCGCGCTCAAATATTTCCCATTATTAATTAACTTTGTTAATTTGCGTCATAATTTAATTTTTTAAAATGTACCAGAAAGCTAATATACCAGCCGTTTTAAATAAAATAACTTTCACTTTCTAACTATTGTAGAAAAATATAGATAGACTTTTGTTTTTCATATTTCTAAATTCGCTTGATTTCTCATTGGTCGCTTCTCTGCTCCTCACTATCGATATATATATATATATATATATATATATATATATATATATATATATATATATATATATATATATATATATATATATATATATATATATCTATATCGAGGGCTGCTCGGCATTTTGGTACTAGTGCAATCTCCGCGGGTGCAATTTTTGCACATCTGTATTCTCCTCGCTCCCCTCTTTTGAAACATCATTATACGCTTAACCTGCACAGGTGTGCCATTAGTAGGCATGGCCAAGATTTCATATGTGCCAAAATTGCACCTGCAGAGATTGCAGTAGTACTGAAATGCCGTGTAGCCCTCTATATATTAAATTTTGTCTTCGTGAACTGGATATTAATCAACAGTACTTTTTGAAATTTTTTATTTTTTTTTTGTTCCATCTCATTCATCAAGTGTTAATTTTTTTTTATTTGAACACTTGATAATATGTAAGTAAACATTCAGAATGTTTTTAAAGATTAGAGTAAATGCACTGTAAAGATGAGCTCATTTTGTATGCCGTTTTATGATTTTATTACAACAATTAAAGAAACTTGTTATCTCACCAAATTTTTATTATATTATATTGATTGGCAAGAAAGACTGATTGTTGCAAAATGTAATATTGTATAGGTTTTCATATTTTGTTTTCTGCTTGCAATTTTTTTCCTGTACTTAAATGCATAATATGCTTTTAGTACAGTTTGTTGTTACATTAACTGAATTTTCATCCATTTTCTCACAAATTTTGAAGCTCAAAAAAGAAACATAAATTATTTTTTATTATTTATGTACATCATTTGTAATGACTTATTTTGCCCCCCCCACAAAGTATAAGCAGAGGAAAAATTACTGTAGTCTTTATAAATATGTATCAACAAACATAACTTAAGATGCCTCTGCTTTGCTTACTTTTTGAATGGAGGCTATCAGTTTAAAAAAATTCTTAAAAAAAATTTGTAGCTTAAAACACGTAAAAGCATGTCTGGTATTTCTCATTTAAATTTCTCAGGAATCGGTGGAGTAGTTTTCTCAAAAATTGGAAAAAAAGTGTTGTTCCCCTTAAGCATAATGTTAAATTAGGGGGCCCTTAGCTTTCCCCGCAAGCTAAACCGATAAGCTCCATTCAAAGTAAAGAGACATTTCAACATTTCAAATTAAATCCTTTTGCTTCTTTAATATAATGTGAGTGATTCCCCCCCCCCCCATTTAAATCTGTATGTTTACTCTAAATATTTATATCGTACTATCAACTGTTAGCACCTTTTTAATAAATTTTAAGAATTATATACATAGTTATATTTTATCTTGGTAAATGTGTAATAATATTGTAGTGTCTGTAATTTAAATGTTTTAAAAAAAATCTATTGTCAGCTAAAATCTATGTTCTAGTTGTTGATAATAATAAAGTTATGTGTATAAATAATTTTATCTTTTTGACTATTACCTGTCTTATAAGTATAATTAATTCTTTAACTTTATATTATTTACAACCAGTTAATTAAATTTTAATTACATAAATCTAAAAAAAAAAAAAAAAAAAAAAAAAAAAACTAAACCATTTGATCAGAAACTTATTCAGCAAAAAATCAGCAATATCATTAATTAACAAAATATTTATACATAAAAATGAAAAGAAAAAATCGGAAACCAGCAAGGGCCTTACAATAAAGGCGTAGAACACCTTGAACAAAAAAGTTGCGTAATATCCTAACAAACCTGAAAATCAACGTTGATTTGGCTGGGGTCATTGATTTCTAATTTATTTTCCATTCACAAAATGCCGCTGCCGGTCACTGACGTCACAGTTTGCCTGGTCCACGCGCAAGTAAACTAGAAATCAATGACCCCGGCCAAATCAACGTTGATTTTCAGGTTTGTTAGGATATTACACAACTTTTTTGTTCAAGGTGTTCTACGCCTATAAGAAAGAGCATCATATAGCCCGATGAAAATCTTACTAGCACAGATATGAACACATGTTAGATAGCTTTTGGTTATGTAAGTAGCTAACTTATGTAATCCAAAGAGGATTCCCGCTGAAAAATACTAGTCAGCTGGAGACGTGTATTGCAGGTCAAAATTGCATTGATCAAATGGGCAAAAAAATATAACTTCCAGGCTAAAATAAAGTAAAAAGTAACAGAAAATTGAATAACAATATGCTCTTTGGATTACCTTAGCTTTTGGCACTAAACTCCAAGATAACTGGAGTATGTGTGTGTGTGCCGTCTTCAGTTAGTACCACCCGTAGAAACTATGATCCAGTCTCCTAGTCTGTACGGATCAACAAAGGCACTTTCACATACTCCCAATTATCTTGGAGTTTAGTGTCAAAAGCTATGCAATATATCAAGTCTTCCGAATAGAAACCTCGTAGAGTTTTTTTTTTTTTTTTTTTTTTTTTTTTTTTTTTTTTTTTTTTTTTTTTTTTTTTTTGGTGCGACTTTGAATCTTACCTGTTTGTTCCATAGAGCTCATAGTTGCATGGTGAAATAAAAAAATAAAAAAAACTTGTAGGTCTCTATTTGGAAGAACTGATATGTTTGTAGTATCTGTGGTAGCAAGAATTTTACCACCCTTTTGAATTTCTATCTTTTTATTGTTATTTTATCATACTAAATAACTAAGATGGTTTATTTTCCTCAAATAATAAGAATAATATAATAAAAATCAAATAAGTAAATTAAGTCATTATTATTGTATTTACATAAAGATTATTTAAAGAAAATAAATTATCATCATTGGATTGATGAAATTCAAAGGAAAGGATAGAGGAATCAAGTAAGTGTCTTTACCATATTTAAGACATGTTTCCGAGTTTGACAAAAATCTAGTAGCAAAGAGATAATCAACATTGGTAGCTTCTGGCACAATATATTTCAAGAGAAAAAGAAAATATTTTATTTTTGCCTTCGTCAGTCTTTTCAGACTAAGAGAAAGTATAAATCATGTATGGAAGTGCAAACGAGGACACACTCACATCATACTCCTTATTTCCTCCTATTTTGAGAGCTACCAATGTATTCATTATCTCTTTTAACAAGATTTTTATAAATTATATGATATCTTTCCCTATGCTGAGATCCTTGCTGATATCTTTTAATCCTTGTTTTATTTTTATTATTATTTGTGTTTTTTATTTTATTATTATTATTTTCTTCAAATAAATAATATCAATAATAAAGAAAAGGATAGAATTACCAGCAAGGGCCTTATCACAGTAGAAGTTTTATGGAGAGGTCGACGTCTCACGTGGCACAGTATTTTGTTATAAAAAGTTTATTTTATAACAGAGCTTTTGTCACATATTAATGACATTATATCAATCAAAGAAGAAATTTATTTGAGCACATCACTGAGTAGTGTGGTAAGGCCCTTGCTGGTAATTCTATCCTTTTCTTTATTATTGATTCTAACCGCAATGCTTTTTTCCTTTAATTGATCTAATAAATAATAAAGGATTAATTTAAATTTTTATATATCTTTATAATAATTTATTAGCAATGAATATTATAAAATTTTCAAACACTTTGTATTTAAAGGATATAAATATACAAGGTCCATATAAGAGGTTAGATGCTCTGGGAAAAGTTTTGGCCAAGGTCACCCAGCTTAAGAATTCACCACAAACTTCATATCACCACTTGATACTTTGTTCACGTAATCAGTGACATAACTGGTGAACAGCATCATATTGGCTTAGAATCCATCGCAAAATGAAATTGAATGCGCGAGTTTTGTGCTGCGCTCAACCTCATTATTATATGGACCTTGATAAATATAGCAATAAATGCAAAATAAATGCTCAAAGGATAACGCAAAAATTAGAAACAATAGCCTGGTGTATGTATAGGTATCCATGGGATAACCTAGGTTATGTTTTGTCATGTCAAATTTTTGTTTGTAGTAAAAAAAACAAAAACATATATTTGAGAAGATATGCAAACTTTTATTTTATTGAGTACTTCTTAAAAATGTTAATATAGTAAAATGCTTATATTTAATGAGTATAGTAGACTTGTTCATTATTAATTTCAATAAGATCAATGCTTAAAGGCATAGAAAACATTGAAACAACATGTTCTAAACACGAAATGGGATCTAAAAAACTGATGATATTTTTTACCAGAATGTAAATGTGGCCCCACAAGAGAGCTTGAAAAAAAATGTAAAGTATGCAATTTGCGTGAATATTCCTGTTTATGACGTCATAAACAGGCAAAAACTAGTGTAAAAATGTTGTGCGGGTTGCATAAATCGAAATTTTCTGATCACTGCTACGGCGCTACTGTTGGGTTTTGAGACCAATTAATGTTATTTATTTAAGTCCCATTAAGTGTTTTGTTATGTAAATGCAAATGTTTTCATGTTGTCTATGCCTTTAAGAGTTACTACAAAAAAGTTAAGGATACAATATTATGTTAAAAGTATGGTAGTACAGAAATTCCTAGTAGAACCTTCTATGATTAAGACCATTTTGAAGCCACTAATGAATTTAATATTCTACACACTAACTTTCAAATGAGTGAAAATAGGAGTCCTTTACATTTGAACTGCACGAATATTGTAATGCCAATATTATTTTTATTTTAACAAGTGTTTGATAGCTAAATTTTATTTTTGCCTATGGCATTCGTTTAAAATATGAATAAATAGATATTGCTTATCAGTCTATGAAGTTTTCAACCATCTTTTTTGTAATGTAAGAACAAAACATATTAATAGGTTGGTAATATTTTTAAATGGAATAATAGTAATGGAATGTTGAATGTAGTACAATGAAATATATAATTTTATATAATGAGAAGTTCAGATTTCTGAACTTGGAAACAGAAGTTGAGCAAGTTTTAAATGTAAGAGAATAGTTATAATTTGAGCATATTAAAAAAAAAAAAAAAAAAAAGCACAAGATTCAAGCAAATACTATGGCGCTAGGGCTTACAAAATTTTTGAAATTGGTGTAACATTTTAAATTACACTGCTAAGTTTAAAATTAACTAGGTACAGAAAATACTGAAAGATCAAACTTTTATCACAAATACTGTAAAAAAGAAAATGTGATGTAGAAACACTGAGAAAAAAACTTTATTGCATTATGAACATTCTATGCATCATCCATGTGGACTTGTTTATAAATATATTTTTTCCTTATAAATATATGGCATAGGCAGTCATAAGGCAATGGTAAAAAAGTTTTTATCTCGCAGTAAATACACTCAATCAAATTGAATGAATTAAATTGAATTTTAACACATACAGTAAATCTCTCATATCTCATTAATGATGTTCGTAAACCCTTGCTCCAAAAAATGCGCAATGCCATTTAAAAAGCATTAGGTGATCATTATTTTTTTGTGGTTTGGGGCACAAAAAGCAGAGTTTACTAATATCATTATTATAGAGGAAAATCAAGAATTTGACGCAAATATTTGAATGATGAAAATTTCAATGTTTTTGAAGTGTATCAATACATGAGAATAACATCATAAGTACTAGACATATCCAATATATTTCTAAATAAAAGAGGGTTACAGGAAAAATTTCCCACTACTCTGATAACATCAAAATTAAGATGATTATTTTTCAACCATAATAGCTAGTATAATCAATTTCTTAAACACAACTACTGGTAATTTAGTACAGTTTATGGTTCTAAAACATTAAAATAGCAAGTACAAAAATTGATAAACATGTTATGTATTAGCATTTTGTGCTTGCAGCATGCAGTATTATGTTTATTAAAACAACAATCACAATGTCTTCTTTCAATTAAAATGTCATGTAAATAATAATAATACTTAATGAGAAACGACCTTTAAAATCTAGGTCATTATTGCACATTAATAAATCACAATAAATTTCAATACTGAATTCTTCAAGGACTACGTCTTCTACGGCTCATGGTACGATATAACATTTGCAGATTATCCTTGGCACTCTGCAAGTTGGAATCAAGTTGTAGGGCATGAAGGTAACTTGTTTCTGCTTGGGCAAATTTCTTCCAACGATGATATAAAACACCTGGAAATAAATAAATAAATAAATAGTGATTTAAAAAAAAATCTTTTCCAGTACACGTATTTAATTAGTAATTTTATTTTGATAAAGGGGGTAAATTTGTAAAATGATCTACCAAATTGTATTTAAAACTCAGAATCCGTAAAGCTTGCTTTCTGTAGACCAATCTTAGCAACTAGTACATACACTATAAAATCCTTTCGGCCTGGGTAAGAAATTTTTCTCTGCCACAGCATCTCTGTCAGTATAAGCACATTTACTATCTCCCATTCCCCAATTGTTCAAATATATTGGTTTCTTATCAATCATTGCATAGTCGATTTTCACTTAATATTTACAGTACTAGTGTTTTGCGAGTAATTACAGTACAGCTTCTTACCCAGATTGGCATGATATTTTGCATTGGCTGGCTCTAATGTAGTTGCCCTAAGGAAGTGATGCTCAGCACGCTCAAATTGACGTACTTTACCCAAAGTGTTAGCCAAGTTGAAGTGCAAGCCTGGTTCATTGGGTAGCGCTTGCAGGGCCTCCTCACCAACTGTCTCTGCTCGCTCTCGATCTCCTGTAAATTTTTAACACTTTTCTTTTAAATGCCATGTACCACTTATAGCATCTATGTATTTCTGTGACATGCATTTTTTTTCTTTTTCTTCAGAATCTCCATGACAGTAAAAGAGAAGATTTTTTTTTTTTTTTTTTTTTTTAATACATAACCAGACCAGACTATGGCTTTTCTAGTATGAAATAAATGTCTGTAGTAACTTGAACTAATTTGATCAATTTTCCATATATGTACTTAGTTATGTTACACCTTTAAATCATTTGTAACAAAATAGCCATTACTTGTATAAAGCCAGTTTTTCTCTGGTCACTGTTTCATGAAATGAGGCACAGTATTTCAACTTAATATGGAATATCATATGTAGGCCTATATATATTTTTTCTTTGAATTAAAAAGAACATTTTTAACTCAATGTTACCTGCTAAAGTAGTATAAAATTAAGTGCATTGTCAAACTGACTACTGACATACCAATACTATCCAGCATGATGACCATGTTGCTCCAAGCAACAGCATGTGTTGGTTTCAAAGCTGTTGCATTTCTCCATGCCTTGTATGCTTGCTCATAACGTTCCTGATCTAAAAACTACACACAGAACATAATTAATATGCATCCTATGAATTAATACACAAAAGTGACTTACTAGATTTCCCAGGTTGTAATAACAATCTGGATAACGTGGTCTATGTTGCAAGGCAGTTCTATAACTGTGTTCGGCCTCATTGTGTCTACCTAGACCTGCCTGGACAATGCCAAGATTCATCCATGCTGCAGCAAAGTTGGGTCTTACACTCACAGCCTGCATCAGAAGTTGTTCTGCTTCATCCAAGTAACCACTGTCACGTAACAAGTTACCCAGGTTGTTCATTGCTTGTTCATAGCCAGGATGTAATCTGAATACAAGAATTATCATACCAAATTAGAGGATGTATAATAAAAGAAAGGGACAGAAATTGTTTGTACAAAGTTTTTAGAAGATTGGGAAAATTGGGGAATCTATCTGTGTTTCACTATCAAATCTTTTTACTATCAATTATCGCACTCTCAATTTTTCATTAATATTTATTAACAAAATAAAGTAGATCTGGGTTTGTGTCCTAGTCAGGAGGAATTCCTTTTAGCATATTTACTACTCTATATTAACATGGTGAAACACAAAAATCTACTTTTCAAAATAAAGCTCTCTTTACGGGGGGGGGGGGGGGGGGGGGGGGGGGGGGAATGTAGAGTCGAGACTATAGAGCTTTGTTGATTAATTTATAAAGTATAAATATTAGAGAAAATGCTAGAAATACCAGCAAGGGCATTACCTCAGTAAAATTTATGGGGCATGGTTGTTGTCTATTACTATTGTGGCACAGAGTTCAGTTTTAATGTTTGTATAACTGAGAGCTTTCGTCAACGTAATGATATTATCAACCAAAGAAGATATTTATTTGAGCAAATCACAGAGCAACGATGATACAGGTACAATAGGACACAAACGACTTTTTAAAATTTCGTGTGTCATTTGTTCAATGTTAAAAGAGGGAATTTCGCCAAAAAAATTGACAATCCTTATTAGCAAGTCCTATCATACCTATTAGTGCTGTCGAAATAAATCCGGATAAAAAATTATCCGTTATCCAAATTTCTATCTGGATCACACATGATAATTTGATCGAGATAGTGATCTGGTTAATTTTTTCCACATTAATAACCCAGGTCACAATTTCATATATTTATGATAAATATTAAGCATATATAATATTGTGAATCTCGCGTCTGATATGTAAGGAATAGCATGAATTTAAATACGAATTATGAATATAAGTACTAATATATATAATTAAAATTCATATAAAAATTACCTGTTATACGTTAGATAAATTGAAAGAAAAGGATAGGAGAAAACCAGCAAGGGCCTTACCATAGTGAAGAGAGTCCCATAGTTCGGTAAAAATCTTGCTAGCACAGATATAAAATAACTAACACATTGGAAATATTTCGGCAATCGACTCCAAGAGAGATATGGAGCGTGTTATGCCTTCATCAGTCCTTACAGACTCAGAGAGAGTTTCTCTCTGAGTCTGTAAGGACTGATGAAGGCATAACACGCTCCATATCTCTCTTGGAGTCGATTGCCGAAATATTTCCAATGTGTTAGTTATTTTATATCTGTGCTAGCAAGATTTTTACCGAACTATGGGACTCTCTTCACTATGGTAAGGCCCTTGCTGGTTTTCTCCTATCCTTTTCTTTCAATTTATCATACCTAACCGCGATGGTTTATTTTCCTTAATATACATACTGTTATACGTTAGGGTATTTTACAGGTTAAAATAAAACTAATATTCTGATTGATGCTGTAAAAAAAATCCAGATTTCGAAATCCGGATAAAAAATTATCCGTTATCTGATTTTCTATCCGGATCACGATCTGGATAATTTGATCCGGATCGTGATCCGAATAATTTTTATCTGGATACAATCCGGATTTAAAACGGATCAGTGAATCTGGATAATTTTTTGTCAGCTGAATACGGATCCATGGAACCGAATAACTTTCTATCCGAAATCCGGATTTTAATTTTATCCGGATTTCGACAGCACAAGTACCTATAGAAGCGTTGTCACTGAGTGGAGTGCAGCCTTGTACACTCTGTGGTGTGCTCAAGTAAATCTCATCTTTGATTGATATTGTTAATACGATTATGAAAGTTCTGTTATATAAACAATAAACATTATATAACTAAACTCTGTGTAATGTGAGATCTCGACCTCTCCATAGAATTTCTACTGTGGTAATGCCTTTGCTGGTATTTCTCCAATATTCATCTTAACCGATATTTTGTTCCCCCTTAAATAGAAATATAAACTATACAGATGGCCAGTCTTACTTTAGAGCTTGCTTGTACTCCTCAAGTGCCAGCTGTCTGTCTCCCATGTCTGCTGCATTCTTGGCCACATTGTAGTGTACTTTGGCATTGAGAGGACATACTTTGAGCGCAGAGCGAAACAACTGCCTCTCTGTGCGCCACTCCTGACTGCGCTGACTTGATCTTGCCGCCAGCGTCAACAGCAACAGCAGTAGACAACAACGCAGGATCTAAAACATAAAATGTCTCCTCAGCACAATGTCAAACAATGTATATTAGAGAATTTCTTTCAGCAGTGCACATGAACATATTTACCATGTTTATGTCTCTGGACTAGCATCTCATTAAAAATTATTATTAAAATGTAAAAATATTTCCAGCATTGTACGAGGGTTGGATTAAAAGTTCTGCGAAACGCACATAAATATTTATATTAGGACAAAATAAAAGACTATCCATGTATCAATGGTATTTCATTAGACAAACTTTAAAATTTCATACCCCTGTGACATTTATTAAGTGTAGGGTGGTAGCTTATGTGAAGCAAAGTCAGCTGCTCTAAAAAATGACCCATAAATGTGCTGCAAACCAGCATCAAGTACCTGGCAGAGAAACAAAAGTATGCAATGGAAATTCCTGATGTCATATTTAAAACAATAAGAGACAATGTTCTATCATATTGTGCAGTTTTCAAATGGATATGTAAATTTTAGACTGGTTATACTGACCGTTCAAATTGACCCCTCTAAAATGGCTAAAATCTGTTCCCGCTATTAATATGATTTAAAAAATACGATAAATTTTGCTTCAACACCAACGTATGATATATCAGCAAAAAGCCTAGACTTTGGGCTATAACATGATATAAAAAAAAGTTATACAAACACAAAATTTCAGGGTAAAAACACTGCTAGAAAAAAGGGTGCCGCGAATGGGCAACAACAACTTGTCCAATTGCGGTACCCATTTTTTAAACAGTTTTAATACACTGAATTTTTTTGCTTCCGTATTTTTTTTTATTTAATGTAATAGCCTAGAGTCTTGGCTTTCTGCTGATATATCATACGTTGATATTGAAACAAAATTAGTTGTACTTTTTTAATCATATTAACAGCGGGAGCAGATTTGGACTATTTTAGAGGGGTCCACTTCAATGGTCACTATAACCAGTCTAAAATTTAGATATCCATTTCAAAACTGTAATATATGATAGTATATTGTTTCTTATTGTTTTCAATGTGACATCAAGAATTTCGAGTGCGAGTGTTTCCGTGCCAGATACTTGATGCCGGTCTGCAGCACACATTCTTGGTCATTTTTGGTAAAACAATCAACAAATAACAGCCCATTTAAATAAACAATTTCTAACTGGGTAAGTAAAATGGTCACAGAAATTGAAAGATGGGTTCATTACGTAACACCTGAACCCAAGAAACAGTCATGGCAAGGGAAACATTGTGTGTTAAACGTAATCTAAGTAGGCTAACTGTGAAAAAACTAGGCATTTTGAGGTCCTCCCACAACCACCCCATTATAATTGCATTAAGGGATGGGAGAGTGACTGGACCAAGTGCCATAGTCTCAAGGGATACCAGGTGGACAAATAGGACCATTGGTAAACTTTAATTCGTTTCGTGCATATGCGTTTCTCAGAACTTTTCATCCGACCCTCGTATGCTTCATTTTAAGTTTAAATGCCTTCTAAAAAAATAGCAAGCCGAGTTTGCGCGCGCGATTGTTCAACCAATCAGCACAGGCAGCTGCGGGGGCATCGCGTAAAAAAACGCGGCTGCCACTTGCTTCCTCAGCTCAGTCAGTTAGCAGATGTGGTGTGAGCCATCTCTAGCTGTACAGAGCTCTCTGCCGAGCCTTACTGATGAGTCCTAGGTAAAGGACAAAACCGGTCTAAGGCCAAGAGTAAGTCTGATGCTGTTTTATAATATTGTGCCTTTGATGTAATGTGAGAACGTGAGATGTTAGGTATGTCGTATTTTACATTGACACTGTACCCCTCATCCCTTTAACGTCTATTTTTATCTAGCGCAAGCTAGAATGATTTGCATCCCTTGTCCCAATTTACTATCTAAATTACAGAATTTTCGCGTTTTATTAATTTTCAATTCAACGTGCTCTAATCTCTACCAACTATTTTCTAATTATTTTTTAAACGTACGGTAATTTCTATTAAAAAAGGAAATGGAAATAAGCTTTCCTTTATTTGTTGATAAATGAAAGAAGGGTAACTACCATTTTGGATTGTGGCCATGAAGCTGCCAACTGCCTCATTCCAAGTGAGATAAGTGCACAGAACCCAGCAGATGGTAAGTACAACACTCTCTCAGCCAAAACAAATCCAACTCTGAACAACAAGTTAGTAGCTGGTAAAAATGAGCCAATCAATAGTGCTGTACTGAGTAGAAGCACCCTGCTGACAAAGTTTCAAATATGTTAGTCACAGTTTATTGCAGCAAATGGATTGTATTGGTACCTACCTGACTGCATGAGTATTGAGAGAGAGGAGGAACCTTGTTGCCAGCAGAGCAAGCACAAGCCACAGAGCAACTGCAGCCAAAACTCTTTTGTCTGATACACTAGAAACCAAAGGGATGCACCCCATGGCCCAGTCAAAACATAGCCACTCAGGACAAAGCAGCAGCCATACATTTAATGCATACACATAGTTGTAGCTCAGCACCTGTGGAGGAAGGCTTTTTTATTTATTGATTTCAGCATTTTTATGCTGGGCATGTAAATTTATACTTGTAAAAAATCTATAATGATATTGTTATTATATATTAGCCTATTATATATGCTTTGATATAATGATATTGTTTAACTATGGAATACCTATATACATACCCTAGTGAGAAAACTGTCTGCAAAGGAGGCAGGGTTGTCTACAGGCTGGAAAGTGGGTACTTGACCACCCATGATGACCCAACGAACCACAAGCAGCAGAACTCCCCAGAGAGCCAACATCAAATGTCGAAGCAGAAATCCTCTTGAGATCCTCCATCCTTCTCTCCAGCTTCTCACGACATCATACACACTACACAAACCCTGCAAACAAAATGTTGTGAAATACCATCAATAAGCAAAATAGGTCTGGAGATCTGTTCCGTAAGGCTTCACGAGAAACTCGGTATCAAGAAAGGGGGGCGTGGCTCACGAGTTCTATATAATAAACAAGTGAGTTACGCCCACTTTCTCAGTACCGAGTTTCTCATGCGATTTGCAGAACAAACCCCCTGAATAAATCACTTATTAATCTGTTGGCATCCACTTTCAAAATAAATTAAAAATATTAAAAAAATAAATAAACTACTTTGGCATTTTTGAGGCTACGTACATATTAACTTTTTCATGCTAGACTAGAATTACCAGTACATTTTAAATTTATTTTCTGAAACACCTTTATTTTATTATAAGTTTTTTTGTAAGTAATCATCACAAATGATTCCTGTTTTACTCATTTAGTCACTTTGAGGAGTCAAAATTGTTTACCAATACTGTGATGCCTTGTTCCTTGCAGAGCATGGACAAGAGAGTAAGCCCAAGGCATGACCCAATCCAAGCCAACTGAGTTGAATTGAAGTGGCCCATCAATTTACCACAGCTCGGAGAGTCTACAGCTTGACAGTATGTAAGAAATGCAAGAAAGAAGCACAGGGCACAGAGAAGATCTGCTCTGCCAACAATGCCAGCCACCTGCAATAAACAATCAATTTGTATTTATTTTTCTTACTGTATTTTGAATGAACAAACCATTTCATATTAAATAAGACTTGAACAGACATCATTGCACTGGCACATAATATGATAAATTTATGGTTGTCAAATTATTGCAATTATTATTCATTAGATGTCTAGTTAGATAAATAATAAAAATGCCACAAACACAAGATACAGATTAAAAACTTACTGCCTCACAATGAATTGGATGAACAGCAAATAAGAGTGCACTGATGAGAGAGGCTCGGGGACATCCACCACCAAATAATCGATCAAACACTTGCAGAGAAAGCACACTTATCATGACATGAAGTACAAGGTTGGTGGTCTTGAAGCCTTGGGCTTTTAGCCCACCACCCCACCAATAATTGAATCTGAAACAATTGAAATGTATTTTTAACATTGCCGACAGACCTAATACCATATTAATACATTGATTGTAGGTCTCCTATTTTACTGTACCTAAATGAAAGCACTGTGAGGGGTCTGTATGATTTGTGGCTGTTAGGATGGTTCAGTCTTGTGCCCCAGTAATCATTGAAGAAAACATTTATGATAGGGGAGGATGGACGAACGTCTTCATTGTTTATCACAGCTTCTGAATCGTCGAAGACGAAGTCCCCATTGAGGGAAGGAATGTAGCAGACTGTGGCAAGCAGGCACACCAGTGCTACTGAGATCCAGCCGGGGAGATCTGTAAATTACATTATGTCAGACAATATATAGCTCACTAAACTTGCACTGTAAAGTGACAATATACTTTCTATACCTCATAGTCAAGTCATACTAGTCGCATTTAAGCTACTAAGTATAATATTATGAAGAGGGTGCTTGATAAAAATTCAGTAAATTTATTTTCTTTCCTGAATATGATTGTCATACGAATTTGCAGGATTACAGTACTTTGTTTTTACCTGCAACACCCCCTAACATAGGAACGAGAATACAGAGTATGTACTGAATAAGATTTGATTTACTGCCCCACCCCTTTTCTATGAAAATAAACCTTATTCTCCGTATCTGCTCCTTATATTGCATGAATAAGTCTAATAAATGATACGATGAATTTACAAATACTTAATCATACATAATACATATACAATACATAGCACTTAAAAAAAATTTAATAATAAAAAAAAAAAAACGACCCTCATACATATTACATTTAAATGGCATAAAAAATTTACCTGGCAATGGGAGTGCAGCATCCCAAGATGAAAATTCTTTCTTTTTTCTTTTGAAATTCATAATTCCATTATTTGGATGGTCATACTTGTGGTATTTTGAAATTCCAAATTTGGTGTTTATAGTCATGCCGGTACGATTACCATGCAAATGACGTGATCAAGCATTAATAAGTTAACCAGATTTTTCTATCTGTTTTCTGTACAGCATAGTGGTATAGTATCATTCATATTTAGTACCACTCCGTAAATAGTAAAGTGTGTTTCATTTTACTCAAGCATTTTACCAAAAATAAACTAAAGTATTAATAATTGCCAATGCCAAATGATGACGTTTTTTCACGGCCGTCAGTCCAGTGTTGACAGCTTTCTTGCCGACTAAAAATTTGAGTGTATTGCATGCTGCAAGGAGTGCAAGGCGAGCTCTGTGTTTTTAACGAAAATGGATCGAATTATTAGAGGTATTATAAAGTATCATCACCACACACGTTTAACGATGGTTGAACAATTCAAGAGAGTACGAGATAATCCTGAGGTAATTAAGAATTCTTATTAACTGTCCAAATAACTTTGTCATTACTCCGTAAACAAGTAATTTAATAATACTTCACCGGAGACGACCCAAGACGACCAGAGATTAGTTGTAGTTTAGTTCACAACTTCTCCGCTCTTAAACTTTCTTACGTGAAATTTATCAGCTGTGTGGCAGCACTGTACATGACTATAAAAAATCAATTGGGGGAAAAATTAAGCACGTATTTGAAAATTTGAAAAATGTTGAACATTGAAATTTGTTCGTCTAGAGCATAGTAAAACCATTGCTTTTTACCATTATGGTTTTACTATGATCTAGAGAAATACTAATTTGATAATATTTTCAGCCCAAAGCTGTATTTTTCACATGCATGGACAGTCGTATGATTCCAACTCGCTTTACAGAAACTAATGTGGGAGACATGTTTGTAGGTAAGTGCCAAAATAATATTTTGCATAGCGTGTGTTGCCCGGTGTTGAATGTTGATGTAGATATCGAGTCAATATGATCGATTTTCTACTTTTTAAGGAAAAATCCTAACTGCACATATTCATGCGAGACAAGTCACTGGCAGGGTCGGACTGACAATCAAGGGGCCTCGTCCGCAAAAGGGGTGTAACACCCTCTTTAGGGGCCTCAATGGGGGCGTAACACCCTAGTTACGCCCCTTTTTTGGGCCTTAGGGGCCTCCAAACAGGGGGGGCCACGTCCGCAATTGCGGACTTACTCTTATGGCCAGTCCGAGCCCGTGAGCCCTGTCCGCCGAGCCTGGCTCACACACTTGTCACACATTCGGGGGGGTCCGGAGGGGCGCAGCTAGCCGGGCGCAGCCCCCTCGGTCCCTCGGTCGCCTCGGTGCCCGCCCAGTGCCCGCCGCAGGCGCGAAATTTTTTGAAGTCGCGCGCGTGTTTAAATATGCTCATCTACTGTGAAATATATATGCTCTATTTTTTATACTAAAATTGAAAATTTCATAAAATATAAAATATATGTAGATTTTATTTACATTTTTTATGAACATTTTCAACAATTTTACAGTAAAGTTGATGTTATATAATTGCATTTTTTTTTAATTCCATTTTATTTTTAACACTCTGCTTTTCAAAAACTCGAGTGCAGAGTCTTCTCAGCAATAATCATAGTTCCATCCAATAAGATTGGGGGAAAAAATAAAGCGATGTTTTCTATTAATTTGAGGGATTGTTTTCATAATTTTTACAGCACACTGCAAGTATTTTTTAAAGTTTGATTAGGAGACGATAAAAATCGCCATCCAGTTTAACGCTTGGAAATGATATCAATTAAATTATAAGTTAATAAGGGATATATATATGGACATATAATATATGGGATATTATATTTCCATGTTTTTTTTTTTCTAATTTTTTTTTTTTTTTTTTTTTTTTTAAGCAATAACATTTTTTTTTTTTTATTACGTATCAGAAATGTGTCGTAATTAAGTCCTAATTATAATATAAATTATGCAATGAAGATTATAGAAACTACTTTAACTAAATGTTTTTAATATATTCTGTAAAAATTGTGGAAAAGCATAATGTATTTCGTAGTAATAGCTCTTCAAAACTACAATTAAAATAAATTTCATAGAAAAAAAATTTTCCTGTAGTTGCAACTCAAGCACAAAAATAGTTCATAAGCTTATAGTAAAAAATCATTAACGTGAAAAATCTCAATATATCTATAGTATAATGAGGGTTATCAGTAAAATCGTACAAATTTTTTATGGCTTAAAATACGTAAAACTATATGCATGTCTAATATAGTTTTATCATTCAAATATCTTCATCGGTATTGGTGCAGTAATTATCTCAAAAGGCGCAACTAAAAAACGTGTTTTCCCCCATAAATGTAATGTTCAATTAGGGGACGGTTCGCTTCCGCCGCGTTTACCCACGAGCTAAACCGATAAGCTCCAGCATTCATTTTTTCTTTTTTTCTTTCTTTCTTTTTCTTTTTCTTTTTTTTTTTTTTTTTTTTTTTTTTTTTTTTTCAGATTTTTTGGAGTGCTCTGCCCGTTTATTATTTTTAATATAAACATTTTTCTTTTTGTAAATACAATAAGCATTAATTTAAAGTTGAATCAAAAAGCGATAACAATTACATCCTAATTTTTCTAGCCCAGGGTTGTAAGGGCTATAGCAGTCTTCTATAATGATATTCAATATAGCGCATTTTCAATTTGCTCTTTCAATTTCAACAATGCTGTTCGTAAACCCTGTTCTGTTGCACCAAAAAATGCGCATCCCATTTGAATAACCAAAGGCGATCGTCATTTTAGGAGCAGAGAACAGGGTTTACGAACAACACTAATCATACACAAATCTTGATTTTAAAAACATTAAAAAAAATGCACGTATTAAAATATTACTATAATGCTAGGTTGCTACTGCTAGGCATACATTACATGGATTAATTTTGTAACAAGTATGACGTGTGTGTGAATTTTAAAAAGTATAATCTTTTGAAATAGAAATAAAATTTATGCAAACTTCTTTATATGACTGCGTTTGTGATTTAATAAAAGTATAATCAATGTTATTAAATTTATTTGATAAAATTTAAATTATAAAAATAAAATAAATATATAAACTGTAAAACTGTTTAACTGTATAAACTTAATAATATAATAATGTTTAATTGTTCTTTTTTAAATAAATATTTAAAAATATATATATTCCACAACATTTAAAGCACAGTGTATCATACATTTTTAAAAATAATTGTTGATAATGTGGAACTTGAAAGTGCAATAACACTTGCAAGCGTATAGCGAGCAGGATTTTTTTTTTTTTTTTTTTTACAATTTGTGCTATGAAAATGTTTCTAGAACTCAAAATTTATATATATATATATATATATATATATATATATATATATATATATATATATATATATATAGCCATGGTGATGCATCAATTGATCAAACTTGCCCTCTCCTCTTGAATACAAAATTAATATCAGCATATTCCCATATATTCCTTACACAGTGAATTGTATAAAATGCACCAGCGAGTGCACGCCATAAAATGCATATTAAATTATTTTCCTATATAGTGCGGAATGCTGGCAATTTGATCCCACACTCTCAGCATTTCATCGATGAAGCTTATACAACTGAGCCTGCAGCTTTGGAACTTGGCTGCATAGTTAATGACATAAAGCACGTCATTGTTTGCGGACACTCCGATTGTAAGGTATACTGTACATATATACGCATCGCATAATGATCATTTCTCATTTCATTAATTATTGTGTTTCAAATATATAATTTACAATTCGCGATTTTTTTATAAAGAAAAAAAAAATTTAAATCTATATATGTATCTAGAATTTAAATTAATAAACTCAAAGCTTGTATATGCAACCAAATTATGCATGATTTCAGGCAATGAATCTGCTACACAGCCTGCAGGATGAGGAGTTCTCCTCTCAAGAAAATCGTCGCAAGTCTCCTCTGCGCGCCTGGTTGTGCAGACATGCCGATACTTCACTTGAGAGGTTTCAAGAACTCAAGGCTGGAAACTTCACCAAACCATTGCTTTTCCAGGCTGAAACACCGATGAGAAAATTTGTTGCATATATAGACCCTGATAACAAGTTCTCTGTAGAGGATAAACTCTCCCAGGTATTAATAAAACTGTCACACATTTTTACAGTATATATTTTATAAATTTAAGGATGCCTATATATGCTCAATAAATTGAGGTAACTTTTTTTTTAAAAATTTATGGTAAAGAGTATAAAAATATATAAAGAAAATGTATGTGTGTGTGTATATATATATATATATATATATATACTATAGTATAGTATACTATAGTATATAGTATCTATAGTATATATACTATAGTATGTCAGGATAGGAAGTTGTGGAGGTCTATCACTGGGTCAGGATAAAACATCTGTGTTGTTGGCTTACCCCGAAAGGGATTTATAGCGTCATGATATGTATGTATGTATGTATATATATATATATATATATATATATATATATATATATATATATATATATATATGTGTGTGTGTGTGTGTGTGTAAAGAGATATATAATTTTATTTTTTATTATTACTATTTTTTTTTTTTAATATATACTTTGGAATTTTTATTTCAGGTTTGCCTGTTGTTTTAATTTTACTATTACTCCTTTAGGTGAATTGTCTGCAACAGATGCAGAATATCGCGAGCCATGGTTTTTTAAAGCGTCGTCTTGAAACTCACGACCTGCACTTGCACGCTCTTTGGTTTGATATTTACACAGGGGATGTTTACTACTTCAGTCGACAGAGTAAACGATTTGTGGAAATAAATGATTTCACCGTGAGGGGCATTCTCAAGGAAATTAGGCGCTACTATTCATAAGTTTAACGTAAGTACTTTATTTATTTATTTAATTTTTTTTATTTTTTCACCCTATGTTATAGTTGTGTTTTATTTCTCCTAAATTTTAAATACCTATACAGTTTGACAAAAGTAAAAACTTAATATAATTAACAACTGGAAAAAAAAAAATGTAAATGACACGAGGAAAATTAATGCTATATATATCGATGCTGTGTTGCGAACAAAATGTGTATCTCGTTATTTGTCACACGTAGCAAAATGTCGATCTCGTTTCCGAACGTTATGTAGATTGCGCTCGACAGGCTCGATCACTTACACATTTTGCTTCGCGTGACAAAAAACGAAGATAGACATATTGTTCGCAATAACATCGATATACAGTATATGCCTTATTTATAAAGATAACAATTTACAACAACATAATTTAGTGATTTTATTAAAAAATCATATATATATATTTATATGATATGATGGCCACAAAAAAAAAAAACTTTATTTTATACTTGTCGTTCCTATAAATTGAAAATTTGCAAATTTAAATATAAACTTTTTTGCCTCGCATGCGAGTCAAACTTTTAAAATTTTCATATAGATATAGAAAAAAATGAAATAAAAGATATATCAGAAAATATTGATTTCAAAATAAAAATACATGCATTTTCCATGTAATTCCATGTGGAATTTTTAAATTCAGACTTGAAAATGGAAAATTTTGTTGATGTATATTTATTTATTTTTTATTATTATTTGTTTCCATATATAATGTAGAGCACAATTAAAACTATATGCAGTGCCCACCATATAATCACTGCAATAAAACATTTATAATTTAATTTTTAATGAGATAATTATATATGAAAAGCGAGTGTATATGTGCGCATACCCGTTGCGAGGGCACTACACTATAGGTGGTTGCTGGCACCACCAGTCTTCACACTTGACGTGCTTCCAAAACTTTCTTCTCTCGTCACGCGACTGACCGCGCAAACGACTTAAAGCAGCCTCATCGGTAGCCTCGAATTGCGCTTTGTGGTGACTCAACTCGAGCACTGGATCCTCGTCATTCCTGGGCACCACTCGCGCGCGCTAGTATACCACACTCTACTGCTAGCTCAAACCTCATTGTCTTGTTTTTACAATATGTAAACAATGCGTGCTCGCTTAATAATAATAATCTAGGCTGCATGCCTTTTTGTTTGATGCTGCTTGCTCTAGCTTTATAATTAATTAGTGTTAAATTAATTGATGCGAAAAGCAGAAAATCATGCAATATGCACATTATACGTATGACAATTATATGTTCTCCGTGCACGTGTAAATTTATTTACAAGTTTACACGCGTTTATTATATTAATAATTTTATTTTTATTCTATATTTTTAACAGAAATCGGTTCATGAAACAATGAAATTATTACTGATATTCCCAATTTTTCCACGCAAAAGTTACTTTAACTATAAATGCGCAGCTCATTGCCAAGAAAACGCGTGCGTCTCAAAAAATTGGACCGCGACCTAGAAATTCGAGGGATATTACAAAGAACTGTGTGGTCCCGTGTGTTTACTTGTTCTGCAATTTTCCAAACTTTGACCTTTTTATTTTATTTTTTCTGACTATTATATGTATACAATTTATATAGACAGTATTACATGCTGGATACAATGTATTATAATTTATATTGGTACAAAAAATTATAAATAAGACGTCAGGAGATAAAATAATAATTGAGGGACTAATAAGCACCTTACTGAAAAAGTAGGCTGCCATGCTTATAGATCTGTTGGTGTCCAGCAAAGCTCGAGTGCAAAGTGAAAGTTTTGTTTCCTCGCGGTGCTCCGCATGGCGTGACGCCGCAGCGCGACGTTGAATTGCCGAGCTGCGCTGTACTTCACATTGCCATTTCCCGGTTCAAACAACGGCCTTGCCTCCCCAACCCAGCCACCACGTTGCGGCACGCTGGAATGAGAGCGAGTGACGATCAACTTAATGAGCAGCCTCGCCCCTGCTCCATTGCCGTATACTTTTTGTCTCGGACTATCAAACTAGATCAATCCTGCTTCATCAATTTCAATTTGGCCCAAATTTGGTTCTATATAATGTGAATTTGTAAATAATAGTCTCCTTTCTCCTTTCATTGATTTCTTTGGAAAATAAGAAATAAAAGCGAGTCTATTTTTAAAATATGAATATTTAAATTGATAAGTTGGCTATATAATACAGTATTATGTTTGATAAATTGTCACAAAACAAAAAGGCTTTGTGTGGTCTCCATGAAATAAAACTTGCAAGCCATTTCAATGAAGTATACGCATATTTTTGTCCTATAATTAATAGGTTACAGCTTTTAACACATTTAATTAAATTCGTATAGCATAATGCTTTATTATATTTTCAAATTTCAATGTTGTTAAATTGTTCTGGTTTCAGTTACTATATCAGTGGAATTGGAATATAGTATAAATAAAATATGCAGCACTCGTTAAAGATGCTGAGCGATCTTATTACGCGTCCAAAAATAACATCTAATAGTTTTGAGTGCACGTAAAAGAAAGTAAATAATAATAATTGACTTCATTTGTATATTTATACAAATGAAATAAATTATTTAATATGCTTGTGACATTATGACCTTTTCAATGCATGTTTCTTTATCCTCTCTTGCATATTTATTAAAAGATAAACTTCTTTTTTTTTTTTTTCATTATTATTATTATTATTTCAAACCAAATTCCATTATAAATTGTAAAATAATAAAATTTCATTTTCATTTTTACCACAAAGATACGAATTCTTAAATTAGTGTGGTAATTACTACGAATATTGTGCGCAGTAACGCAGAAAGTCAGTAGTTAGTCTCTGCGAGGAAGGATGGATTGATGTGGTCTCGGTGTTCGTGGTTCACGCTAGCTTTCTCCACGTGACGTCACAGGTGCACACTTGCAGCAAAATGCAATCGGGCAGGGGCTTTGAACTGCGTGTATGCACCAGGCATTCTTCTTACCTCCGAAATCAACAATTGGAAGAAATCTTTTCTCACTGCCGAAACAACTAGAAATTTACAAAACAATTGAAGTCATTGAACGCTGGTCAAAATTTTATTTATAAAATATGTAACGAAGATGGAGCTAATTCTATGTAATTTATTTTTTCCCAATCAATATTTATGTAGAGACTGTGATACTGTGATGAATGATGATTAATGCATAAAAAAAATAGCCATGGCTTAAGCTATATGACATAAAAAAAATTGGCATAGCATAATATGTAATATTAATTATTTCCAACAATATAGAAGATCGAGGTATAAATTTCGATACAATTATTCATTATATTAGTGTTTTATATTTTAAAAAAGACAAAGAAAAAAATCTTAAAAAGAGTTCTTGTTTTGTAAATAAAGATAAGTATCTTTAATAACTTTAATGTTTATTCCATGCACATGTTTATACTGGCTTGAGTTTATATCTTATCAGATATACACATAAGTTCAGTAAATCATTTATATATAACTATTATTTCAATTTATATATTTAATATTATATCAATATCGTAACATTAATTATTTAATGTAACAAGTATAAAGCATATAGCTTAAATGGCATATTATATACTTCAAAAAAAAATACAACTTTATTTATACAATTATTATTTATATTTTTACTATTTTATACAATTTTATACTGCAATTGCGACTCAATATAATAAAAAAATAAAAACTTTTATATATCCCGATGTCTTACAAAAAGTTATATACATAGAGAGTGTTATATACTTCGCATCAAGAAAATTATGATAATTTCATAAAAATGTAACAGTGTGTGTGTGTGTGTGTATATATATATATATATATATATATATATTTATATATATATATATATATATATATATATATATATATATATATTATTTACTGTATGTATATTACATAATATATAAAAGCTTTTTGACACAGCATCTAACAAAAGTTCGCGTTGAATGAAATTTTTATTTTTATTAACATGTCACAAAATAAGGCAAGAATTCAAAAATATAAAATCTAATTAATGTAACGATATATAATTGAAATATTGAATAATAATGATAAATGATAATGCTAATATATAGACTTTAGTAATTTGTATTTTATGCACAAATAATGCACAGCTTTTAATTTTCCTACAATGTTTCTTTCGATGAGAAAAAAAAAAGCGTTATTGAAGACTCTTATTATTATTCAAAATAATTTAATTTTCCATCTCTCACATAAATCAGTGTTACATGGTCTAAGCCCAGATTTGTATCATGATATTATAATATGATGATATGGTGAAGCGCGCGATGCAGCTGCGATATACGGGAAAACTATAGCGGTAAATGCAGAAATATCACGGTAAAGTGAATTAAGCAACTTTCTTCCCATCAGAGCAGCCATGTGAATCACTTGCACTAATAGACCACCCGAGGATTGTGGCCCATATGCTTTTTTTTTTTTTTTTTTTTATAAACATATATTATTGCATAGTATTAACCTAAATTGAAGAGTATAATATAATATTTATAAACAAAAAAGAAAAGTAAAATTATTTAAAATGATACAGGTGCTTTAAAACAATTATTGCATCAAAAAATAAATATGATATTACTGAAAATATAATTTTTCTTTTGCATATTATACCGCTATTTATTTCTGCCATACTGTTTATTGCTCAACACTCATGAATGTGTGTAATACTTATTTTTATTGAGCACTTTTTTTTAAAAAAAAATAAAAAATAAATAAAAAAAAAGGCACCCCTCTCACATACATATGAGGGCCCAAAGTATTTAGTTGAGAATTATTGTAATTAACACATTATTAAAAATTACAATTTATAAAAATGATATAAAAAGTGTTAATCCCAATGCACTCAATGCAGTAACCGTAATTTACATTAAACTGCAAACAAATAAACAAAATCTCATATTATTTTTAACTTTTATTATTTTCCATTATACATTGTTTAAACTCAATCAACAAAGACTTAAACATTTTGTTGACATAATTCATAATTGATTCCCCCCGCCCCCTCCCCAATTTATTTGTATATATGCAAGATTGAATTTAATAGCTCGAAATAAAATAAATAAACAAGTTTATTGATTAAAGGATTACGTACACGTAATATATAGATCTTCAAAGAAAACAACATAAATATTTACAAAAATATACAAATAGCCCTACTTTACAACTCAATTGCAACTTGCAAGAGTTCCATTATATTCTGTGCTTTAGATAAAGTATGCAAAAACTGTTGGCAATTATTGTCCGGATTGATTATATTAAAATAATAATTTTAAATGTCATAATATATTGACAGGTATATTGAGTTTTAAAATCAAAATATCATGGGAAAAAAATGAAGCGAATTGTTATTTTACAATTTATGTGTCCGCACTGTGACTATTGGTGTATTATGACAATGACAACTTTGACATACCTGTGCTTTATAATACCTGCTTGAGGTATTTTTGCAATAGAACACGCATTCGGCTGTTAAATTGGTTTATTTTTGTATTACGTATATTGCATTACTCTTACCTCTTTTCCCATAAAAATGTTACCCACTTTAATGGACGGGTTATCGACCCCTCTATATATTGAAACTCGTACCTGAGGTGTCAACCTTGCAAAAATGGAATATAATCTTTCTATTTTTCAAGGTAACCAAATAAAATTATGTCCAAATAAATTTTATATGCATCAGAAATTTAAAGAACGCACTGAGTTGGTTTATATGGTTGATTTAATAAATCTTACAAATAAAAATATATAAATAAAAAATAAATAAATTTAATAAACACAATATGCTGAAGTGTTTTGTACATTTTGATTATTTAGATACGTATCGTAGAAAGATAAGTAGACAATTTAAATATGCACGTAACTCACATGGCTTCTTCTTGTTCTTCTTTTCAGTGTTATAATTAAAAAGAAAGAACGCAATAACAAAATAATATATTTATCATAAAATTAACAATTTTTTAGTAATAAAAAATTAGATTTGCAGATAGATTTTGGGCAAAAAAACAACAACATAATATATTATACATATGCGCACACATAATACACATAATATATACACGTACACACTCACATATATAAAATTTATAAAAGGTAAAATTTTTATAAAACTGCGTTCAAATGCAAAAATTAACAAAATGCAATTTCAAATTAAAATTTTATTCATGTCAATAGTTGAAATTAAAAATAATAAGGCAGCGTCATTTTTTTAGAGCGCTTCATATATTATATAATGTATACACTATACACTGCACACATTTTTTATATTATATCTTCTTTAAAAAAAAATTAATATGTAATGTAATTACAGTATTGTACCGCCCTAACTTCCCCCTTAGTAATTTGCCCCTAATATTTTTACGATATTCTATATCGTTCTACATCCGTTGCAGCTCTATAAATACATTATCATTTTTATCATACACACCATTATATACACGTGTAACACGTTTGTTTAATATATAACGATACAGTAAGTGTAAATGTAGAACCGTTTTGATAATATTGATGAAGCTTGACGAAAGATATTCTGAAGTATGATAAATTATTTTATAGTATATGTAATATGTAATGTATATGATAGAATCTGTAGTACTTAGATAGTTTATGACTCTTCAAGCGTATTAAAAATGTAAATTAACTGTAACATACGCTCTGACATGGGTGTAAAAATTGAATGTATGTACCCACGATGATCCACGCCCTTTTTGTAACACAAAGAATTGAGAACGTTACATATTACATGAGAGATCCACTTCGTGGCATTGCATATGAGCATTTATGTGTTGACCATGTCTATTCTATAAGTTCCGCGATCTTATATGCCACCCTCTTCGTACTCAATAATGTGAGTTATATTGCAATTTTTTTTAACTCGTTGTAATTAATGTTAATCTGCGAGTTATCGTACCAGATCACCATACATGATAATTTGATAAATATGCATTATACTATAGCATAATAATAATACATTTTTTTTTTATATATATAGGCCTATATATTATATGTTTGGGCTTGATTAGCGGTATATTGATTTATTTATTTGAGTTGAATTTAATTTTGAGACCGCAAAGAATAAAAAAAAAACTAGAACTCCTTTTTTTTAACGTTTTTATAGCTGAAAGGGTTTAACTTTCGTGTTACACCGTGTTATATAAGCAGTAAACTGACATTGAAAAGGAATTCGGCTCGACCGGGACTGTTGAGCAAAATTTAAAAAAGAAATTAAAAAAACGAAAACATGACAAACATATTTTTTATTTATAGTTCTGAAAAAACTTAATTAATATGTGCAGTTCACAGCGCCACTAATAAACAATTGCAACGATGTACGTTTCTTTGTTGTTTATACGGCGCCGGTACTACGTCCAACTACGTTTTGTTACGACCCTGTAAACCTCGCGTAAATCAACATATTACATGTTCCTTGATTATTAATATGCTGTGTAATTGCTTTTGTGTTGACACGTATAAAAATTTACTGCATATAAGCTGATAAAATCAATTAATTAATTCAAAACCAAATAATCAAACAAATTTAGTATATAACAAAAAATACGACATATAATTGTGGTTATGCATTTGCATCTCCATCTGTTACCATTATTTTAATTCAAGAAATATATTTAAAAAAAAAAATGCAACACATTCTTATTTCCCATATTTGAATATCATAATTTCAAGATTGTAAAATATAAAAATCAGATTGGAATTTTCAAGATGATGATAATTTATTCTTGTATTTTATGCATCATTAATTATCTTTGGTGTTATATTATTTATGGTTTTCACAATATTGGTAAACTTTTAAACCTTCTTTTCAAAACTGCAATAAATTTTTGAAGAAAAAATAGTCTCTCTCTCTCTCTCTCTATTCTCCTTTACAAAACATGACCGCACATACCAAAATCTCTGAGATAAAATCCATAAAGCACACTCTTTGGTCATACTTTGAAATTCACACCACAATTTTAACGCTTACCTGGTGCATTTTTCCCGTGTCTATTTATTTACATTTATTTTAACAGATATCTTGTCTTAAAAATAAGATATCCAAGACGAATTATTTAAGTTTTTAAGAAATACACAAGTTACCGTTTTCTTTTTGCTAAAATACATCAGACATCCCCTTCAATAAAAAAAAAATGTACATACACTTGATTTGTATAACCGTACATTTTGAGGGATGCCATGTATGTAGACTAATGAAAAAAAGGAGTTTTATGAGGTTGCTTAACATATGAGTATAGTGTTACCTGTTCGGGTCAAAAACCGATCTTGAGGGCATAAAAAAAGCAAGGGTAGCTCAGGTAAACTAGGTCATCTTAAGCTACCATGACCACCATATTCACTCACCCCCTTTAAGTCACAACCTCCCCCAATTTAACATGAGTACACATATGTTCCAAACATTGCGGTTCTCTTTATTACCGCAACCATCTATACCTGTCCCATCTCATTCACCTGTAATGTCAAAATATATTGCAGGGTTATTCAAGTTTATTATGCATTTGAATTCATATTAAAAAAAAAATGTGCAAATTTTTTATTTATTATTTTTTTTCCCCTGTGAAGTTCGGTGAACCTTATAATAAAATCAGTAACACATATGAAGAAAAAAAAAATCGTAACATGGCATAAGTTAAAAGATTCTATTTGGTAAAATTTTTATATAACGGTAATTTTAATTTTTCTAAGTTTGCACAAAACTCAATTTGTACCTATTGTAAACCCATTTCTTTCGTTATTTGCTAAATGTTTCTTTGTATAATAAATATTCTTAAACCAATGAGCCTTTTCAAATATGAAGAGGCTGGTGAGAGAGAAAGAGTGGAGAATTCACTTCATATTATATTATACTGCATACTCTATAATAATATATAGTCTCTCAGATATTCGGCATTCAAATTATCGTTAATTTATCCCCCCCCCCCCTTTTTTATTTCGTATGGGTTGACCACTGATCTATGGGTTGACTGTTCAAGCGACTCCATGTTTATTATTAATCATAATCAACATGACATTAAATTTATTTTATGTATAACTGCATTTAAAAATCTTTTTGATCTTCCCGTTTTGCTCTTGTTTTGCAATACTTCTAATTATTTGTTGCAAACAAGTTACTGTTCCAACCCTTTTTAATTATTTTAAAAAAATGCAAACAAGCACTGTGCAAAAATAATTGTAAGCATACTGTATACATCAAACACTAAAATTTTATTGTTGATGAAAAACAATTCGAACAAGCAAACATTAAATAATAATTATAAATTAAGAAGAAGAAGAAGAAAAAAAAAACCTTAAAATTACATTAATTTAACATGAAATTATAGTATACAATTAAGATATATAATATCTTTAGATTCACACCTATATTTTGTTATCCGTAATTAGGTTATTTAGTAATTTTGTGCGATGAATGAGATATAGAATTATCTTTTTAAGATCTGCATTAGGTGACTCGTGCATATGGCTTAGAAATGAGTTTAGGTGGCTTGTGAATCAGAGCAATTCAAACATGCATGAAGCGAGCAAAGAAGCTTACAATAAGTACAACTTTTTAAGCTTGCCTTAGATATATAATTAAAGCTATACATTTTTTTTGAGGTGCACTGTTCTTATATGTATTTAAATCTAATTTTTAGTATAATTAATTCTTAATTCTTAAAAGGTACAAAAATTTTACGTCATTATGTTGTTTATATTTTCTGTTCAATAATTTCAATAATATATATATATATATATATATATATATATATATATATATATATATATATATATATGTGTGTACATACACACACACACACACAAATGTTATTGGGTGATGTATGTTATAAATCTAATAATTATAGAAATTGATCACAAATAATGTATGCAAACGCACATATTGTAAATGTAACGCGGCAGTATATATACAAATAAACTGTTTAGTATACTTGTAATATAGATAAGGTGTCCTAGATTGAAGCCGTGTACGATACACAAAGTCTTGATCATGACCCTGCATATATAATTAGAACAATAAGCCAATACATCACACCAAGCAAACCAGCTTTTTATTTCAATGTTGAAGTGTAATATAGCAACAAGATGTATATAATAAATATATTATTATAAAGTCTGAATACGAGAGTTAAAGAATCATTAAAATATAATGTTTCTCGTGATCTGTTCGCCAAGGGCAAAGTGCAGTGACCCACTAATACAATCTGGCAACGTTGTAATTTGGAGAACACCATAATAATATATTATAATAATAATATACGATAGAGTACATACATACATATTATAATTATTTATCATAATATATTAATATTACCTACTTTATATTGTAGTCAACTTCTTATGCTATACTATAATATAGCAAAAAAAAAAAATGCATGCGTATTGTTATAAAAACATGGTATCCTCCCCGTCTATATAGTGGCTATAGTGCATGCATGACTCATTCTCTATATTAAGAGGAAGTGCATTTCAACACCAAGAACTGTACGTGGATTATATTAAATTGTAAATATTTCAATAATTATAATAATAATAGTATAGTAAAATTAATGAAATTTTCTTTTATAACATAAATTCCTGTCTGTTAAATTGTAAGACATCAAATTTTGCACTTAAGTGAGAGAGTTGTTGATTGACATTAAATTTTGGTATAGCTTATTATTAAAGATATGTATTATCAACAACTTTTATGGATGTAAAACGTAAAGCTTTATTTAGAAAATAATGATAGCTCTATAGTAGTATACCATTTCATTCTATTTTTGATATACTGCGTATACTCAAGGAGAAAGTTGTGCAATTGATATACACTTTATTATGATAATTAAACATTGCGTTGCTTATTGTCATGCTGTAATAATAATATACTATGATTATTATAATATATATTATACTCTACATTCAAAATTGTATATTTTAAAAGTTAAATTTTAATAATAATATAAAACTGATTGAGTCATCTTAAATTCTTGATTATTGAATGGTATAAAATGTAATATGACATTTAACTTAGCCGACTAAACTCAATATCCGAGGAGCACGATTAAGCAGACCGTTAAACAAAGCGGATCTGCAAGATGCTTGGGATGTGGGTGTTTTGAGTCCTGCGGGATCATGCAGCATGCCCAACAGTCATGATTTATTGTTTTATCCCAGCTATAGCATTTAATTCATGCTTCGTTATATTTTATTTGTTTTGAGGTTGCATGACAAAGGAAGGTGATCTATTATTATATGGTTTCAGTTTTCTTCTTTGTATGGAGTTGTAAAGCCCTTGTCTGCTTACTTTTTTATCATTTTATACTAGATTGATAATTAACATACCTTATTATCCATGAATTAGACACCAACACGTTGATTTTGTATTTATTTTCAATTATTTTCCTTTTGACGGTTATTTCACGTATTTGACGTCACAATGTACCGCCGCCAATCACAGTCACCGCTCTGGTCACGTGATAAATTTAAGCCCCTTCCTCAAGTTCTTTACCCCTATCACAACCCCATCGGTACATTGTGACGTCAGATGCGTGAAATAACCGCTAAAATAGTATTATATTATTTATTATTATTATTATTTATTATATTACATTTATATATTATAGTTTTCATATTTTTAATGAATTTTAATTGATGTGCTTTATATAAATAACTTTTATGAAAAATATAAACTTATTTTCAGTAAAAAGTAGGGAGGAAAAAAAAACGTAAAGGAAGAAAGGAAAAAAGAATGTGTGATTTTCTTTGTGTGTTCTTTCCGTTTCATTCATATAGCGCCACTAAAATGATAATATGGTGTTACAATTTTTGTGATAATTGAGACACATAAGCTGTATATATATATATATATATATATATATATATATATATATATATATATATATATATATATATATATATATATATATATAATATATATATAATATTATATTATATTCATCGCTTTTAATGTAGAATTTTGCACTTATCTTCTTCGTAAATAGAGGTTATAAAGTGTTCATTTCAAAAATCAAATAAATAAAACGATATATATAATGATTTTTTTAATAGTAAAATTTGCGAAGTTTTTATAAATAAATAATAAGTACAACTATTTAACACAAAGAAATGTCCATAAAAAAGGAAGCCCGAATGAAGAACAGACATTTATAAAATTTTACTCTATTGCCTTATAAACTATAATGCATGCATAATAATATGAAGACCTCATAACTAAAGTACAATTCTCCATGTAAATACATAATATTTTCATACTAAGCAAGAAACCTTAAAATTTTAAATCGCAGTTTCTGTATAAACACATTGATCATTATTATTTGGGAGCGAGCATGACGCCTGTACAAATACTTGTCTGGCACACAGCAATGTAACGATAGTTGCATACCTCGCAGGCGTGATCTCTGCGAGTGTCCTGCAGGAGGTAGACGTGAATGTGTGTCACTAATGCAAGATCGAGGTCAGGAGAGGCAGCCGTGACGCTGGGTAGTTAGCTATAACTTGCTGGTGAGGTATAGATAGATATTCATGACGTGCCGTGACGAGATGTGTAGCCAGCACCCGTCACGACTGCTTCAGCATCATGCATGGACCACCGTAGACTTAACAATACATGCAAACATGTAAAAAAAAAAAAAAAAAAAAATCGAAACAGCAAAATTAATTACGACTTGTTCGAGTGCTCATTGTATATAGTGTTTTTCAACTAGTAAAAAATCTTGATTGCTGTATTTTTTTTTTTTTTTTTTTTTTGACTTTTTATTAATCATTATTATTATTATTAGAGTACCGAAGTTTACTAAAAATCATTTCTATACCCGTTGAATTTTTTATAGAATATATTATACATGAAAAAGGGGGAGGGGAAAAACTTGTGACACAATTAAAAGAGAATCTGAAGTAATTATTTTTTTATTATTATTTCTTCGAGTGTATTTGCCTGGTGCAGTGCAGGTGTAGTGGTGCACGAAAGTGCAGTGGTGCCACCTGGGCTAAACGGTGCGGTGCATGGTGGGACGCTCAACTGACCATTGCTCTACATGTGCAATACCCGTTTACTTCTTAAATCCAATCCTAAATCATTTTTTATAATTATAATTTCAGGATAAATTAAAAAAAAATATATATACGTATAATAGTTAAATCATATTATTTAAAATGCACGTCCATAACGTTGGTTTGCACTCTGCTTCTCTCTCTCTCTCTCTCTCTCTCTCTCTCTCTCTCTCTCTCTCTCTCTCTCTCTCTGTTAGCTTGCTTTTAATCAGTAACCAAAAAACAAATATATATTATTATATTATATTTATATATATATATATTATTAATAAGAAAATAAGTACAATTATAAAGGTTTATTTTTCGTTTACCTATAATAACGTCATATATAATCGTAACGTCAAATTCTTAGGCATTTAGATCACGAATATGCTTTTGTTTACAAAGATAACTGTTTTTCGTGTGCTTTTTTAGGTGGTTTTTTTATGGAAAATAAAAGTTTGTTCTTTTGTTTTTACTTGTTTAATAAGTATACACTTATAGCATTATTATTATTATTTTTATTTTTATATATAGTAAGGGACCACTACACTGCGTCTATATTTCTTAAACTGTATTCCATCAGAATAATTTCTATGAAATACAATTTAGGTGCATGTCAAAATTTTGTGTAAATATATAAATTAAAATTATATAACACTACAATATATTAGTGTTATAAGTTATATATAATACTTTATGCTCTTTATAATATATAGTTGTATTATACAAATTTCAAGGATTATACGTTTTAAAATATATTTAAAATTAAGATTAATTTAGATTATTACATTTATATATTATGAAATATTTTTTAGCATTGCAAATATGTACTGTATATTTTATATATACATGTATTTTTTATATTAGTATACAATAATGGCTAAATGTTATGCGCTTATTTTATGCAGAAATATGTTCTGCTTCGCCAATATTGCATATCGATGAAATGTTGAGAAATTATTTCTTTGTAAACCCACACACTTCTGTAAACCACGTTTAATGTAGCAAAAAGTATACAATATATAAATAAATATAATGATATTTAAAAGGAAAAAAAAAAAACTCTCGCAGTCAATTTTGCAACAAACGTAGCCTTGGCTAAATATTGTGCATGAAACTGATGAGATGACGATAAATAATTCAAATGATCATAATGGCATTGCAGATGTCCATAAATTGGACACATACATTTTTGGAGTATACTTGTAAATATATCTAAAGTACAGTCAAAACGTAAATTAATCAATGGATGCTAAATAAAATAAATTTTGCTATATAATAATGTAACAGCATACAGCAATAGTTGACACGGTTGGCACTGTTTTACTCATTAAAGAGGCTTATAACATATAAACTGTTACATATTTGGTTAATGGTTCGATTTATTTATTTTTATAAACTTAGCAAATAAAATAATAAAAAAAAATTCGTTCTTGGTTATATAAGATTTTTAAGTTACTAATTGATTTATTTGAATACATCCTTTTTTTTTTTTAAATTATTACAGAAATCACAACCGCAGTACTACTGAATAATACTTTGTACACTTGAGAACATACATATTATGTTGTACAGTACAGCATAATTATATATTTTATTCTAATTTGGCATCATTTATTATATTTATTTATAATGAAATATAAATGCAGCATAAAAAATTTACATCATAATATACAGTATTATATATATACATATTATTATAATAGTTTGTAGTGTATACGTACAAATTCTGCTGAAATTTTGGGAGATGTGAATGACTGCAATTCTTTTGAAACTGCAATTATATCGACAAAAATGCTTATAAGTAGATATTCCATTGATTATACCACTATGGAAATGTTTTGTATTTAGAATTATAAGAGGACACGGTGTGTACGCAGGGAATTTCTCCAGCCCGCGTGCCATCTCGGCGTGTTATGATGAGGCAGCCACAGATGGGTAATTGGAGCGTTCGCTTTCTAGCCCGCTACCACAGCAACGCAGCTAATAATATAATATATAGCAGCTCTAACAAATACTATATATAATAGTATACTAATACACCTTACACGTTCATGCATATGCGTGTGAGCAACTCACAATTATGTCAATTAATATACCTGCCTGCTCAAATCAAATTTATAGCCCAAAATTGTTTTAAAATAAATTGACTACATGTATAAAAAAAGTTTATAGATATAAAACACTTTTATTATTAATTTGAATTGAGGTTTATTGTTACATACTTTTTTTTTTCTATCTCATGTAGAAAAAAAAATGTATCCGAGGCTAATTTTCCTGCACATTTCTTGAAAGTGAATGTTATTATGAACCATGTCGTTGTTATGGGAAGTTTCCTGGCACACTTTTCGTCTTCAATTCCATACGGTACTTTTTTTTTCTTAAGTATGGTGTCTTGTTAATATATTATATATTTTTTTGCTAAAATAACAGAAAATGATTGCTAAGAAATTGAATTAATATAGTACTTGCGCTTTATCAGTGTAAAAAAAAAAGTGTGTGATTGTGTGTGTGAGCTGCATCTTATATTCTTATACCCTTTTGTTGTGACATGTTATACGTGCGCCCTGTCATTTATTCCTTGGCATTTGATTGAAAAGCTTCTTTGTTTAGTATTATGCTAATATAATGAAGACACCTCAATGAGCTGATGGGTAGTCTTTAAATACCGCGTCATTTTGTCATTTGATAGACAAATTTCAAGGAAACGAGAGAAAGAGAGAGAGAGAGAGAGAAATATGATACATGGATAAAAAAAATTATGAGCTATGTCTATATGAGACATTAATTAAAATTATTCCACGTATCTGTGTTTGTTTGTTTTGTTTTTCCCCAAATTTCTTGATGCATTATATAATTATATATTATACACAGAAAAATGTAAGTATATGACTCCTAAAATTTGAGTGTGTGCCGCGTCTTTTTGATATACATATATAATATATTCTTTATTATATATATACATGCATGGTAATATTATTGAAATTATAACATTTACTTCGAACTCGTGAAATATCAATCATGATTATACATATATCTCTAACAAAGCTCTAACGATTGTCTATATCGAAGTTTAATATTTCTGTTTCCATAATTCTTTATACAATATGATTAAATATTATTATTAAGCCTTATTCATTACTATACTTTGTTTTTCAATGTAAAACTTAATTATTTTGAGTGACTTAGTGTTTTGTTACAAAATATAACTTTATGTAACTTGTTAGTATTCACAGGCAAGTGAGCTTGCAAGATTGCACAGTTTGTTCACCCTTGATTCCGAGGTAATTTTAAATTCAGTATCTATCACAATTACTATTTTTCGCCCAATGTATATACCATTTGTATTGCAACAAACTCAGCCACCTTATAAATAAGAAGGTCCTGACAAACTTAACATTGCTTTTAAAATACTTTATTTTATGACATTCTAAAAGTATAAAAACCTTGTAGGGTTGAAAAACCTATCTTTACTCTTTCTTGCACAGAGCAAATTGTACCTCAATAAAAAATAATTTAATGCTGCAAAATCCCTATCATAATATGTACCCTTTCCACCCCTTTTTTTGGGGAGGGAGTATATTTTTGCTTGCATCCTTTACTTTTAATCATAAAAGTGCTAAGACGAAAATCGTGGTAACAATAACGGTGCGATTCATTGCGACCTTGTCATGCCACCCACTCACACCCTCCTTGTCTTTGACGATAGTCTCCGCTCCGCTATTCGTCTTACCGATCTCTCGCGGGAAGCCTTCAAGTATAGCGGTAAAAATGAGCATTCATCCCTCATCCGTCTTGCAATATATTGATTTTTTTATATAAAAATTATATGTTACCGTTTTATTCAATATAACATCATCCCCCCTCGTAAAACTAACTGTATAGTCGGTAGATCTGGATCATAAAAAATAAGGGATTTTGTTGCAAAAAAAAAAAAAAAAAAAAAAAAAAAAAACTCTATCTGACATTTTCCTTTGGGAATATTTTATGGTCAATATTTTTTTATATCGCTTATCTTATTGTAAATTGAGATGTACCGTTTTAAGAATTATTTTACATCCAATTGGGAGCTTCGCATGTGGGCTTTAGTTTTTTATGCTCTTCTATAAAATCTATATAATAAAATATGTTATGTTATATGTTTAACCTGTTATCTCGTTTCAGTATGATTTGACACAATACAATAATAATGAAAACGGCATAGGTAAAAACTGAAATATCGTATTGATAAAAAGTTTATATATATTTATATATATATATATATATAATATATATATATATATATATATATATATATATATTCATTGAAATACGTATTAATTAACTTGTTTGCTTATTAAATAAAAAAAATACGATTTTCAAGGGGCGCATTAATTTTAAATACTGCTTATTTGTTGTTGTTTTATAATAAATTAATATTATGTTCTGTAAATTTTAATGACCTCATATAAGCATTGAATGTTCGACTATTTATGTATTATATTTACTTTTTATTAGAAAAAAAAAGATAGGTATATGAAAAGTGTAAATGTGAATATCTTAAATCATTTTGTAGATTAAAAAAGTTTTTTACTGCATATTTTTAAATGCAATACAAATACATAAAGGCAAGTATACAGTAAATGCAGTCAATTATACAATTCATTGACGTATTTATACTTCTATATCTGCACTGCAGTATATGATTTCTACAAAGAATAATAATAAGTCAGTCTTTTTTTACTTTGAACTTGTATACAGTTGTACTTTTCACATGGATAAAAAGAGATCAGAGATCAACAATCAAATTACGATGTAATAATAATAAATAAAAAAAATGCGGCGCATCAGTTTCTTTCTCTATCGCTTCTTCTTTTTAATTTAATTCAACTCATTACAAATTGTTAATATACATTTTTAGGAATATTTATATAAATTTAAGTAAATAAATGTATATTTGTCACTATATGTGATTGCTAAACTACAGGATCGTTAAATCATTATCATAATTATTTCTGTGCTTCTCTGTGCTTTGTCTCTCTTACATTCTTTGCTATTATTATTGTTATTATTATACTTAATATAGCTTTCAGTTTTTCATTTTCAATATTATATAGCTTAAAAGTCCCCAAGAAAATCAAATATGGAGCTTTTCAGTCTCTCTCTCTCTCTCTCTCTCTGAAGTGCTTATTGCAATTTACAATTAAGATATATTATTAGTGTATCTATATGTAGTAAAAATATACTCAATTGCAAATCTATACTAAGCTACTACTGGAAGTACTGGATCTATTAATCTTTGTTAGTTGAAAGTCTCCCGCATGCTAAACAAATTGTATCAGAGATTTTAGGAGATTTTTCACAAACCTATTATAAGCCCGACAAACCTTTTGTGGAAAAGGTGACTTCTTCCAAACCCCAAGTTTTCTAAATTAATTTTTGTATAAGTTTATAATACTGTTATATGTACAACAAATATTTACACACACATAGACATACAATCAGAAATGCAAACATAAAAAATTATTTGGTGTGGAATTTTGAATAAGGTTCATTATAGAATATCATTCAAATATCAAATGATATAGTATTAATAAATTAAGTAACTTTGTTGTCGATGTAATAATACATTTTGGAGAAGCCCCGAAAAGTTGGAATTTCCTGAGGTAAGAAGGCGCCTTGCTGGGCGAGAAAGTTGCTTGATGCTCTGCGCCCAAGTGCATGATGTCATAAGCTGGAGGATTAGCGAAGATTCCAGTAAAGTCTGTATTTGATCATGATTTTTTATTATTATATATTATTAGAATATACACTCTCTGTTTCATCTGAAGCTTGTGTAATTTCCGCCCAGTACTGTTATACGGCTTCTTTAATCAATGGTGATTTTGTTGTCACTTTCGATAGTCATTAAAACAATAATCAAATATATATTAATTGGTTTACTGTTTCTATTTTCTTTGTTTACTGATATCACAATATGTATAGGAATATATTGTGTTTATTAACTTGATTCTATATAATAATTTTAAAAAATATGCATATATCGTAAAAATAAATATAACAGGGAAAAAACATGGTGATGATGACATAACCTAAATTAAGCTCCAAGATTGCATTTAAATTTAGCGGTTTTGAACGTAATACACCACACCACATACATAATAAAATACAACATAGATCAAACAATATAGCAGCCAAAAATATTCACAGTTTTACTGCAAAGTAAAATCAATAAATTATATCTATTATAGCTATAGGGGGAGAGAGAGAGAGAGAGAGAGAGATTGCGAGTTGCGAGTAATCTTGAAATGATTTGGAGTGTCTAGGCGGAAGATGAGAGTGACCCTGTTACACGTTACACTAAACATACGGTAGCATGGCACGTGGTCATGGCTATCTGAGGGCGCGAGGCACGTCACGTGTGCTCCCTATGGCTGGACTAACTAACTGCCACTCCCACATTTCACACACGAGGCAATAAATCCAACATTTTTCAGTTCATTCGATTTTTTTACATTTTTTGCTGAAAAATCACGAGCATCAATGATACATCTAAAGAGAATTGGCCTCATTTGTATAATTTACTAGTTATTTTGCTACATATTATATATTAAATATAATATATATTGTGTGTGTGTGTGTGTTTTGGGCATTTTATTACAATTTATTTTATTTATCAAAATAGAAAAATAGACATTTATATTTTAAACATCTATTGTTTTTATATTGTTTTATATAAATCAGAAATCTACATTATAAGAATAGGAAAATATGTGTATACGTATATGTTATGTACATAATATATACGTTCAATACAAATATTCGTATATAATTGAGCCTCTGGTTCTAAATAAAAATGCCTTATCTTATAAAGTGTTATACGAAAGATTATTGTAATGAATTGAAGCATAATTTTTATATAATTTCTTAATATTTTTAATTTGTTATGAATCCTGTTTTATCCAGTCCAACTCAATCGTTCTGATGTATAGAATTTATCATTGTGTTATGTTCTTAAATGTTATTTCATTATTCTGGAATAAAGGCTATACAAAATATTATTGTCCTCGTATAAAATTTATATTGGAATTAAAATTATTTTGATGTATTTCAAGGTCATGGTATGAAGGTATTTACGCATATTTTGTGACATAAAAACACAAAAGAACGTACTTCCCCTTTGCTGCTATATCACAATCATCCCTGAGGCATCTCCTTAAATTTTTACACTATATAACCCTCACTTTTGATTTCCACCACATACAATAAACATCAAGTATGCAGCATCTTTTTTTTTTTTTTTTTTTTTTTTTCCTGTTTTCAGAAAAAGAGTAATTTACGATGCTTCTCACCCTCTCAAGCTTCTGTCTATACATTACAATTGATGCTGTATTTGTGTATATGTGCATGCATGTATAACTAAATAATAAACAAACAATTGATTCTCTGGTTGTCACGGGTGTAAAGTAAGGAAGCTGCCGCTACTTTTGGCAAAAATTTATAAGAAATAACGTAGACTGACTGTATTGTCTGGGAAATTAGAAAGTGGAACCATTCTTCTTCTACTTCATTTTTTTTTTCTCTCTCTACTAAAGTTTTGTCCTCTATTATATTTGTGTTCCTTTTTTTATATTATATATACGCTGAACAAAATTCACGTAATAAATAGATAGTTTATACAAGAAAAAAAATACATACATAATAAACATTTTTAATAAGAAATAACATCATAAGTCATAATATTTAAATAAATTCTTGTTTGAAAAAAAAAATTAAGTTGCTATGAAAAAATAAATCGTTGTGATTTTATTATTTTTCATCTAATAAATGTAAAATTATTTAACAACAATAATAAAATGCGGTACAAATACAATTCACTAATGTATATTTACAATATTAAGTGCGTTTGGTAACGTTCAGCTATTTTGTGCTCCTCCAAATGTTACATATAGTATACTTATTAATCCTTTAAAATTTGAAAATGTTGATTTTATTTTTCCTTTTTGTTGTTGTTGTCACTTTTTATGTTGTATTATAGGTTAGATGCTAAATTTATAACTTATAGATGAAATTTTATAATGTATGATGTTATAAAGAAGACGCAGAAAAATATAATTTGTTCTCCAAACTTTATAAAGTTTGCTCTGTAATTTATTTCATTATATATTATTGTAAACATATTTTTTAATAACTTTTAATTTTATTTACTTTTATTTTTTGTCTACTTTTCATTAAGATGCCATTTTAATAATGAATGTTTATTTGGCACACATTCTTATATACTGTACATGAAGTTTATTTTTTTCCTGTTTATGAAAATATATTGCATAAAGTCATGTAATATGCAAAAAGAAAACAACACTAAAGATGCCGAATGACTCGAGTGCGTCATGTCCAATTAGATGATTAGATCATACGTTACTTTTGATTGTGATAGTTATTATGAGGAAGAGACAAATATAGGTATGATGATAATCTGGGTGCACTGCATGAATACTGAGTGAGGTGGGGATACATCGCCAAATGTGGAGCATGTCCTACTTCAGCTCAGGATCCGCAAGCAAGTTGAGACACACTGGTTGCCTGACTGCCAGGGGCAGACCAGCTTGTTTACTTTCAATTGTCTCTCTCTCTCTCTCTCTCTCTCTCTCTCTCTCTCTCTCTCTCTCTCTCTCTCTCTCTCTCTCTCTCTCTCTCTCTCTCTCTCTTGTATGTAAACAGAAATAATTTCTAAACAACATTCATGCATATGTCAAACATCATCAAAATAAAGAAAAAGAAAAAAATCTATGTCCTTTACTGGTAATATTATTGCCGTACCAATTTTATTTCTATATAATGGAAAAACTATTACAGTACATTTGAAGGAACTACGCATCTCGTATGCATGCAAGACAGGTAAAACTATTATGTTATGGAAATAAATGTCACCAACATATATATTTTTTTTTTCGTGTTTTAATGTTGTTTGTATTATGTATATTCAAAACGTGCAAGTTTAATGTCACAATTATGTTCAGAATTGGAAACAAAATCTGATATAGCGTTTTGATTAATATATTTAAATAATTAATACTACAAGGAAAAAAAAAACGAGTGTTTTTCGCGTTTCTGGGTTATTCTTACGGGGTTTTAGGGGTCCCCTTGAGTACTTAAGTAGGAGGGATTATAGTTCCCCATTCGTATATAAGTATATCCATGCTCCCATTAATAAACTGGATTCATCTTCATCTCATACTTCATATTAGCTGATAAAATATAAAAATTTCCAAACAATGAAATCAAATCCTTTTCAAATATTATTATAAATAGACGAGCATAAAAAATAAAAAAAATTATATTCATGTATATTAGTGTAATATAGGTCAGAAAAATATAAGATCCTTTATATATGTATCAATTAGAAACGGTTGCACCATCTTAGCCACAAATTTTTTTTCCTTCTTGCTTTCTTTATAAAAAAAAGAAGATGAGAAACATCCTCTATGTCTGTAGTAGAGTGTGAGATATTGTGTGAGAGACAAAAGAGGACGTCCACGCTCGATTTCAATTGAGTTGTGTACTCCGGTTTTTGTGTGATAGGTCCAATAAAAAGACTTGTCACCAGTCAAGCTATACAATTTACGTGTGTTGTGGCTATTTTGAATGGGGTTTTTGGTGGTGTATATAATACAAGCAGCGGCAACTCACTCACAGCATTCGTATAGCCTTGACCCAGTCCTTCATTCCAAGATCAAGTCTCTTTCTATCTCCTCCTTTTTCTTATGAATAAGCCGGTTATATTATATATACACGTATCTATATGTCTAGAGCGCGCATCTATGTATAGTATGTGTGTGTAATGTGTAACGTCTCTACAATAAAAATATGTTTCAATGTGTTATTTTATATCTCGCAATAAAATAGCTGTTTCTAAATGTAATACAATGTGTAAAAAAGAAAAAAAAAAAAAACTAGATGAGTAATAACTGTAAAACGTGGTATATTTATATGCATAAAATGTGCATATTTGTAATAAATTGTTATACGTGTAGTATTTCAATATCAAATTATAGTTTAATCATGCTAATAAGATCACACTTAAAATTATATTAACTGCATAAATAATTTTGGTGCATATCAAAATTATATTAAAATTTTATCATATTTTTCAAATAAAAGATAAAGAGATATGAACTCATCTACAATTTAAATTTAGAGCTATTATTCAAATAAATAAATTATTTTCATATGAAATAATAAAAAAAGATCGTCATTTAAATCAAGCTTAAAGATACTTTTTATAAGGGAGACACAGTTGTTCTAAAAATCATATAATATTCTAAATAAAGTCTTAAAGCCACTGCTGGGTGCGTACGTAAAGTGTGAGAGCACAATACGTTGCACGATGCATGTTTACATGCATTCCATGACGACGCACAGTATTCGGGAGGTGCATGATTGATGTGATTGCACCGACCAGCCTGCCTAGATGTTTCCACGGTTTCTCTAGGCTGTCATGGCGAATGCCGGGCTGTGTACTTAGGCCGTGGCCGGCCCGTGTGTGCTTTTCCATTAATTGGAAAGTCCTTACCTGTCGATAAGACAATGTCTTGACTGGGACTGGGATTGGTGTATAGCACGATAACACAATATGGCAAACAAATAAAAAAATAATAATAATAATAATTAAAATATCGTATATAGTTATCTTGAAATTTAGATTGAGCTGCATTATAATTGTGTCCCCTTGTGTACAAAACAGTACATTACTTTATACATACGGTAGTACTGTACAATAAAATACAGTATAGTACAGTACACAGTCCATAATAATGAAATTTCTTATTAAATGACAAATATTATTCGTAAATACTCTAAAAATAATGTCAGAAAAGCTCGAATGACAAAATAGCTTGAGGAGAACAGTGAAATGGCACACATATAATAATATAATATACATATAGTTTGTGGACAAAGAATGTTACTCATGCTTCAGAAGCAGTTTAGTACCTACTACACACATATATACATACACTGAATATGATCACATCATTGATACAGTGAGGTATTGTGTGTTATTGTATATTTATGTGTAGTATGAGGGCGATGCGGGCAAAGCATAATACAGACACATGTGCTCTTGTTGCGCGAGTACCGTTACCTATATGGCGTTCAGGTGTGGGTGGGTGGGCGAGCCAGCCATACAGCCTCTTATCAACTACTCCCATCAAATCATATACAATTCGCACACTTAACAAGCAAAAGAAAAAAAACTGCGCATTTTATTCATATGTTTACAAGGGTAGTTTTATTTCTATTCAAATCAAATGACCTAGAAAATATGATGGTGGGGGTGGCTGTACGAACTTATATATATAAACATCTTCGTTGATGTGATATATTTCGTATCGTAATGAATAGTTTTTATTGTAAATTTGCGATTTAAGTAAAGATATTTACAGTCTGCTACAGGGCAGACCTGCATATTTAAACTTTTAAATATATAAAATTAGGTAGAGAAAAATATTAAATTTAAAACGATATTATATATTCAAAATGCTAACATGTTCATTCAACATGTTGAATTTATCGATGAACCTGCGATGAACCTCAGTCCTGGAACGCCCCCTTTTTTATAAAACTGATTATCAAATATTTTAAAAATTGTTTTTGGATAGATCTCATTTTTACAAAATAGAAGTTCAAGCATAATTTCTTCATAATTCCCATACATCTTTCACGATTAATTTTTAACCATTTTTATTTTCCCGCGAAATTCAAAATCAATGTTATTCAAATGGGCAAACTAACGCTTAATTTTCTCAAACCAGAAATAAATTTAGAATATAAAACAAAAATTAATCAATAGAGCTTGGACTTGGATATATCTATAATGTCAGAAAGTTTCAAAAAAAGTTATCGAACCAAACTTTTTAAAAATTGAAAAAACAAAAACACAATGCTAATCATATGCAAATTTTAATCCAAATTATCTTGAATCACAAATAAATTTTGAATATTCTGTTAACTGGAGCCAGGGGCGGACTGGGCCTCCACGGCCCTTCGAGATATCTAAAGAGAGACGGCCCCTACCCGTTGGGGGGTCTGGGGGGCCATGCCCCCTAGTATCGCGCCGCAGGCGAAAATTTTACGAAAAAGGGGGCGTGGCTTGCTAATTTTACAATCATTTTACGTAAGAAGAAAAAAAAAAAAAAAAAAAAAAAGGCAAGAATAGAACATATTTATGTATATATAATAATATTATATTTGTGTGACATGATGAAACAGCAAATAAATTTTATAAATTTTGTTTTTACAAAGTTCATCAAAAGGATTATTCCTCGCCATAAGATCTTATTATATCAATTTCTAAACTATCCATAAAATTTAATGTTTTCCTTTCCTCCCTTCTTGCTTTTTTTTTTTTTTTTTTTTTTTTTTTTTTTTTTTTTTTTTTTTTTTTTTTTTTTTTTTTTTTTTGCGTTGCTTTTTTGCGACGACGGCCCGACGGCCCTCTTTAGTCGCGGCCCTTCGAGATAATCTCGAAATCTCGGCGCTCAATCCGCCACTGACTGGAGCTCGTAGATCATGGTACTTTTTAACCCCCCTAAAGTTTTTTTAAAAAAATATCGAACCAATTTTGAGATATTTAGCTTTTCCCACGTCTGAGGTTAATCCTTACATAGTTTTAAATTTAATATTTTTTCTCTACAAAATTTTATAAATTGAAAAGTTTAAATATAGTCTATCCTATAGAGTGCAAATGTATTTCTAACAATAAACGTTAAAAATAATATTTGAGTATCAAGTTTTATAATTAATGACTGCTACTTTTATTTATTCAAATGCATATAAAACTTATTTTGAAGCAAAGCAGGTCCATAAAGTGATTTTTTATAATTTTTTTAGATTTGTATAGTTGATGGTTGTTGTATATAAAGTTAAAAAAAAATTCAATGCAAAAGTATATAACAAAATAAATGTATACAAAAATTAAATTCTCATAAATCTTTTGCACATTAAAACAAAACACATACACGCTAACACACACACACACACACACACACACACACACACACACACACACACACACACACACACACACACACACACACAAATATATATATATATATATATATATAAATAATTATATATATATGTATATTAATCACAATTACTTCTGTCATCACGCATATTACTGAAAAGTTGAAGTGTTCTAATATTATTTATTAAAATAATTAATTAATTAATCAGTCAATCATGTGTATTTTAGAGCTAGCGCATTTGTTATAATATTTGTGATTTTGGGGCTATATGCGCACAACACCCTCATACCTGAATCTAATGCCTCTGAAATAGCAAATAATTGAAATTTTTTATATTATTTTGTATGTTATTTTCAACATCGTTTTTTTTTTTTTTTTTTTTTTTTTTTTTTTTTTTAATAAAATGTAAAGTTTAATATAACTAATTAAATATTATATTAATGCCTAAATTATTGTTGTGTTCATAAAAAAATTATATGTTTTATATGTTATATTACAGTGTGTGTGTGTTTGTGTATAATAAGTGTGTGTGTGTATATATATATATATATATATATATATATATATATATATATATATATATATATATATATATATATATATATATATAAATATATAAAATATATATACACACACAAACTAATGCTAACTTACATTATTTTGTATTGTTTTTGAATGAGTTTAATAATACTTCATAATGTATTACAGTCACGGCCTAGTGGAGCAAAGTCGATATAATAAACTTTCTCGCAAATACTCAGTGTGCAAAAAGTAAACATTAAAAATACAATAAAATTGTCATTGTTTCTTAATTACTGAAGCTAATTTATTTTTATATCACTATAATTAAGTTAATATTATACGTATTTTGTATCATACAAGTCATTATACAATTTATTTTAATGTTAATAGCTGATGAATTGATTTACAGATATAATTGCGTTAAAGTCAATGTGTATTCGCACCATCACTTATATATAAGATTTATTAAGTATTATCCAAATTCAGTGCATTGATATATATAAGGTATACTGACCGTTAATCTATTGGATAATACAAACAATATAATAATATATAACAATATAGAATATACATCAATGATTGTTATCGGTGGTGACGTATTACTAATCAAAAGCGCGTTTGAAAATGGCGCGGGATAAGGGTGTATGCGGATGGCGTCATATTTATTGCGCTTGGAGGCCATACTGGAGTAGTGAATAACATTGCTCAACATAGGACAAACTTCATTTAAGCCAATTTTCTTTGGGAAATTGGTTAGATTTTTGTTATTGTTATTTTTCTCACATACTTGAGTGACTAATTCAACATATTTACAACATCAATGCTCTCAAAAATATTGCATATAGTGTTTATAAACTGGCAAAACGATTTTTTTTCCTATGCCACCCATGTTATTGAGTTATCCAACATGGCGTCGACTTTAATATAAATGCACAGACCCTATACACGTTAACATTGTGGGACCATCGAGCATCGACTTTTGATAAAACTTGGTAGACATTTAAAAGACGAATTCTAGTCACACTACTATATTATATGTTTTAATGTTTTACTGTAGTTTTTAAAAAAAAGAAAATGTGCTTAAATTTTATCACCGGTAAGAAGTATTAGATATACTATATTAGCATTACAAAGTCTTCGGATTCATATAACAGAATTCATGAAAATTATTTTAGAGTCGCTAAATATTAAAACAATGGACACCACTTGCAATGAACGAATTATTTAAAATAATTTTGAATATTCTTATTGCATTTCTTATGGAAAAATCGTTTTCACTTATACACGTTGCTACAATTAAAAACATTTTATTGCAAGTGGTCCATTAAAAATAAAAAATATAAAATATAAAGAGAAGCTACTTTTACTTTTCAAATAGTTAATAATATTATATTTATAAACATCTTTGCATTATTATTATTATTATTATTATTATTATTTTATATTAAAAAACAACATAATATTAAATATATAATAATTCATATAATATTTACGATAAACATTTCTTTTGTCTTGAATTTTGTTGTGAGACTCGGCCTGATTAGCTTATTGACGACGAGCTAAAGATCATAATTGTTTTAGCAAGCACCACTTGCCATTCTCAGTACTATTTTCTTGAGTGATCAATATAATTACTCATTGTTTAATCACTTTCACCACCCTCTGAGCGTACACATATTGAAGAAGAAAAAAGTTAAATATTTGTGTATTATTCTTGATAGCTATATACAGTATACTTTATTAATGTGGCGTTCACTCTTGTTTTATTAGAAGCAAATATGAGTACAATGAACTGTGGTTTTAAAATATATTTTTATAATTACAATAATAATTGAATTATTCTTAACATGCAAACTCACCAAAATAGTTTGAATATTTTTCATTTTCAATAATATAATGAATCATTTAATATTTTATTTCTGTTATACGCTTATTGTTCACTCATCGCTTCCATATAACAGTCACAATAATGCTGTGTTGTATATACTGATGTGTAATTATATAAGATAATCCGAATGAATATTGATATAATATTAAAGTTTTTCCGCGCGTTCAAGTCTTTCGTTCATACAAATCTCCACTCGCGAATGATATTGGAAATTTCTGTACTTTTTGTAATTGGTTTTGTTTGAAAACTCCTACATTTATTATTGATATATAGCACTTAAAAAAAGCCCTATTTTTCCAACTCGTTTTATTACCATTGCTCATAACGTCATAACTCATATTGATGTCTTATATTTATTTATTTTTTAATCAATCCTAATAAATATTATGGTATTTTAATTTGTTAAGCATCACAATTACGAAGTACATTATGATGAAGTTTTTCGACAAGTCTTCCAAAGTAGTTATTCAAAAACTGATAAATATATGTATAAAATTAATTAATGGTTTGAATTAAAAACCTAAATGAAATAGAAATATATAGTCATTAATGTTATTATCTGATAATGATTTTTTTTTATTACAAGTGTATAATCAGTATAAATATACACTAAAAATAAAATAGTAATTAAATTAATACAGTAATTTGTTCATAAAAATTTACATAAACTATATTATCATTAAAAAAAAGTTAAAAAAAGAATAAAACATCAATTTGGAAAATAAACATAAATAGAGGGGGTGAAAAATACAAAAGGGATGAAAGATAATGAGGTGGGGGTAGGTGTCCAAATATTACTACTTGTTAAAAGATTGAAGTCGGCGGGCGGCTCCCACTACCTGTGATATTGTAAGGTGAGGCAGGCTGGCAGGCAGGCAAGCAGGAGCGCGGGCTGAGAGGGGAAGGTACAAAACTAGGTTACTATCGTAGTGGGACACACTGGAGTAGGAAGGAAGGTGGTGGTGGAGGAGGAGAGAGCGAACTGTTCCTCCGCGCCTCGTTCAGTTGGTGCATACTCTTCCTAACGTGCACGCTGACTCTTATTATTATTATTTTATTTTTACGTACATTATACAAATACGAACATAATATTAAAAACAATAGAAGTCAAGTGATAAATTAAGTATTACTTTTAAGCTGGCTGTGTATTAATTTTTTTTTTATATACATATATACAAATATTGTTGTTGACAAAAGTGTTACCAGTGAACAAGTGTGATCTTCACCAACAAGCCTGGATATATAACTAAAATATTTTTGTGTCGTGGATAAAATTTACCCCACTGCAACATCAAAAGGATATTCAAATTGAGTACCGTGAGTGTAACTATAAAAAAAAAATAATAACCAAAAAAAATTTTAGAAAACAACAACAGTTTTGTATACACTAAATTTTTTTTAAGCCTCAAAAATTTACAGTAGTAGGGTGGTTTTCAATTTTTTTTTAATTCATATTTTTAATAAAAATATATATAATATGATCGTTCAATATTATTATATTGGTCAATTTTATTGTATTTCATCCGACCGAATGCGACAGTAGACCCAACCATGGCGATCCATCGAAGGTAAAACTAAAATCGAGTGATTTCATATATATGATTTATTCAAAGGCCTTTTAATTTTTACACTTCAGTCAAAAAAATAATAATAAACATCTTTATATAAAAACATAACTGGGTAACTTATTTGCATGTTCTTTTGTTTTGAGTTTATAATAACAATTTTTTAAAAAATAATGCACCGTATATCCGTGTAGTTTTGTGTTATCATATCGAATGTTATTTATTCATATTTTTAATTATTAGACCGTGCAGTGGTCTTAATATTAAAAAGCCTTATGTTTAAAATATATATGAAAATGTAATATGACAAACATACCCTCTAAAATATAAAGCCAATAGCAAAATACAGTTTTAAGTATTTATTATTTTGTGCTTTGATTTAAAGTATTAAAGTAGAATGTGTGTTACAACTTATTGAAGACGAAAAAAAAAATTTAAAAAGTCGTCCTAAATTTTTGTGTATTGCGTGCGCTCGAAGGATTACTATATATATTTTAATTAAAAAGTTACGTGACAAATCCGCAAAAATATCATGCTTACAAGTGACAAGTGCGTGTTTCAAGTCTTACTCTAAATTTGTAATTACTTAATTAGTATATAATTGTTTATTATTATTATTATTTTTTTTTTAATATAATTTTTATTTTTTGATTTCTTATCTTCTATTAAAATTGAGTTCTTGCATAAAGATTTATTACATTTCTGAAAGTAATTTTTATATAATTATACAAAATAAATGAAAAAAAAATTTGTATCTTCTTAATTCAATATAATAGCTTCAAAGGAATGTGTTTGGAGCAATATTAGATTAATGCACAAAATCAATTCAAATGCCTTTTTTTTTTTTTTTTTTTTTAATGTAACAATTAAATTTTAAGTTACAATAATTTTCTATTCTTTAACTTAAATAAAAAAACTTTTTAATTAACCAAATTTGAATTCAAATTTATTCTAAATAGTTTATTTTGCTAGCGGCTTCATAAAAAAGGGGTTGAACATATATATACGCCGATCTTGGGTCATGACTGTAATTCTCTTTTATATTTTGACGCGACAAAAGACGACACTTCTTTCTTTTCTTTTATTGTTTGATCTCTTATTTTTGGACACGATGACAGCTTATCGACGTTTTGTATTTTTTTTTTTTTTTTTTTTTTTTTTTTTTACCTGCAAATTTTAATGATTTTAAGTTATGTAATTTCTTTGGTGACTTTACATCCCGGTATGTGGCAACTTTCTTCTAGCTCTGTTGTATCTTAAGTGTTGTGTATTAAATACACAGGGATTTGCCCGCTTTTCTTGGAATCTATATGAGAAATTGAGTGAGAAATTACGCGAATAAAATTTTCTTTTCTTTTGAAATACGATTATTCATAATCAGGAAATTTACGTTAGACTTTAAAAAATATATTCCAATAATTTAAAATAATAATATTATATAGAAAAAAAAGTAATTTAAAATATGTTGAAGAAAATTCTCTAGGAGTAAAATATAAATAAACCAAATGTCCTTGCAAAAGGATTTCTATTTCTAGTCGTTACTTTAAGATTCTCGACTGTCGTGTATTGAAATCTCAAATCTCTAAACTTTTTATTAAGACCTTGAACCTGCTGGTGTTGATGATATTTTATTATTATTATTATTTATTTTTTTGTCCGCGTCCTAGTAGTGGACTGAAAGGAAGAGTGTGTGAACGGTGTTTGCATATTGATAAGTGGTTCTAATGAGCCCGCCATATCGAGCAGTAGTGTATGTTTACCAATACACACCAGCGTATATAACGGGACATCCGGCCGCTTGGCTGGCTCGGCTCGTCGCGCACTTGAATGACGACTATCAAGTAGTATTATAATATGTATGTGCCTTCGCCTTGCCTGCTGCTTACCTACACGCTGCGAATAATTTTTAGGTCAATTACTTCAGGATATGTTTCATTGATATATAACTACATTGAAATTACTCTGGAAATGAAAGATGCTAAACCTAAATTGTTACTGGAGATGTATTGTTATTATTATTATTATTATTATTTAGTTCTTTAAACTAATTTATAGTTTTAGTCAATGGCAATAACAATTTGAAATGTTGCTATAGATTTCACTACAGGGATATTAACGTCCGATTCAAAATTATGTCTTATCTTGGTATTTCCCATTTGGGAAAGTCAATCAAATTTTGTAATATTATTCCAGGGATTTTATTGCATTCAGATATATTATAAATATTATAATTATTACTGAGGTACCGAAATGAAATGAATAACCTGCAATTTTAGTGATGCTTTTCAGTCTATAGTTGTCCAGGTTTTTCATTTCCTTGCGGTACGTACTGTCATTTGGTTATTGTGGGTATAATCATATTGCTTAGCAAAGGTATTGCTGTGCTGCACAGTGAAGATACAAGACTTGAGCAGACAATGGAAATTGTGTTCAATATTTTAATAGCAAAAAGACAATTTATATATATATATATATATATATATATATATATATATATATATATATATATATATATATATATATATATATCTATATATAAGATATATAATAGTAAAGCGTATAGCAAAATTGCGTGTGTGTTTTTTCCTATAATTTTATTTAAATTGTACTATTTTTAAGATATTGCAAGATAATTTTATTTACAGCTCATCCACAAACTATTTGGTTACTTATAGTTCATATTCAGTATAATAATATAGTGAGTGAGGTACCATGGATGTGAGATGTGAGATTTCATGCATATTTTCATTGTCATTTCATGTACAAGACGCGTATAATACTTATGTGAAATGTCCACAAGATTTATTATTGTTAACTTCGTATTCGAATTTGTCGACAGATCGTGCATTATGCAGAGTATACATCTAAACACTTAACCTGTCCTATTTTACAAAACTTACATTCTGACAAAAGCAGTTATACACGTGTTATCCCTAATTTACCGTGTTTTCATATGTATACCCTGATATCAGACGAAATAAAACAGTTAATTTAAATGTAAAGCATCATCACATTAAATAAGTGTTAAAAAAAATGAACAACGAGGGCAGTGGGTGTATCAAATTGTACTCGAGCCAACATTTTTGCTCACGGTGTTTTTTTGAGTGTTGAGCAGTTATCAGTGGCATATGGGGGGGCATTTGAGTGGCAGAGCGCCAGCCAGCAGGTAGTCAGTCAGTCAGCCGCTATCACTTCATTACACCTCGTTGCCACCACCACTGCTGTTGCTTGGGCTCCAAACCTACATAGCGCTGCAGATTACCACGAGACACACTTTAACTCACGACGATATAACAAAAATAAAAACCTTGAAATTATTAATATTTGAATTTTTTAGTATAAGATCGTTAACATCTATAATTTTGTAATTTTGATGAAAAATTTATATTACAATTAAATATAATTTTAGCTTTAAGCAATACTAAAACACCCTACGGTCAGGAAATAACATATTCAGTGTTAATATTGCTTAAAAACTGAAACGAATATTTTCTACGTGAGCAGTATAACAAAATTCTATAACCATATAATACTAAAATAATCATAGTCCAAGATTGCGTTCTTAATTCAAAATAAATATTGGATAAAATTGGGAGTTCTAATGAAATATTCTCAAAGTCCTTTTAAATTTCATGGACTTATGTATATAAATACTGAATCTTAAAAATCATCACAAACTATATATGTTTCTTATTAAAAATATTACTCACGTAAAAAAAAATATAATAAAAAAACGAGACATGTTGTTTCAAAATAAAAGCTACGAGACAAGATAATCATAAGTTTTATAAAGGGATGAACTCATATTTGAAATTATACCGTTATCACTCTGATTTATGTGTCTTCGTGCGGTGCACTTTAACTATAACGCATTTCCAAGTCAGAGAGCATTTTATTGTATTCCTCTCATATAGTAATTAAGTGCTATGTTGTTTTTGTTTTTTTATATCATTGATGCACGCAGAGCAGTACTTCCCGTCCAGTAAATAAACCGTGAAAAATATTGCCTTCACGAATTTGGCTCTTATCTTTTTAGTTGTATCAGACATATACTATGTATTATAAAGATTTGCAGCAAAATAAGAGAGAAAAAAAAACTGCAGTAAAAACAAAAAGCTTTTAAAGTATGTTGCTTTAGAAATTCCATTGTAATAAAGTTAACAATCACAGGGTTTAGCAAAAAAAAAAAAAAAAAAAAAAAAAAAAAAGTTGGCGAATGAAAGGGAGAATGAGGGCAATAAAATAAGCTATACACTATACACCAACCAAAACTTCAATGAGTGCTTCTTCCAGAGATCTATAGCATTGTGTTATTGCATTGCTCTTTCAGCAAAGTAAATTTTGTTAGCAATTTCAGCTATAGCACGAGAGTCGATGCCAACTACCATAAATTTGACCAAATATACTTTGAATAATGTTGGCGTAACTCAGAGTAAGCAGCTCACGGTACCTAAAATTGAAATTCAATAATTTTTTATTACATAAGGGGTTGTTTTTTAAGGGCCTAACCTTGCTAAGGGGGATGTGTAATCACATATATTGTGGTGTAGAGTTATATGAAAATTTTCAGTGCATTGTCATAATGTTTGCTTCAATACATTGTGAATGGACGAAATGTAAAAAGGTGACGCTCGCTCTTGGTGGCTATATCATGTATTGTTTATTTTAAAATAAATAAGTACCAAAGCATGAATGAAACGATAAGAAATTCGCGTGCCTCATATACGAAGGAAAATAGAATATCTCTGCTGTACTTCCCTGATAACGTTATCACATTTTACTTATCACTCTTTTCGACTCACTTTTTGGTTCACAGTCATTTTGCAAAAGTGACGTATATATATATATATATATATATATATATATATATATATATATATATATATATATATATATATATATATATATATATATATATATATAAACTAGATATAGTTTTACGGTTAAATGCTGTAAATAATTAATACATACCCGTGTGTGTATGAAAGAGTACCACTATATGTATGTGTGTGTGTGTGTGTATACTATATCTTTATGTGCAAGAATATTAAATCTAACTGTTTTGAATCATTAAGCGTTATGTTGTAAAACATACTCACAAATAAGATTTATAGACACCTGTAATTTTAATACAAATGCGCCAATGCGCCACTTAATTTAATGACTAATTAAAAATATTTTTTATAACTTTAAACAAGATTCTTTCATATATACGTATATATTTGAATTTTTGCGAGGGAATAAAACTAAAAGCTGCGTGGTTATTTTACACTTTTTTCTTTGTGATTTATTGTTTTTACTATGTAGTGTAATCGTATGCATTTTAAATTCAGAAAGAAATTTGAATGCCTGCAATGTAAAAATGTCTTTAATAAATAAATTGTTTAACACAAGGTTCCGTTTTTTTATAGTATATTGCCTCATGTAATGTATTTGAAGCACTTCTTTCATTAAAAGCTCGGTATATTATAAATATGATATCTACAGTGCAATAGAATAAAAGTTTTTGTCTCAGGCATGCTTAAAAATTCTTAAGTTTGTAATGAATCATTAAAAGTGCGTGGATTATACTAGGATTAGGAAAATAATACAATACGTGCAGGAGTGTACAGTATTATGAAAAAAAAATATTCGCTTTTAACCACGATTTTTGTAAGAGTATAAGTAAAACAGTTGTATAGTGGATTTATCAAGCGATGTGTAAAACTGATATTTAAAATGTAATTGCGGTTGTGTTGTGATGTGATGTCCGAGCGGTAGCTACAATATTTTGACGTAAATCAGTTGTTATATCCCGACCTTACTCACGACGACCTTGCAGCGTGGCCTTGTGTGTATTCGCACATGGCAGCCACATGGCAGCCGCTTCGTCTGTGTGTGTCTCATGCTCGCCACCTTACACCTTGCTCTTGCCACCTGCACTGTATCAGCTGTTCACTCGTTCATTCAATTCTCCTAGTTTTAGTGATAAAATAAGGCGGTGTTATAAGTGGCAAAATACTTTAATTAATTGTACTGTCATAATACGTTGTGAATTATACTTTACGACTATTTCGCATTGTAAAATATTACTCAAGTTGCATTTATAGGATGCTAAATTTCGTCTGTATTTCGTTTAAAATATTAGTTTCTGTAGTAGTCCTTTATACAATATAAACTCAGAGAGGTATAAATCGCAATAATTCCATTTCAAATTCTTTTAAAACAATTCATAACCTAACCTAAACATAACCTAAGCCTTGCACTCCAAAATTTAAAAATATATTTTAAAAAGACGGTTATTTCATTGAACTACCATTTTTTCCGAATTTCTTATAACAAAAAAATATTCTAAATTATAGTACATTATAGTATTCCACCTAACGACAAAATTAACTTCTTTTCCATATATATAATAAAAATTTATGCGGAACACCAAACACCAAAAGCAGACAAAATCTGCAAGTATTACATTCACTCTTTATAAACTAAGAATAATAAATTATAATAGTATAATATTCCGTAATATTGATAAAGTGATCAAAACAAAGTCATGCAGAATTATAGTAATGTACATGATACGCTTGTCAGCACTCCACAAATCATATTTACTGAAGCATCTGCACTCAATTACCTAAATTAAACATTTAATCAAATAATTAACAGACATTATCCTACTTCTCGTCAGGCTTTACTTTTACTTGTGCTGCTCTAAATATTTTGTTTACAATTCGTTCAACCGAACACTTTTTTTTCCTATACTGCAGTTCTTATATTGGCATCAAATAAAAAAAAGGGCAGTTAAAACATATAGTTATTTTTAAAAATTATATATTATTGCTTAAAAATAGGAAATTTTGGTTAGAAAAATAGATTTTTTTAAACTGTTAATAATTTAAAAGATATGACGTTAATTATCAAGCTTTGGTTATATTCTTAATTTGACTGCTAAATTTAGCACAACATAAATGATAACAAATTTTATTACCGTTTTTGCTTTATACAGAGAAACGTAAGTATATATTAACGAATGATGAGGGAAATTTACAGCTTGAAAAATATTGACTATGCGTTCACGAAATCTAAATGTCATAGCGATAGCAAAGCTAAATTTCTTGTAAATAAATATACACGGTCCTTGAAATCATAATTCAAAAGGTATAAAAATTTCAAGCAATTTGAAAATGTCAAGTAAAAATCAAACTGAATACAGCAACGATGTCAATAAAAATTATTTTCATTATTTAAAAATACTCGAGCTCGTGTTGAGATTTTTTTTTCTTTTTAGTTTTCTATGGTACAGTACGTGCCACATTTTTGGTTGTAAGTAATTTAAAAACTGAAAAATGGTAAGAACGTAAAAATTTTTAGTTCAATTATTTTGACAATGTTTAATGATTGTTTGTCATCATTATTTTTACGATTAGCAAAAATAGATATTTACATATTATTTATATAGATAAACCATAAATCATCATCGCAGATAATCAAATTGATATCTAAATTTTTATATAGTTATTTATTATTATTATTTTTTTTTGTCTTTATTATTATTTTAATTTAGTTGATCAATTGATTGAGACAAATTATTATTATTTTGATTTGAAATAAGCTGCATTATTATAACTTCTTGCTCGGTCTTTTGTTCTTACTGATTGCGTTGTAAAAATCATATCGTCACTTATCATATGTTTAATCATTCCCACGACCTCACTTATAATTAATGTCATACGCAGTTAATTACTTACTTTGATTTCTTAATGATAAAAACGAGGACTTTTTTTTCTTTTGTAGTTTGTCGTTGGAAGACTCCATATCTGAATTTCAAATGTCAATCCCCTAATTTTTTTAATGTCGTATATGACATTCAATAACAAAAATTAACTAGATAAAATGTCAGAACTCGTAACTATCGCAGATTAGGAGACAGAAAACATCCGCATGGACTTAATATGTGCATAATAACTCCTTTATTATTATTATTATTACATATTTGGAGTTGTCTTAGCACTGTTCAAAAAGTCAAAATTTTCTGCTTTTATAATGTTTACTCAAATTGCCGCAAATTAGCCCAAATAATATTCTATTTAATTAAAAATTCATTTATTTGTCACTATTCAATAATGTTTTGGCACAATGAAGTATTGAAATTGAAATTATCATAATTACATATATAGTTGTTCGAGTTGATATAATCTCTATTTTAATCGCACGTATATTGTATTTCTTAGGGATGGGCTACAAATAACCTTTCGATCTTTCAGTTTTATGATTAAAGACGCCCAATAACAAAGAGAGAAAAAAAAACTCTTGCTTCGTCATTCTTCACGTTTTCCTTGTGTTATTAAAGTTGTGAAGATGTGGTAAAGTGATAAGTTGGCAAGTAAGCGATATTAAATGTTGGTGACCGCATTCGGAACCTTGCAGGTACCGCGACCAAGACGGGCTAGAGAACATGCAGCGCCGCATAGCGGAAGTAGGCCGTTTGCTCGACACCTATTCCAGTTCCGGTTTACCTTCCTTCCTCCAACATTGTGTGTATGTGTGTGTAGAGCTAGGCTTTGGCTTTTGTCTCCACTATACTCACTTAGCCGTTATATTAAATATTTAATTTAAATCTTGCAGTATATGGATCACATGTGTGCTTCATAATCTTAATGTCTAATTAATTTACCTCTTCTCTTCCCTAATCTCAAAGAGACACAAAAATAATAAAAATTATACACATAAGTATAATATCCACACATTTTTAGAATATTAATTTTTGTAAATATTATTGTGATTGAATATAATGTATGTTTCAATTATTTATCAATCAGGCGTTGTATAGGTAAAGTATAAAAGCAAAAAACAAACAAATAAAAGCTGCTTTATATATTTATACAGTATAAATATATCACATATAGGATAGAATTATTATAGCATTAATTATTACTATCGTTTGGGAATTTTTTTTAAGCAGGCGTGCGTTTTGATAACGATTTTGTGGATGGAATAAATGAGCATTTGGGAGATTAAAATGCAGCATAAATCCATCGTAAATCGGATAAAGTTTTTTTTTTTTCTTGAGATCTGCACTGAATTATAACGTACTCCCCCCTCCCCCCTCTCACTTTGATTGAAATAAACAATTTCTTACATTGTAGTTATAATCTCAATACGTGACAAATGTACAAGTATTTCACACTAAAAAGCCAGGATTTGTCAAACTCATGTAAAAAAAAGCAAAGCAAAGAAACAAATAATATGAGTCATGTAAAATGAAGCGTGAAAAGTGGTACGAATTGCGCTGCTCAAACATTTTATTGTTTAAAAAAAAAGTGTCTGTTATACAAAGCGTTGCATGAAAATAGAAAAAACAACTATGATATGTTATGAACTGATAACTTCAACATTTTTTATTGGTTTCAATTAAAAGATCAAATGAGATGGAGAGTTAGTGGAAAAATATATAATAATATTATACAGTTAACTCAAGATTATATTGGAGAGTTGAAAAATTTATAGAGGACAAATAGTAATTCAGCCCTTTTCTTTTCTTTTTTTTTTTTTTTTTTTTTTTTTGTGCATACTTTGAAGAGCATAATTTTAGGTATATATATAGTCGATACGAGTTTGTATCATTGAACTTTATTAAGAATTCCAGAGCTTCATTGCTCAAATATTAAATAAATCAATTGCGAGGGTAAAAATTGGGATATCATAATTTATGATTACCACCAATAATTTTAAATGACCCACTGTGACAAAAGGTAATATTTTTTTCTAACCTAATATTTCAATTGCTGCTTTCTTAAATTATTATAATATCTAACGATTGATAATTAAAGCTTTCCCAAACACATCACCTCTTAATTAAATAAAGTATACTTTAAATTTTCATTTGTAAGTTTTTTTTTTTTTTTTTTTTACTAATATTATTATTATTTATTTTTATTTTATTCAATACATTTGAATTTTATCATACAAATTAAATATCTTCTGTTTTACATTCAAGTAAATGACACTGAAATTGGATTTCATTCATTGAAAGATTTTCTTAGTGACGCAAGAAACACTAAAACACAGTTAACCTCTAAAAAATAAATAAATAATAATGAAGTGAATTACAATTTGTCAAAGAGTCGAGTCAAACTTTATACTTTTTTTTAGCCCGTACAAGAATTATATATAATATAACATACAATATAAATAATTCATATTATAATTAAAGTTAAAATATTTAGAATGTGATACTTTTATAGTTTATGATTTTTATTATTATTATTATCAATTTAACATTATTTAATGTAATAGTGTATTATACAATTCAATTTATATCTTTACAATAATTTATTTGTCAACGCAAGCCCCGTTGATTTTGTTTTTGTGACTGAACTGATTGCCACAGGGCACCACCGAGTGAATATTTGTGTCCCTCTGGAGGCAGTGAAACCTGACGACAGTTTCTTAACTTAACTCAAATGTTTGACTTGGTCACCGGACACGATAATGACAAAAGTCACCACCGTTCGCGCGTGCCTAGCTGTGTGCACCTGCTGGAAAATTAATAAATTTAATGTTGTTTATTGCTACATCTTTGTATTGCGAAAATTATGTTCACTTTGCTTGATTATTCCAGCATGGTTCTGTAAGTTGTAGTTCAGAATCCGATTTCAACAGCTATTTTTATTATTTTCAGGAAAGATTAATTTTTGTATTACCTTAATTGACTTTAATTGCGTTTGAATATAAAGTCTGTTTTACACTATATGAAATAAAACTGTTATCATAAAAAAATTATCATTTATCATGCACAAATACTTTTTTGAAATATTGTTTCAATGCAAAAATTTCATGTCAACTAATTTTATACCAACTGGTTTTAATAAAATTTAATGTTTTCCTTTATCTCTTAATTTTTAAAATATATACCAAAGCGTTTGATTGTATATTTTATAAAGATTGTCTATTATATATAAATGGTTTTCAGACGTAAACAATATCAGTTATAATGTGCAGCTGTTTTTATCTAATAACTTAGTGTTTTTAATTGTCTCTTTTGTGGGACCTATATGATAATAAGGCATAAAATCTTGCTTCAATAAAATATAAGCCTAACTCAATTTTAAAATAAGATGTAAAAATGTCGTATTTTTGTATTTATAATCAATTAAAGAATTTCCGAATTGCCGTTATTTAAATATTTTTTATTATTTTTTTTATATAATATCTTGCAATTCAAATATTGTGTAGGACTGAACGTACATATCTCCATTCAGATCATCTCTATTATTTTATTTACTGTGTTTCATGAGCCACTGCATTTGTCCTAATTCTTACACTCCAAATTCTTCACGTGAGCCTCACTTTCTCTTTATCTCGCATGCAATTTAAACCTAAATAAAAAAGAATATCAAGTTCATCAAGTTTATATTGTAATAAAAATTTTATAATTTAATTATATTATAGTGCAGTTTTTTTTTTTTTTTTTTCTTGTTTTTTTTCGGTGTTTTATGTTTCTACGTATGAAAATGAATAAAAAATTTATTATTAAATATAAAATGGCAAGCTAAGAAAAAAAAATGAGGTTCACCGAGGTAATTAAATGCTTCTCACGGCGGGCAATTAAGCTTTGAGGTAGCAACAAATACAACGATGTATAATATGAGGAGCACCGCCGCGGGCTCTCCCTTTCTCTGGCCTACTAAAGCCAGTAACGCGATGGCAGGCATAGCGCGGCTCACGCACGCATGCGCTGCCTCGAACTTGGTGCTCAAGAGCAAGGCCGACACACCAAGGGGTCAAGTGGAAGGTGCTCATAACCGGTCCCTCCTCCTGTTACTATACTATTTCTACCACCCTCTTGTATACATCATATTGTCTTTTGCTCTATTTCTGTGTCACATTATGTTATACCAAGTATATAGTTGTTTTCTTAATTAAAAGAAATCGTGTGACTAACTACCTGCACGTTCTTATTTATTATTATTTTCATTTGTAGAAATAAAAATAGATTACATTTATTCATATAAGAAGAAGCTCACAATCACATCATTGTTGACTAATGAGCAAATATAAACAAACAATTTCGTTTTTTAACTTATTTTTTTCTTTTTATTATTATTATTACTGAAAGTAAAAGAGATGAAGTAACTGTAAAATAATGTTGAAGATTTTATAGAAATATGACTCATTGCTTTAAAGACTCACTACAGCTAAATTTGTAATACAACTCTGATTTACCTGATTTCATGATAATAGACAATAAAAATATATATCTCTGCAAAATTTAGTTCGAATCACTTCTCGCTCCGTCAACCTTAAATTGCCCGCGCGTTTTTTACATCGTCATGTTCTAGTTGCGTTATACATACCTCTCTGCACTGATTGATCCTCGCAAGGACGATTTGTAGATAAACACGTGCAAAAATGAGTGCAAGAAATCATTATTTGAGACAAATGAATTTACTCCACTTTATACATATAAAAGTTAATCGCTTTTTTATTCTCTTTTATAGATAAGTTTAAAAAATAATTCAATATCCTGATGCTTGAAGTGTTAAAATGACAATCAAACTTCTAACTGGGTTGAATTTCAAAGAACAAAAATGTATACCATAATCGTCGATTACTATAGTAATAATCAGTTTAATATAGATCAATTTTATTGATTTACATGTCTTAAAAAATATAGAAACACTGAATTTTAGTATTACCTGGTAAAATATTGTGTGATAATCTATTGATTATTATGACGGTCGTTAAAATCTCCCCCCCCCCCCTTCCCTCCCCTCTCTCTCTCTCTCTCTCTCTCTCTCTCTCTCTCTCTCTCTTCTTCCTTCTTCTTCTTCTTCTACTTTTTCTTTAAAAAATATTTTATATAATTCAAGTCTTAATTCCATTGCTTTATGGAAGGTTATGATGTATTTAACTATTAATACCACAATTCTTCCATAAGAAAATTAACTAAGATTTCAGCAATTTTCCATGTGTACAAAATGTCTAATTCAATATTTGCTGAAAATTTATAATTAGATTTTTTTTATTATATAATTTAAATGTATTTCTGTTCATTATACATAAGAAAACAATTCTTCACGTTATTGTGAAATTTGTCCATTCCAAAACAATTTAATCATTGCAAATATTTTTAACTCCAATGCCATACGTATATGGCCATACGTATATATATATATATATATATATATATATATATATATATATATATATATATATATATATATATATATAAATATATATATATATATATATATATATATATATATATATATATATATATATATATATATATATATATATATATATATATATATATATATATATATATATACATACATACATACATACATGGAATGTGTAAATTAAACGCTCTAATTATTTCCTATTGTTCTAATTAACTATGTTTAAATGCTTAAGGCCATAAATACATAATAATATAAAGATTTATTATTCCTTATTTTTATAATGGTTTCTTCTCATACTTATACAAGGAGAAAATATTTTTCTGGGAAATTTTAACTGTTATATATGAATGAGTATATGACTTTGATTGCGGCCAACTTTGCAGTATAATTTTGCACAAAGTATTATGTTCAATGAAAACAGAGACTTAGATATGGAGAAGGAGATAGCAAGAGAAGAAGGGGGGGGGGGTCATATCACTTTTGTTGTTCCTCGAGCACTTTTACTGCTCCTCAGGACACACATACATACACCAAACAAACGGTTTTGGCGAGGAGCTTGGTGCTGCCAAGATCGAGGACACCAACCTACTTATCAGTTTGGCCCCCTTACCCGCTTATTTCTTAAAGCCAAGCATCAAGCTATAAGCCATGCATCTATAACGTGCAACAAAACCCTCACCACGTTTGTTCAACTCAAATTAAAATAGGTCTCCATGCTATCTGATTTTTGCATGCCCGTATATATTAAAATTAACTCTATACTGTAACTCTATACTCTTGTATTTTTTTTATGTATGCATATAAAGTCATAGGTTAATAACCGTAGCATAATTAAAAATGATCATGATATATTCTAAATTAGTAATTATATGTTTTAGTTCTAACTATTTTTGTACCTTATATATAGAGATTAAAATTTTCGTAAGCCAGTACTGAAGTACGTCTAACAATTTTTCATGAAATCTCGTTTATGACTATAGAGGAAAATGATAAAACATTTTCAATAATATGAAACAGATAGACTTTTTTTAGACAAATTGAGCATTACAAAAATCATTGTAAAGGCCTTTGGAAATATAAATTTACAAAGGTAAAAAGCATTGTGCCGAAACTTGGTCATTAAAGTTCATAAGCAGATAAAAAAAAGGTAAGAAATATAAAAAAATAAAATAAAAAAAGGGAGTATTGTTTTATAAAAACTGTATAAAATTAAAATGACATTGCAACAAATATTAAAACTAAGTAAATAACGTAAAAGCGTGTATTTAGCTTCTTTTTTTTTATTGTAATATATTTTGCTACGTAGTTTTTATATAAGTAAATGATGCACTAGAGGTATTCGTCCTTCATGAACAGTAAATATAGGAAAGTGTCTTGAGTAGCAGTGCTAGTAAAAGTTGTCTTCGTATATATATAATTTTTTTTTTTTTTTTTTTTTTTCGCTGCTGCGATGTTATTTTGGTTATGGTAGTTTGATACGATGACGATGGTTATTGCTGCGGTGGGATGGAAAGTAGGTAAGCGGGCTGGAGCGGCGGATCTGCCGGCAAGCGAGCGAGCTAGTTCCGCCTCCTGTAACGGTACCTAACCCCTACCTCTTTCATTAATTTTTTTTCTTCATTCTCAAGCCGTATTACAGAAAGCAGCGCACTATTCAAGCCACATTAATATTAATCTTATCACCCGTGTGTATAGATGTAACTTTAAAAAAATATATATATTTGCTTTTAATTTCTTTATCATTTAAGAAACTTACAGTAAAGTATTTGATGGATAGAATTAAAGGGACAAAAGTATTGATGGATTAAAAGTATTAGGAATTAATGATTTGAAGTGTCAGATTAAGCAGGATTAATTTATTACTTTCGCTCGCTGTTGATTAGAACGAAATATTATTTTAAGTACAAAATAATACAATAATGAGATTTCATTAAATTTTTAATGAACTTCTAATTTATCCCCTTAATTTCTTTTTCTTTCTTTTTTTTACGTTTTTCCAAGAGTAAATTCTCATAGAATTTCTCATTTCTTTTCTCTTCTGATAATTCAGAGAAACAAAACTGACTCCAGGATACACTTTATAACGGGGTAAACTTCATTACAAAATAATCACTGAAATGGTTACGATTATTTTTATTATTATTATATTATTATTATTTTTTTTTCACACTTCAATAAAATATTCTACTTAATAGTAAAAAGAGTAAATAATATAACTATATTATATTGTTTTGACATTATATTTCATACTAGAATGCTTCTTATTAGCGCCTGCAAAAACTTGTGTTTATTCAACCCTCGCATCATATATGTTTAAAAAGTTGCATACAACACCAGGCGCTTATAATATATTTTTTCGAGCTTACGTCAAAATCTTCTTTCCTTCTACTTTTTATTCATCGATTTAAAAATACACATTTTTACTTCAGTTAAATTACAATTCTTAAAATTCTGATAATAAACATTAAGTTTGATTTGCATGCTTGCTTAGCACGCTATACATACAACAATGACAAATTAATTTCTTTTATGGCTGACAACTTTGACATTATAATTTTTTTTTTCTGTTTTATGTAAATATTCAACCACCAATTCGATTCTTGGAGATATCTCTGTGTTTATTTATTAATTCACGGGTTGAGGCTTTTGGTCATTCATTTTTAATTCAACTCAAATGTTGAAAACATACATTCACACACATATATACATAACTATAAATAACTGGAAAACCAACATAAAAATATACTTTCTCTAAATCTTTAATTCCTTTATTTTCCTTGTGTTCAATGAGTAAAATTTACAGTTGTAAAATACAGTTTTCCTGTATCTTAATTTCCTTTAAATTTATATTTAAATTTTATTAAAAAAATACTTTCATTTTAAGAAATCAAATACACAAATATGCTTCTTATAAAATTTTACAGCTTCGAGAAAACAAAATATTAACTATATAAACTTTTTTTTTTTTAATTCTCTTTTTGCATGTTTTGCTTTAAAAATGGTTTATAAATCTTTATAAAATAACTTTTTTCTCTGATGAATTCAAATAAATAGTTTTTTTCTGGCTGGGTTTAACCAAAGGGTTTTTTGTTTTCTCGTTGCTAATATATTACTCTAATTAATTAAAATTTTGACACAAAAATGGTTCCATCAAAATCTTCCAAAATCTATCTTTTCTAATCTCTTTAATGGTTTGATTTATTGAACGTATTTGAAATGTGTTTTCTTCTGTGTGTGTGCAGGTCGCAGCCGCGGAGATTTGGATCATGGTGGGACTGTCAACCTCCTGACCAGCAACAACATAAGCAAGAGAAACAAAAGTTAATGACTCTAATTAGTACAGTAATTCACAAGTTTTAAACAATTATTATTATATTATGACTCGAAAGAGAAATTAATTATTAAAAGTAAAAAATACAGGACTAATCACGCCACGAATTAAACATACACCTATTACGAAGTGGGATAGGAGGTTAGTTTTTGAAACAACGGTGCCTAAATCTGCCTTCCAGCTGGATCCCCCGTGGTTAAGTCCGCGCCGTGCTGCGCCCGGACCTCTGCAGCTGTATTCCTCCCCCAGTGCACCCCTAATATCCTCTACTACGTGTTCTCCATTACCGTCCTCTTCGTGTTCACCAGAGACGCTCTCCATCTGCCCTGAGCAACTCACCTCGATCAATGGAATGAAGTTTGCCACTGTGGTTGCTGTGGACGGGGGTGGCGGCCCAGATGCAGTCGACTCACTGATGAGCTGCTGGGGAAGTGGAGGAGACCAACACTATGCAGTCGTCGATAGTTCAGGGGAGGTGGCACTCTCGTCAAGTTCAGATGAACTTAAGTTACTCGATCCCGTTGTTGTGGATTCTGCTAATAAAACAACTATGGACGTTTTAGATAGCTTATTAGCAGCACCAGTAGGACAAACGAATGGTGGTAATGGTAGTTTTGCAGAACTAAAACCATTACCACCATTTATAACATCTTACACAGGTCAAGTGAGGTTAAATGATATTCGTTTAAATGAATTTTATTCTCCTTCACAACAAATTCCGTCACCCGGGGGTGGTGTCGGGAGTAGCGTACAAACTCGAGGTACGGGCGGAGGACTGCTCGAGGCCAACAACAACAATAGTAATGTTACAAATAACAATACATTGAACAATAATAATAACAATAATGTATATAAAAATTGTAGTGTATCCACAAGTGCTGGTGAGTTGTACTATATGAGTGAACCAGTGACTTCTACTGTAGATGGCTTAGTTACAAAACCTGAAGATGTACTAATAGGAAGCATAGAGAATGAAATGGATGATTTTGCTGCAATTATCGGCAACGTTATGGCAGATACTACAGTCCACACAGCGGGATTGGAAGTGGTTGATGCGAGGGACGCATGGATGGATTTCGATTTAATTGACACAGACTGTACTTCTGCAACGAAAACAATCAGTGTAGCCGATGCCGAGTATTTGCATGAAATGGCGAATCACTTTGCAGACTGTTCTCCGTCCCCACCTCAACAACAAGCGCCTCCAACCACAAGTTCTCAAACTCTCGGAGGTCTTAATTCTTCCTCAACCCTTCAATCTCTACTCACGCAAGGCACCACCGCACATCAACATTATCAGGGACAAATGATCAAACGAGAACCTGCAGCCACCTACCATCACATGCCATTGTTACAAAGTAGATTACAAAACGGTGGCTCCCCTCAACAAAATGGAAACATAGTACCTAAGCAAGAAAATTCACCATATACTCAATATTCAGCATGTGGGACATTAAGCAAAGATATGCTTCCACATACAACATTAGGAAGCCCACCGGGTCACGTGACTACCTCTGAAATTACAACTGCCATAAATGGAAGTGGAGGAGGTGGAAATTCAGGACGATTTGGTCAAAATGGTAGAAAAAATAATAATCAGTATTCTCGTCCTGGAAATCGTGATGTAAATGGTAGTTGTTCTTCATTAGATGGTTTTCCAGCACCTAAAAGTAAATCCAAAAGTCGTTCAAATAAAAATAAACTTAATGGTGGTAGTAATGTAAATGCAAATACAAATAATAATTCAATTTCAACTTATCCCGACGGCAGCACAAAGGAGAAACCTGTGCATCATTGTACTATTTGTAACCGAGGGTTCCTCAATAAATCCAACATCAAAGTTCATCTTCGCACTCATACCGGAGAGAAACCTTTCCGTTGTGAAGTGTGTGGTAAAGCGTTCAGACAGAAGGCTCATCTCATCAAGCACCAGCAAATTCACAAGAGGGTGGGTCGAGACTGATTCATTTTTTTATTTATTTTTTTTTTATATACTTACTGCAATTATTTATTGTTTAAAAATAAGTTTGCACTTGAAATTTTTTATGTGAAACAAATTTTCATTCGTATTTTTTTAAAATTTAACCTGTGTATTGTACGTAATAATACAGAGTTGATAGTCAATTAATTCTGAAATTTTACGTGTATATAATATGCATTATTTAGTATTTTGCAGCGCTCACTATTGAAACATTGAGAAAAGATCGTGATTGAACGAGTAACTCAAATATAAGAATATCTTCCAATTTTTAAACTTTTTTTATTATTATTATTTTTTTTTTTTTACAGAGGATACTAAAAAATCAGAAATCCGTGGCTTTAAAAATAGCAATATATGAAATAATACGACGTCTATAACTAACGTAAATCTTCATGGTGTATCAATGAGACAATAGAATGATATGTTTATTTGTTTTACTAAAAAAATGTAAATAAACAGGTAACCACATATTAATTGTAAGTGGTATTTTTTTTTATATATTATTATTATTTATATAAACAAAACTAAAAGTGTTGTTTTTGTTTTTAATAATAATTTATTGAACCGCAAACTTCTTTTTACTCAAATTGAAAGTAGCTCGATCTACAAACCATGACGTCCCTATTTTATTGAAACCTACATCGAAATAAATGCATATTTTTATATCAATATTTTTCTATAGATAAATAAATATTATACCTTGAATTTTTATAATATTAAACATGATCGAGCTTACTTTTCAAGGGAAAATAATAATTTAAGTTAAAATAAACGCTGCCCTTTTAATGATGAAAAATAAGGTTTTAAAAAAATGTATATTTTTTTTTAATAAAAAAAATCCGTGGTAATTAAAAGAGTGTTTACATGAGCCAAAGATTTGCAAACAAACGAACTTGTTGTTAATGAATAATTAATTGTTCCTCGCACTGTTAAATAATATCAAGTTAAAATATAGTTATATTTGTATAATGTAAGTTTTTATCAATAACAAATTAATGTATTATCTATTTTTTTGAAATATAAATATTTTTCTCTAAACACACAACAAACCGGAGCAAGGCGGGATAAAAATTGTAAATATTAGTTAAACTTATATTTTTTTAGAACTATTATAATATTATTAGATAAGTTATATAATATAAAAAAAATAGTAAATAAAAAATGTAAGTTTTTTTATGTAAAGAACTTTTATGTACCACTTGATGCATTATGTATATATTTTTGTAACTTGTTGTTTTTACTATAATATTTAGAAATAATTTATATATTTTGTTGCTGTTTTTGTGTGATTGTGAGAGTGTGTATTTTATCATATCACGTGCTTAATGTTGTATATTAAATAAAATCTTCTGTTATTTTTGAGTATAACGTCAATAGCAACGATCAATGAATCTTCTTCAATTCCGGAAAAAAAAATAATTTAACTATAAAAATAAAAAAAAAAAAAAAAAATCCGGTAGCCCGTGCTTGGCAAACAAAAGTATCTAGTCTTTTACATGGTTTTCGTTTTCTTTTTTCATTGGATTTTACGATAACTTTTGTTTTTGCCCCTACTTCTACTTCTATTTTTTTTTTTTTTTTTTTTTTCAGTTTCTTTTATTTAATCAATATTAAAACGGGTTCAAATTAATGATAGCATAACATAACAGAAAAGGTTAATAAATAAAATATGTGTATGTTTATGCTATCATTATTATTGTTTTATTTATTAAGTTTTTTTCTATGGAAATTTTTTAATGTAGTTGAATCTTTTAAATTTTTATTAACTTAAAATATAAAAATAACAATCTCTGCAATAGTGTTTTGTTTAAAAAACGAAAAGTATACTTCTAAGAAGATGATTATTAATTGTAATATTTTGTAAAGTTTTGTCACGGGTGTAATATTCAGGAAATCAGGATAATTAAATTATTTATACAAAGAGGTTAAATTAATAATAAAGAAAAAAATCATTCCTTAATCCTGGGTATAATATTCCAAGTTTTTTTGTAACAATTATCTCAGTTCACTAATTAACATTTTTCAAATTCTTACTCTGCATTTTGTCCTATATAGTGCAATTAGACCTTGTTTAAAAAATTTGATTTTATATACATTGAATATTTTTATTATTTTAAGTACAATCTATAAGAACAAAATATTTATTTTGTCATAATTTCTGTTGGCTTGCATATAAAAAAAATCGTTCCTCCTCTTAATTTATTTCCACTGCAAAGTTTGCTTTATATTTTGTTCCCTTTAAATAAAGCCTTCCAACATGAAATATTATGTATGAAATAAAATTTATTTACTCTTCAAATCGTATATTGAGTCTCATTATTTATATTCTCAATTACTCACTTCAATAAAAAAAAATATATGTTCATAGTAATTGCACTGATATGGTATAATTGTATTTAATAGGCAAAATATTTTTCGATGGTCTTTGTAAAATATCTATAATAAAAAAAAAAGTTAAATAATCGGGTACTAGGTGCAAACAAATGGTTTCTTTTTTTTTTTTTTTTTTTTTTTTACTTTTGTGAAAAATATAAATAAAAACTGCTATACTTGTTTTAAGTCTTTTCTAAAATATCACTTCATAAAACATTGAAATTATCTTTTATTAACAACTCTTTTAGAACAGACTTAAAATAATATTAAATTGTATATTTTAAATAATAATATAAAAAAACTCTAATTATTAATTTTTAATAAAAATGTAAGAATAATTATTATTTCTTGTAAATCTATATTGTTCTTTGTGTAAAATAGAAATAAAAAATGTTTTTTCATAGAAACAAAATATATTATTAATATAATTTTTTAATATAATACAAGCGAAGTAAAAAAAAAATATATATATATTATTATGTATTATCTTTTTTATTTACTTTTTTTTCTCCACCCAAATATTATTATCTATTTTAATCCTTTGAGACGGAAAGAAAAAAAATACTTTGTAGTTTTTAGGACGTGACAAGCTAGAGTATGGAGAGTAGGAGGGGGATCATAATAACCTTAATACCGGCTGGTTAGTGCTCTGCCTCTTGTAGTAGGTTAACTAGCTTTCTCATTTTGTGACGTCATCGGAAAAAATAACAAAATTAATTCAAATATTCATGATTGTCATAGTCAACCCTTTATGAGGGTAAAATATTAATAGCCTTTTTAAATTCATAGAAAAAAAATTGTATCGGATGCACCCCTTTTTCTCATATTTTGTGTTACGGGGATCAATGCAAAAATTGTGCAGCTTATTAGATCAGTTACAGTATTTAAGTTGTCACTTATGAAATATGATCTTCATAATTTAATTAAAAGTTAAAATAAAAAGAGTGCTTCCGGTGACATTCTGTATCTATTAATAGATAAAAGAATTCTTTTAGTTTTTGTTGGGTTAAATAGCTTTATTATCTCTTGGCTGCTTTTGAATCTTGATTTAAAAACTGCAATAATAAGATTTTTTTTACATCAATATTTTTATCATTACTTTTTCTTTCAAATATAATTTAAGAACACTTTTTATATAGCAAAATAAGCTGCTGTATCAAAATAAACATTACAAATATAGTAGAAAATAAATGTATCTGGCTAATTAGAATAAGGTCTAAAACTAGATACATATTTTATGAACTTAATTTATGTATTAAATTTTAGTTTTCTTTGCTTCAGGCATTCATGTCTCTTAGGGGATTTTAACGCACTAAATATTAAGTGTCATTTTGTCTTGTTAGATTTTATTAGTTGATGGTTTATATTCACTTCAATTAAGTACTCAAAGTTAGAATATTTAATTATAAACAATACTAATTTTAGTTTGATACAGATATTATAATACACTTGAGTTATTAATTTATTTTTATAATATTTGGAAATGCAATTAGGGTCTAATGATAGCAATTAAAATTAGTTTTGTTTAAAATTTGCTCAAACATTAACTTTATTAATGTCTAGCTGACGATTTACATAAGAAAATTCGTCATTGTTGCAAACTTACTTATATTATTTCCATACTAAAAATATTGAGAAAAGAACTTGGTCCTTAAATTAATAATAAAAAAATCTAAGGAATGTCATTATTCAATTAAATGGACATTACAAACTATTTCTTTATAAATTTTAACAAAAAAAAAATCGACTTTGCTGTAAAAAAATGTAGTTTTTTTTTTTTTTTTTTTTTTTTTTTTTTTTTTTTTTTTTTTTTTTTAGATATGATAAGATAAAAAAAATCAATAAAATACATAGATTGGTACATATAAAGTTTAGTACTATATAGTTGTGATACTATAGTTCCTATTTATGTATATGTTGTTTGAGTTGATTGAGGTACATTATGAAGCATTATTGAGTATGTATGATATTAAGTTTTATTTATATATAGAGCGTGTCATGCAAGATGATGGTACGCAACGTGAGCACGACGCCAGCCAGCTGCGAGAGCTATACAAGAACAGGAGGAAGAATGAGAATGGTGTGCTCGTGACCTTGTTTCTTGACCTACTTCACACTGCAAGGCCATTATTCCAGTGGAGCTCACTTCATGTAGGTCAACCAACTGACGAGCTTTATACACCCCAACAACCAACACAATGATATTTAAGTTACGCCCACTTCTACCGGAAACTGAAGATTGTATAGTATAGTATAGAAGATATACACCGGCATCCCCCTGTTTTTAATTTTGTCAATGCTAACAATGAAAGTAAACGTCGTAAAAAAATTTGGTGCTTTTTTTTTCTGCCGTAATACGTCTGTTTCCGGTACGTATTGGAGTGATCAATGCTTCAGTCTGTTGGAAGCTGGACAGTATGGGTAGTAGGTCACGTGATGGTGCCTGCGTGCTGTTGATGCGCATCGTTTACTTCAGAAGACTCTCTATTTCACTCAACATATGGTACATAAATAGAAACACATAAAAAGGTATTCTTTCTTGAAAATCACAGGTGTTCTACTGATTAATTTTTTTTTCTCATTAGTAACAGAATAATTTTTTACGCATCATGAATGAAATATTTTTTTCTTGCAATTTATAATTTTATTTTTATAAACTAAAGAAAGTGAACTATTATTTTTTTATTGCACTTTTTTCTTTTATTATTATGATGTTTAATATTGAAATAACTTTTGTTCACAATTACAACAAAGATAAACTCTCAGATTAGAGAACAATGTAAATTTAAATCAGTGTTGTCCTAAAATACATAAAACGTCTTGGTCTATTTTCTTTATAAGCATCTTTATTACTATTTAGTGTGCAGTTATATACTCTATTATTATTGTTTAGTATAAACGAGAGTATGGGAAAAAATTCATTTTTAAATTTTAATAACTTAAAAAATATACAGCCATTATTGTTATGGATAAAATGTTATATTTTATTTAAAATATATAAGACCATTGTGAATTTTATATATATATATATATATATATATATATATATATATATATATATCGATGTTTACCCGTCGAAGTGAACTCACTACACTTTACAAATTTCACTCAAAATGAACGATCTACGTTTGGCGCTTCTACACGTTTTAACATGAGAACTAGATGGGGGAACTTGGAATTTGTAAAGTGTAGAACGTTCATTTTTCCCAAAATTTGTAAAGTGTATTATATAATAATGTATATATAATTTATAAAATCAATTTAATTTTATAGTTCGCTGCCAGGGATCAATATTTGTTATTTAAGTCCAAAAATTTTACTAGAACTCATAAATATATTTTATGTTATTATTATTAGTTTTTTTTTGTAATTTAAGCATAAAAATGAAACATAAATTTTGAAGAAAAAAAATGTTAAGTTGAGAGCGCCGTGCATCTATGCAACTTTTTGAGCGGTGAAGAAAAGCAAGTTGCGTTTTATTCCTGCATTTATTATTATTAATAAACAAATAAAAATAATATTATATTTATATAAATATAATATAAAGAACAATAAAAGTGCAACGGAATATGTAAAAAAAAAAAAAGAAAAAGAAAGAAGAAGAAGAAGAAGAAGTGCAGCAGATTAGCACTCACTTCTGAAATAAATAAATCTTATAGCGTAGATTAGATAAAAATTTAATCAATTGTAGGATACAGTACATGTACATTTTCGACTGATTTAAAATTAGGATTATGAGTGTTGTTAGTCTTTGTCTTTTTTTTTTTTTTTTTTTCTTTTTTTCTTTTAAATAAACCTAAGGATGAGCACTGTACTGTACTGTATTGATTGTACTGTGCTCAACTATGAATTGTACCTTGTACCTGTGATGATTTTTTTTAAAGCCCTTTCTGAATCTGAAAAATAATAAAGATACAGAAAAACTAAGAAAAAAGACTTCTACTGTACTGTACGAATGCAAAACTATGGAAACCAGCATTGAAATAGTAATATTAATAATGCACAACAATAACTGTAGAACAATACAAAGTTAACTGAACAATAAAGTACCCCCTCACAATAGAAAATCTTAATATTTTCCTCTGCGTGTTTGATGAAATATGATTATATTTAAATATAAATATAATCTCTATATTATGAAGGAAATGTTTTGTTTTTGTTTTTTTTCCTACTTTCGTAATGCGATAACCCTTGAGGTCAAATCACAATCTTCTTCTACAATACTTTTTTTTTCTCCTCACAAACTCACTACACAGCTTAGTGAGAAGATGAATTATTTAAAAATTCAAGCCGTTTTATTTGTTATTTCAATTACTTGCAGTTCTTCGTTTATCCAATCCGAAGGTAAGTACGACGAGCACCCTGATGTCCTCGATTCTAATAAGTGTACTGAAGTATAAAACAACAAACATATCACTAAAAGAGTTCTAAAAACATGTTACAAAAACCATCGTTCAATAATGCGTATTTGCATGACATATCATTAATTATGTTCTTTAAATTTATATTATATTAATAATACATAGAGTACTCTAGAAGGGGGTACTCTATAGAAGTACTAGTACTCTAGAAGTACCCCCTTCTAGAGTACTCTAATAATACATTTTAACTTGAGAATACTGCCTAATTGGTTTCTTTTTTAATACGTATGTGTGCATTTTTAATTTACAGCATTTTCTTATTATTTTGTGCTTTTATTATTATTTTTTTGTAGTAGTAGTAGTAGTAGTATAGTAAATACAATAAACCTTAAATATGATTTATTATTACTTTTAGGTTATTACAAACATGATTATGTGATTGTGTATATAAGGAAAAACTTTAACCCATATATTATATTTTTATATTCTTATTAATTAATTAATGAACATATAATTAACGTGACAGATTTGAAGTCATGTCCCCAAAAGTGCGTGAACCTGGGATTGTGTGGGTGCGAGCTCAGCAAAGTGATCAACTCTGGTCAAGAACTGACTCAGGAACAAGCCAATCAGCTTGTGAGTAACGTGTGCGCACTTGACTTGAATTCAATCTCAGAATTTAAAGTAAAGGTATTGTTAATAAATTTTAATTTAAATTCTCAGTACTAAATATATTTATACATTATTATAAAAAATAGCTAATTGATAATATAGTTTCATTTATTCTTATAGTTCTTATAAATTCTTATAAAAATTCTATAAATTCTTATAAAATATATTTTATAATTTTTTTAAATTCAAAATTGTAACATTTTTTTACATAACTTACCATATTATTGTTCATTTATTGTTCAGATTCTTGTTTATTTATTAAATCTCAAAAATAATACTTAAAATATTTTTATAACAATTTTTTGAGTAAAGGATATAATTTTTTAAGTTCTTATACATTTAGGAATTAGTGCACATTAAATTTAATGCATATATAAACAGTATAATATAGACTTTCCGCTTTATTTTTGTTCCACTTTAAAACCATAGTTTTAAATATGATTGATAAATCAACTCGAGGGTGTTCTTGTTTGAGGTTTGTTGCGAGTGTCAGCGTGTGACCTCTGACATGACCTTGGAAGGATCCTCCAAGCAGACTCCGCGCCCCTCACTCCCTCGAGTTTCTCTGCTACTGTCTGCCAAATGCACAAACTTTACTCACGAAGACATAGACGTTTTACCAAATAATTGTGGCGTCAGCCAATCTTACGAGGAGTTGATCAAGTGAGCACCACCCTTCAGTCATCAACAGTTTAATAGCTTATTATGCATTCAAATATAACAATAATAACTTATTTTGTTTTCAATTCCTTAATCAATTTGCAAGCCTTGGAATTAAATAATCCAATATTTAATATGCATTGACATATGTATTGTAGTGTAACAGTATTATATATAGGGTGTGCACGCATGACGTCATTTTGAGTGCTTTTCGATGCTCTTCTTGAGCAATGAATTACATAGCTCAGCATAGGACAAACGTAGTTTGTGGCTATTTTCTTTGGAAAATTAGCTATTTTTTGGTCATTATTATTTTTCTTGCATACTTGAGGTATCTAATTCAACCTGTTAACAGCATCAATGCTCTCAAAAAAATTGCGAAGTATTTATAAACTGGCAAATGTGCAATTTTCCTATACCGGCCAATGCTATTTAGTACTCACTTATGACGTCGACTTTATCATGAATGAAACCATACTTAAAGCCACAGAACACATAAAACAACATGTGCTTTTTAATAAATATAATCACAAAATGGGATCTTCAAAACTGATGACAATTTTTACCAGAATGTTATTTACCACGAGAGAGCGTGAAAATACTGTTAAGTATGCAATTTGCGTGACTATTCATGTTTCTGACGTCAGAAACATTAAAAAATTAGTAAAAAATGTTGTGCGGGCTACATAAATCGAAATTTTCTGATCCACTGCTACGGAGATACAGTTGGGTTTTGAGATAAACTAAAGTTATTTATATCAGTCCCATCAAATGTTTTGTGATAAAAATGCTTACGTTTTCTTCTGGTCTATCCCTTTAATTCTTTTTAATTTCTGATTTATTCAAACAAAGTAACGAGGATTTTTATTATCAATATTATGATGGTTTTTATATAGATTGTTAGTGTGTGTGTGTGTGTGTGTGTGTGTGTGTGTGTGTGTGTGTGTGTGTGTGTGTGTGTGTGTGTGTGTGTGTGTGTGTGTGTGTGTGTGTGTGTGTGTGTGTGTGTGTGTGTGTGTGTGTGTGTGTGTGTGTGTGTGTGTGTGTGTGTGTGTGTGTGTGTGTGTGTGTGTGTGTGTGTGTGTGTGTATATATATATATATATATATATATAATATATATAATATAATATTATATATATGCATTATTTTCTTTTTTAAGTTCAGGCCTAGAATAATTAGAGGTAATATAACAAGCTATCATGAACTACCATGGATGGTGCAGCTTGTTAAAATATCAGCAGGTAATTAAGAAATATTAATTAGTAGGCAATCATGCAAATTATACATCATAACTTTTCAGTTTCACTTTCTTTATTGATCATAATACCAATTGGTACTTATTGATTACAAAAATATTTATACAGGAATACAATATGTTTCATAATATAGTTTCAGTCATTAGGAATTAATATTTAATATTATTATTATTATTATTTTTTTTTTTTTTTAGAAAATGCTTGGAAAATGTATTGTGGAGGAACTATAATAGCAAAGCGTTATATTCTTACTGCAGCACATTGCATTGTTTCAAAAAATCCGTAAGTATCTTGAAATAAAACAATTTTATTTGTTTTCTTCAAAATTACGTAGCATAATAGAATGGTAATAACACTAATTTTTTTTTTCAATAGAACTCATGTCATCGTTGGACTTACGGATGCAAATGAAGACACCAAAACGATTGATTATTCTACTGATATAATTTCTGCAGAAAAATTAGATTATGATTTAATGAAAGTGCGTGACCACTTTGTTCACCCCGAATACAATCCTTCTACTTATAAAAATGATATTGCTTTGTTAAGGTTGGAACAGCAGATAACTATGTCCCGTAAGTTTACTAGATGATATTTTTACTGGTAACCTAGCTGATAATGCTTAAAACTCTCCAATATAATTGAACATTTTAATAAATTTATTTTACTATAATACAGATATTATTTAAATAAATGTATTCTTGAATTCACCAAATAATAAAAAGATATATAATTTAAGTGATAATTTTTACTTTCTTAATTATAAGTTTTAAGTTATTATGTTTATATTTAAATTAATAATTATGTTATTATAATTTTAATAATATGAATAAACAAATGTAAAATTAAGTAACCATATACAAACGTATAACTAAATTCTTTAAACAATTTCAGCGACTGCACAACCTATTTGTCTTCCTGTTTACGATAAATACTGCACAAAGCTAGAAAACGTGAAGCTTATTACGTCAGGGTGGGGAATAATGGAAAAGGGTAATATTGTATGTATTTGTAAATTTTGAGAAATCGTTAGAAAAAATAACAGATGGTTTTTATTTACTTACTAATATTTTATTATACTGTATAATATATTCTAATTTATTTTTGTTATTAGGAAACCTTAGTGATCAACTTCGGCATGCCGAAGTTCCGTTGGTACACTTCAGAAATTGCAAGGACATATTCAAGTTTTCAAATATAAAGATATTTCGTCACGTCAATATTTGTGCGGGAGGAGAATCCGCAGATATCTGCTCCGGGGATAGCGGTGGTCCACTGCAGGTGAGCACACGTACGGCATTTCGTTTTTTCGAAAACTCGATGTAATCAAAACGCTTTTGTCTGTTGCTTTAAAAAAAATGTTGTTTTTTTGAGCATTTTTTAAAATAATAATCTGTACGTATATAGAAAAGAACTCCAATTTTACAAACTACATAAAAGTAACGTAATTAAGTCAAATTACACCATTTAAGGACAAACCATTGTTTTTATATAAAGCGACAGAAAACACTATATGAAATATTAAATATTGGCAAAATTGATATTATTATAGAATATTTAATTTCTGATTTTTAATATAAAATGCTATGCTTTAATTTTTATTTGGATTTTATTTACGATAATGTGTCAATTTAGGACCAAATCTGTTATTGATAATCGGTCAATAAGTACACTATAAAATAAGAACAAAATGTTGACTGGTCATCTGGAAATAATTCAGGTAATTTCAGGCGATGATTGGTAGCGGAGACTATGATACTGTTGCTGTGCAATTTGGTGTGGTGTCTCAGGGTTTGGAAAATGTTTGTGGACGAAAAGGCTACCCTGGAGTTTTCACCAGTGTTAAACGTTTCCTCACGTGGATCATCGACACGATTGCTAAGAAAGATTAAAATAACCTCTTAAATGTGCAGTAGTAACATATTTGACATTTTGTATCAATCTGTATCAAAATGTATAACTTATAGTCGTTTCAAATTAAAATTAAAATATAATTATTTGATTATAATGTCTTACCCTTTGTATACTTTTAACCTTTATTATCATTTATTTATTGCTTTAATTGTTCTACATAGTCTACAGTAAGTCAAATAAAGCAATTGTTTATTAATACATATATAGGTTTTTATTTTACTATAATGTCAATGTAATTTATATTTCCAATTATTCTTATTGGCAGAGCTCCTTAATAATAATAAAACTATAATTAAAATACTTGTCACACACAATAATAGTTCACTCGCCTCAACGAATATTTGAACATTTAAATGCATAAAAGTTTTAGTTTACAACATGAGTGGTGTGCCATCTATCTCCGGTGCTCACAGGGTGCTCAAGTGCCAGACAGGTTGTCAAAGCGCGACCTGAATCAAGTGCTGCCACCTGCTCATTTTTATAGTATACAATAACATAACGATATTTATGCAATGATTTACTTTTATATAGAATCATATTTTCACCAAATTGAATGAACTTCCATAATATTTTATGCATACTGTATCAGTAGAACATTATACTATATTGATATAAATAAAAATGTTAAAATAATTTATAATTCTATTTTTGCTATATTTTTTATATATATATATAGTCTAAACAAAAGGCTTTTTTTGTATAAGCAAATCATATGAATCCGCATAGCGCATTGTTTTCATAGAGATAAAATGAAAAATAATTAAATCAAAACAAAATCATAATAAATTAAATCAGTAATACGTATATAACTTAAATGTCTTATATTGCTTTTTTTTTTTTTTTTTTTTTTTTTTGTCTTGGCAATAAATATTATGTTGAATGACTTCATCTGCAGTAACAATTAATAATTCTAATCCCGTATGTATTGTTTGTGAATGGAAAGAGATTCATGTGAGTACATAATATACTCATCATTTTAATTTTACCTTATACACCTATATGTAATGCTGCATACTAGCTGTACTGTATATTGACTAGAAAATTAGCTCCTTCATACAACTTGTATACTCAATCTTTAAAGACGTGTAAAATGGAAGATTTAATGACGATATATTCAATACACTACAGGGTAAAATTATTGTAATAAGAAATAAGATAGTTTATTCAGTCAATTCAAGAGTAACAATTACGGATTTACAGCAAGTGTTATGACTATATAGAGAGCGCAAAAATAGGTTTTCGACTATTGTCATTATGTCGACTATTGCTAGTTTTATTTCATATCTCCACCGATCTCAACCACATTTTAAACCAATAAAAAAATTGACTATTTTCGACTATTTCGAATTATTCCATTATATAGAAAAAAAAATGAACGTGTACATTATCCAACATATCAACATCAATTTTTGAATTGGGATTAAAAATAGCTCAGCTATAAAGTGTTTAGTTTTAAAAATTAAGATCTTTTTAAGAAGGTGTATATCTGTATATGGTGTGTGTGGGTATATATATATATAATGTCTATATTATGTACAGTATTATTGAACAAGTATAGGAATAAGGTCACTTTGTAATTATTTGTGTTGTGCAGCGTACGTATAGGGATATAAAAATGAACTGTATATTTTAGTTAACATGTATTAGTTTTTGACAAAAACAAATCAACAATTGAGAGATGTAGGGTATATGGTAAAACTCAAATCTGCTTCTTCACCATTAGTTATAATATTTGCATCGCAATAGTTGTGGTAAAGAAAAAAATCCACAGAGACAAGAAATCTGAGAGTTTTCGGGATTGATATCACAGCTAAGAAAAATTCCAAATCCAAGTAAAAAAAAAAAAAAAAATAAAGCGACAAAAAGATAAGAGGGATGTAACAGTTATCATCTTATTTTAATGTTTTAAAAATGGTAAGTAAAAGGTTAGTTCATAAATATAGACTTCATAGACATATATAATAAATCGATGTTGTTGCGGCTATACAATATACCACGGATCTACCTCTGGCGGGTTAGCTTACTTTCACACAACAACGTTTATCGCAGTAGCCTTAAAAACGTGTTTCTACATTAAGCGCGACAACTCATATTCGCGGTTCTACATTTATCGGATTTTTGCTTTTTTACGTTATTACGTTTAGCGTAAATGATGGTTTTTCATATATCTATACGTTTTTCAAAACACGTATCTACAAAAAAAGTGTTTTTACTGACATAATGCAAATAATAATAATTTACGTATGCATGGAAATACCCAAAATAATATTTTGAAATAAAATAAGTATTAATAAATAAATAAAATTTAAAAAATAAATTAATAATGAATAATTAGTTATTTTTTAACATCATTTTTTGTTAATTTTTATACTACCTATATATATATATATATATATATATATATATATATATATTACTATAATATTATTATATTTATGTGTCTATATAAGGGTTAGTTGTTGTTATACTAAAAATCATCCACATGTAACAAAATAAGCTACACAATTTGTGCTGTATTGAAAAATAGATAATATTGTAGAGCATAAATGTTGCTTTTTTTTAATGGCACAAGTAATTATAATGCTGAACATCTTATCTTAACTATTTTGTTATAGGTATAGTATAATCACTAAACAATAGCATAAATTTTGTTATTATGTATAAATGTTGCTGCATCTTTGTCCGTTCATAAGTAAGTTAAATCTTATTCTCTCGTCATTAAACAAAAAAAAAAAAAAAAAAAAAAAAAACACGTAAAAAGTAATAAGAAAATGAAATTATTTTCTTCATAAATTATGCTTTATAATTTTATATCTTATATAATGTAAATAAATCGGACAATGAAGAAATAAAATAAATGTTTTGCAGCAGCTCGACCTCCCTGCAAAAAGTGATGCCAAGGGCAGACACGTTCTTATACACGATCAATCGAAAGCTCATCGAATCGTTACAAACAAAAGTGTATGATACTTCCATTACATATATGTTAATCGATTTATTTATCTATTACGGTGATAGCTCATGCTCTCAATATTATGATTTTTTTTTTCATCACACTTCTTTTTGCATAGTGTAATCTTTCACCGTTGTTACTCAACATAATATATAATATTATTAGTATAACCCATATTTACCTTTAACATTGAAAATAATTATATTTATTATTTTACATATGAAAGAAAGTTACGTTATTCATTTAATAATTATATTATAGTATCTATTTATATAAATGTCAAATTAAATTTAAAGTATAACTATTATTATATATTAAAAAAAAAAAATAGGAGCATTGACATTGAATTTTTTCCCCTCTATTTTAAAAGAGCTCATATAACAAAGATTTTTTTATTGAATGAGTGGGACATAATTAAGACGGTAGACAATAGAAGACCGCATATCGACCCTGCAGCGGTATTCAACTAGGCAGGCGTGGTTGACATTGACTGCTGACTATACTAATGTTATGATATTAGCAAAAAGCGAGAGTGTATCCGCAGGAAAGTAACAAGGCTCACCTCACTCTCTCGCTCTCAAAACTATGCAGGAACAAAAGTGATGAGTTTAGGATTAAAAGGTACTTGCCTTGGGAATAACCACACATACAAAAAAAGTGTACCCGTTTGACACTTATATTATATTACATTTCCTACTATAATTTTTCATCTCTTTATTTTAGCATTGTAGTGCTAATTTAATTAATAGCTTTATTGTTTTAATATATTGTTACATTAATAAACTTTTTATTATATTGTTGTTGTTTTTTCAAAATTGCTGTTATTGAGTACGTGATTCGCTTTTTCACTTTTTTTTTTTTTTTTTTTTTTTTTTTTTTTTTTTTTTTTTTTGCCTTGTCAAGATAGAAACTGTAGCAATTAAAAACCGCAACTAACCATTGAATTTCTGAGTTTTTAAATTCGGCAGCTCATTAGAAAGCCTTTTTGTTATTATTATTATCACAGGAATGACGTTATGAATATATGACTTTATTTTTCATTTAAAATGAATAAATATATTTTGCAAAAAAAAAAAAAAAAGTGAAGCTTATACTGTATACATACATAGCCTAAGTTGCTAAAAAAAATAGTGATCTAATAAAATCAAAATTAACCTCTGTACCAACTCTGTACAATCACGAGCCACGAGCTTCGTTCAGTCGTCTAGCAGAATGTTGAGAAAACAATGTTCTTTTTGCAGCAATACACTACTTTAAAAATTAATTTGCAATTTGAATGTCGTGAATTGTTATATCAATTAAAATAAACATGAGTTCCATTCGTTCAATTCTGATTGGTTAAGTATTTTTATAATAATAGTGATGTATAAAAAAAGAAGGTTTTTTTAAACTTTTTGTTTAATTAAATGAGTAGACTATTACATTTTAATAAATGCAAATCATGCAGCAATCACATATATTATTATGCTGGTGGGTAAAATGAAGGAAATAAACTTGTATTGTCTTATTAATGTAAATAAAAAATACATATACGTTTCAAATGTTCAAAAAATGCACTTGTCTGTCATACTAAAAATGCAAGTACATGAAAATTCATGTACGGTCATTTTACTAAAAAATGAATTTCTATGGGTATATGGGAATAAAATTTATTTAAATTTAGATAGAGTTTTGCGTCAACTGAAATCTCCATCTGATTGCATTGAATTGTTATATAAGCCAATAGAAATTCATTTTTAAGTAAACTGACTGTACATGCCATAAGTTCCGGTCCGAGAGGTACAGTAATAATATATTACTACATACATACATATGTACAGTATACACAATAATACACAGTACAGTATAATATTATATATTACAAGACATATAAATACATTGAAATTAAAAAAAAAAATAGATGTATCTTGATATAAGCCTGACCTGTGTTTGCTGGAAATTTAGTAAAATTTGAAGAAAACTGAAGGAATTACTGACATATTATAGAATCGATGCATAATAAATCAAAAACAATATTTGCATAAATTTTTTTGACTAGTTCAGTCATGCAATAACGCCACAGTATTCGCCGACAAACAATATATCGTGAAGGTTTGTAAATGCGTCATTAAATTTTGGGCGTCTTTATTTATTTATTTATTTTTATTTATTATTATTATTTTTTTTTTGTACTTTTTTAAAATGTTTAGACGATGTTATTGGAGTGTTCTGATTAATAAATTAATTTTAAAACTTACCTTGTTATAATGTAACAAAAAAAAAATCATAAAAATTGGCCATAAAAAACTATTGTATATCAGATTCCGGAGTAGAGCGGAACAAAGTTGGAAACACATTAGAGTGAGTAAAAATGCGTGACGCATGCAACAAAAAAAAAAAAAAAAAATTTAAAAAAACAGAAGAGAGTTGAAGTAAGTCCAAGGGCAAATATCATATTCTAGGTCAAAAACTTTGACTAATTTTTATGTAATTATAACAAAGTACAGCAAGGAGTAGTTTTTATTTAAATAAATCTTAACACGCACATATATAGTGTTTTGTGAAACAGAAAAAAACATAGAAGTAGACTAAGGTACTCATATAACAATACATTACAATACATTATACATTGTACTGTAGATACATTTTCAATAAGACGAGGTTGTATTTAATTTGCTAAATATTTGATGTATAAATTATAATTTCAAACTTTTCAGTATGCAAATTCTTAATAGATAATTATTATATAAAAACAAATTTCCTTATTTTTAAACATAGACTCCTTTATGTTTTAATTTATGACACATGTTTGTATAAAATATATATTATAGGAAACATTTAAGTTTTAAAATAAATAATTATAATGGAAGTGGAAAAAATTTGACAGATACTTTCGATTTATTTATGTAGTTAATACTTTTATTTCATAATTAAATTCAATGAGTCGATGCTGTCTGGGCTTTAGAAGTAAAACTTTGGGGGGGGGGGGGTGATGTGAGTAAATTGTCAAATAGGTAAGTAGGTAAGGAACTAAATTTAAAATTATTTTAATTGATTTTTTTAAATATCTTATTTTAAATGCTTTATATGCACAGTAAAATATGAAGTGTAAAATAAATATACCCATTGACGGCGCAATAATTAAATAATTATTATTCACTTCCTTCTTAAAAAGTGCTTTTGTCTCATTGGTCTACAAGGAAAAATTGAACACCTTGTGACGTCATAGTCAAGAAAAAAATTGCATCATTGTTTGACTGCAACAATCAAATGTCAATCAAATATACATAATGCAAATTTATGTTATGCAATACCTGGTAACAAGATAAAACTAGTTTCATAAGAAAAATCTAAATAAATTAGTTTCAAAAGATTGGGATACTTTTAATATATATATATATATATATATATATAATATATATATATATATATATATATAAATATATATATAATAGTTTTCATGTAACACACACCTTTTAATCATATTATATTATTTATTCATTTGTACCAGTTAAATTTGCGTAGCTTTAATAATTTTTGGAATCAATTAACTTAATGATTCAACACAATTAGGATTACATGTAGGTAGCTGACTTGCATTTTAAGTACCTATTTGCATTAAAAGGCAACCTATAAACTTGTTCATTTCCTGAGAAAAAAACATGAAAAATAAAAATAAGATTGATTTAAAAGTGATTCTACAGTTTATGATTCAAAAAATGTATTATTAAACATTATTTAATATTTGTACCATACTGCTAAAATTGAATTAAATTTTCATTCAAGTTTTGCCTTTACTTTTATACTCCCCCCCCCCCCCCATTCTTTAAAAGTAATTATGTTTTATTATTATTTATTTTCATGAAACACATACTGTGTTATGTCCATGACTTTCCATATATTGTTACTATATAAAGCAAAATGTTGATTTAAGTGTACTTAAAATTTAAATCCAATTTGTGAATTCATTTAAGAGTTTTGTCAATGTGCATAACAATTGCATAAAAAAAAAGTATTAATCTCTACAATTTTTGAAGGGCAGAATCTGTTATTTAATTTTATAACAAAAGAATTGTTGCGAAAATGAAATGTTTTTATTTTTCGGATTAATATACCAGTATAAAAATGTATGATAATTTTGTAAATTCGATTGTTTTGTTTTCGGTGTATAATTTTTGTATATTATTATTCAAATGTATAAAAATAAGATAAATCTGATTTAGCGACAGGCTGAGTAAATCTGAAATTTTAAGTTTGAGCACAAAAATATATACAGCCTATGAGCCTATAATTGGATAAAACCACCTGTTTTCAAAGAATGCATAAATTTATACGTTAAAAAAAGTCTATGACTGTATCTCCTTAATTAAATAAAAAAAAAATCAAGATATTTCAGAAAAACATAAAATATTTATCTCTAAAAACCTTGAAAATTTGCTATATTTTTGCGTCTATTGTTGTTATTCTATTATCGTAAAAAAAAATGACGTCATTTTTTATATCTGATTCTAAAACGCACTGAATCAGAATTCAAATTAATCATATTATGATATCATGATATTATGATATCTCTAATTCAAATGACGTCAGTGCATTAATTGAAAACAATTAAAGCAGCAACAAATAAGTTTAATTGTCTGAACCCAAAAACCCAAGTAACGCAGAGCAGGGATATATAATGCAAATCATAAATAAACATTAATGATATAAATTTTATGTGATATTTTTTTTTATTTTTTGCCTAAAGTATGTATTAGTATGGAAATTTTAATTAACGTATCGTTCATCATGAGTATTTCTATAAGGCAATTTAGTATAAAAAAGGTTTGCAGAGTTTTCATATAGTTTTTTTTATATGGAATCTTTTAAAAGAGTATAAACTGATCAATTTATTAGTTTTTTTTTCTTCTTTTAGAGCAATAGTTAATATCTTGGTCACTCTTAAATTATGTATTTTGCTCGAATGTATTGCCATTCTGTCTTCTTTAACAAATAAGAAAGACAAATCAAATTAATGTTTGTTGATTTTCAAATTTGCAGGAAAAGTTGTGAATAATAAATATTAGATGCTAGAGTCTCACATTCCATAGCAGTGACATAAGCTGAGATATTTTATTGTTATCACCTAACAATTAAATTTAGCATCTTGACTTTGTCGTATTAATTCAAGGTTAATTTGAAGGAAAAAAAAAATAAATAACTTGGATATTTTTTTGGATGATTGGACTCGGTGACGATTTGAGTAATTTATATAAATACACACACACACACACACACACACACACACACACACACACACACACACACACACACACACACACACACACACACACACACACACACACACACACACACACACACACACACACATATATATATATATATATATATATATATATATATATATATATATATATATATATATATAATTCAATTTTACAAATGAGTAAAATCACCCCTTTAATTGGGTGGAAATCTGAATGATATTTTCTGAGTTTCAGCTCTGTATTTATGTAATAATAATAAAAAATAATTTGACAAATAAAAACAAAATCATTCAATCGTTTAGTTGTGTAAATTATTAGAGAAATTTTAGCTTTATTTATGACTTTAAATTTATCTTATATAAGTCAACATTTCTCACTATATGAATAAAAAATAATTAAGTTTTTTAATATCTTGCTTTATTGGTAAAATTTATTTAATTATCTCTATAATATTTACCAAAACATTTCCATAATGTTAAAAATTTATCCAATCAATAAGAATAGGATAGGATATTTTTAAGACTCATATTTTGAAGGTGCAAACATGGTATAAATAATAGGAAATAAAATAAAATAGCACAGGTCATTCCAGGTCACATCAGTTTTTAATTTAAATAAGTTAAATGTTTGTAATAAATGATATTTGGTTTTGATGAATCATTTAGTAATAATAAAGCTCTTATAAATTTCGAAGCCATAATAAGACTACAGAATGAGTAAGGTACTATCGCATATGTTGTGAGTTTAATTGTTATTGTATCAGTCAAATTAAGTGTAAATGCGGTATATATTAACTATATTTTAATTTGAGAACGGATATTTGGAGATGATCTTTATGGTCGGACAGAGCAGCAACAGCAGCAGAAGCACATGATATGTGACGCCGAGGAGACGAAGGTTACTTCGACAGGTAAAGCTAGGCTGGCCAAGGTTGCTTGGAGCTGATATAAGACGGTGGACACCGCGGCTCGACACCCAGTCTCTGTACAAATGACGCCCTCCTCAAGCCTCGCGGTCCTCGCTTGCACGCTGCTTTGTGCCTCTTCGGCACATGCTGACCTGCACAAACTTCGTAAGTACCTCATCAGTGACTTATTATTATTTACCCATAGTTAGCAATGATGTTGAAGATTGTAATTTATTTCTTATATACTTATAAAGCAAAGAAAAATGTTACGGAATTTGATGATAATAGGTAATGAAAAGCCAATTATATCATAATGACTGTCAAACAAAAATAATATATAACAAATTTACCGCAAAGAAATATTCATATAAAAAAAATCACTTTTATTTTTTATGTACCTATTTTATTTGACAAGTTGTTTTCATTGTTATACAAGCAGTGGCAGCGACATACAATTAAACAACGCTAAGAAATTTCCTTAAGTATTTTCTTCTTATTATTATTTTTCAATCACTTACTTACTTGCATCTACTTTATAAAACCGGTGGATAAACATTCAAAACAAACGCGTCCTATTTTTATATATTTTCACGACCTACGTTAAAAACATTTGAACACCTTGAAGAAGTTTCTTGCTCCGAGAAATTTCAAGGAAGTTTTTGGCTTCTAAATTCTGGGTGAAATGAAATCCAAAATTAATCCCTTCAAAGTCTTTGAAAATTAGCAGATTATTAAAAATTTTATTTTACAGTTTATATATATATATATATATATATATATATATATATATATATATATATATAGGCATCAATTCAATTTCTTGTTCATAGTAATAATCTAGCATGGTATTTTCTTCTGTATTCTAATTACGAGCAATAAAACTTATTTTTCAGCTCGATACTTCAAGGTTTGCGAACGCAATGATCCCAAATTTGGTGAATGTGTGGTTGAATCTGTGAACAACCTGAGGCCGTACTTAGAAAAAGGTAAGTGAAAGATACAAAACTACATCTCAGTTGAAAGGTATTTCAGTTTCCGATGACACTCAATGATACTTCCTAATATATGAGTTTAACAGAAGTTCAAGAGCGAATGTTAATTTTTTCCCCCTATATAAAGGTGTACGCGCATTCAGAATTCCTCCCTTGAACCCTCTATTGCTGGATGAAGTTATGATAAACGAGGGCTCTGGACCAGTTTCCATCAATCTCAAGCTCAGCAAACTGCACGTTTATGGTGGAGAAAAGTACAAAATCAAAAGTGTTAGGTGAGCTATACAACATTAAAATCTAGATTAGAAACATTTATCAATTTTTTATATGTATCAATAATTTATATGATATTTTTTCTTCTTTTGAAATTTTTTTCTCTCATTATATTTACACACACCCCATAGATATAATCCTATTAAAGTTTTCAAAAGGTTTCATTGTAATATTATTATTGTATAAGATTGTATTTTTATTTGCATGCATTCAAAATATTCTTACAGAGAAACTGGCGATTATTATCTGCTAATATATCCGAAGTCTTATCAATAGAGACAAAACTACATATATATATATATATATATACATTATTTTCATTACTTATTATTATTTATAATTTCTGTATAATTTTATTTGTTGGTTGACAGGAGTGAGCTAGATAAATACAAGCTTCACTTCAAGTTGGACATTCCAGTGCTCGAGATGATAGGCGACTACGAGATGGATGGCCGAGCGCTACTGCTGCCTCTTCGTGGCAAGGGCAAGGCAAACATTACTGTCTGTAAGTGATTCTGTATATTAATTAACAATCCTTTCAATTATAATATACTCTGACATTTTAATCTAAAGTATAGGTATAGCCTGAAATATAAATTGTGTCAGAATTATTATTATTATTTACTCATTCGTTCGTTTAGTTAATTTTATTTCCTTTACTTCATGGTAGTATTTGAATTGTTCGGAAACATAAAAACATTAAATTCACACATCTGATTTATATTTCAATTTTAAGAGAAAAATGCGGTATAGGAAAAAGTGTGTGGTGTTTTCCGGTCAGCAAGGGCATGCAAGGTGAGCGACATTGATTCTAGATTTCGGCAACTGCGGAGGTCGCTCTCTTGCGAGGAAGTAACGTCTATCTATCTCCAAAGCCAAGGCAACAAACAATTCCATCTCGCATTCCAAATAACTCTTGTTTTGAACATTTATGTAAATTTAATGTAAAATAATGATTTGCATTTTATCACAATTTCTCGATGAGACTGCATCGAGATACTAAATCACTATTATGATGTTTTTTATATATACAGTTGAAATTTCACCTGAGGCTACTCTTATTGGAAGACCAGAGATGCGAGATGGAAAACTTTACATGGAAATGGAAGACTTCCCAGTCAAACTAAACCAGGCAAAACAACTTACTCTAAACTTCGGAAATCTCTTCAATGGGAACAGAATGCTTGGTGAGTCATCAATTATTAATTATTACATTGCACCCGTTTGAGTATTTTTGGGTAATTACAGCGAGCTATAGTAAGAAAAGAAATCGTCCATGACTTATGTTTTAAATATTTATTTAAAATTTTAACTTTTTTCTTCTTCTTCTTTGCTTTGTAGGAAATATATAGTTTTTTTTTTCTTTTACTATTTACTTTTTTGTTTTATATTAACAAATCAGAGTTTTAGAGGCCATAGTCAAATTTCCTGTTTTCAGACCAGTTCTCATATCGTGTCTACTTTTTTTTTTTTTTTTTTTTTTCCACTTTTTTTTCTACTCTTAGGAAGCCTAATTAATTAACTAATATGCCTTGTTGAAACTTTTAACCATGACTTTTTTTTATCTGCACTCATTAACAAACTTAGATTGAGCCAAAAATTAATTTCAAAGTAGTATATTTGTTATAATATATAGTTTACATTTTTGAATTTTGAAATACAGTACAATGGAGGTTATCGGTTTAAAAAATTGCTTAAAAATTTTCTATGGCTTAAAACACGTAAAAGTATATCTAGTATTTCCCGTTTAAATTTCTACAAAATCGGCGGATTTCTTTTCTCAAAATTGCAAAAAAAGAAAAAAAAAGAAAAGTTTTTTTTCCTATAAGCATAATGTTAAATTAGGGGACCCTTAACTTTCCCCGCGTCTCCCCGCTCGCTAAACTGATAAGCTCCATTGATTTTTTTTACTCCCAATGAATAAAACGTAGACGTTATTAAAAAAAAAAAATCTTCCAAAAATAACAATAATAATAATATAATCATTGGGGGGTGAAAAAAAAAAAATCAAATATTCCAAATTTCAAAAATGTAATTAATAAATTATAATGTACATACATATAGTTTGAAAATAATAATTGGCATAACCGAAGTATTTTAAAAAGTACAAATAAAGTCATGGTTAAAAGTTTTTAACAAGGCATATTAATTAAGTTGCCTCTGTGAGTAGAAGAAAAAGTAGACAAGATTATGTGAACTTGTCTGAAAACAGGAAATTTAAATATATGGCCTCTAAAACTGATTTGTTGATATAATATAGAACATTATATATTTTTTTAATTTGTTGAATAATTATTCTGCGTGTTTCATCTATACACTCTAAGAATCCGTAAATTTTACATTTTGCATTCTTAATTTAAAATTTATTCTTTGCATGCATTTAATTTACCATATCTAACTCTAAAGTGACAAAAGACAATAAACACAAATAAAATCATATTTAGAACACTGAATTGCTTTTTTATAAGCGCATGATTGGCTGTAGTTTTGCTAAACGAAATAAAAAGACAGTAAATTATATTATAGAAAGTGTAATGTTTTATTGTTTAAATAAACGTACGATAGAGAGGTGACGCAATTTAGTTTAGTATCGTGGGGTATAGGTAAGACGTGACGAGTACGCGATGCATACAGATTTGAAGCACAAGGCCAAGCCACTTACATCACAAAAAAAAAAAATTATATACATGCATGCATGCATGCATTACCTATATCTTTATAAAACTGAAGGCTACCGTGCATTCCAAGACGCGATTAGTATGACATCAAATTAAATACCAATCACCTTATCAATAATATAATGAGCAAAAAAAAAATAAATTTATATAACTATATTTATAGTCATTTTGATCAATTGATTTATAAACTATAATTGTAAAGCACATTATAGTTAATTATTATAATTGCTTTTTATAATTTATTACCTGTTTCACTACTGTTTTATTACCTGTTTTATTTCTGTTTACCGCCCCCCTTTGTTATAAAAAGTTCATCTTTAATAATTAATGATACTAAAAAAATTATATGGTTATGTTATGTTTTTCTTCATGGATTTGTGTTCTATATTCGATATTTTGAATTTTGAAGTATTTACTATACAGAATAATATATTTGAGTTGTAATGCTTTTTATTATTATTATTTTTTTTTTTTTCACTTTTTTTTTTTTTTTTTGAGTTTGAAATTGAAAATAACTGAATAACTGAACTGTAGCGGGGGAAAGGAGGTGAGTCTAATTACAAATATGAAATTGATTGTTTAAAATACCATTACACGAGAAATCCCCACTTTTAACAAAACAAATCAAAATATTTATAATTACAGGTGACACCACAAACCGTTTCTTGAATGAGAATTGGCGAGAGCTGATGGGAGAGCTACAGCCTATAATCGAAGAAGTTGTGTCTGCGTTCCTCATTAGTGCGTCTCAAGGCATCTTCCATTCTGTACCTTTTGACAGTCTCTTTCCTGAGAAAACACAATCAACGTCAAACGCCGAGGCTTGAACTTATTGATCAGATCTCACAAGAAGACCAAAGTATAGAGCACTTAATTTTTCATAAATATGAACAGTATAAAATACACTCGTGACTTTGCAAAGCAATCAATTTTTATATAGGCAGCATAATATTATGTTCTGTACTGTACCGACCGTGTGTGTATATTTTGCTAATGAAATTATCAATGTTCTCATTCATTATAGTTAGATTATATACTCAATCGCAGTTTGTAATTTAATCAAGTTTTATTTTACACAAAATTATACGAACATTCTATAGAGCTTGAAAAATTAACTATGATTATTTCTGTACATATTGAACTGTTTAATGTTGTCGAAGAATATAGAGAATGTTAGTATGATTGCTATAAAATAGGTTATGCTTTGGTACATATATTTCTGTGATATAACGCAGCTCTAAACCACAAGCTTTAGATTTTATAAGATTTATGAATTTTAATTTAATATACGACCTTATACTATTACCTATTAATTATAAGCTTTTTTATTACTAAGAATAATTTTATTTGTGTAAATTTTGTTGCTTATAGTAACAAAAATGATGAATAATATTATTAAATTATTTTTAATTATGTGTTATAATTTAATGGAGTGGAACTGGAATGATATTTTCTATACTATTTATAAATCGTAAACTTTTTCATATAGTTCTATATTTTATATAGACCTGGAGCTATACACGAGACGGAACGATAAGAAGTATTTTTAAATGTTTGCCTGTATTTTGTAATTCTGGCAACACATTTAGTTCCTTTTATATCTTATCAATTAGTAATGTTATGGAAAAGTATAAAAATGTGAATTAACTAGAATATCAATTTGTATACAAGCTATTTAAGGGCAATAGATTTAATATAAATAAAATAATATATCCATATATATGATAAAAAAAAAAGGTTTTTTTTTTTCAGTTGTTAAAAATTGTCTCACAATTTAGCTTCTGAAAAATAATGTCAGTTAAGCTTTACAGGTTAAATCTGTACATACTGTAATTATACACTGTGAGAAATTTATATTATGTAACAATAAAAGGGATCAAATGGAGTGAATCTTTGTTTGTTTTACACGGTATACAGTATATATACGACACCTATACGATGAATTTATTTTATTTTAAAAATTTTTATATACAGTTGCATCAAAATATATCATAATATATAACTTCAGTAAATTAGTGTAATAATGTCTCTTTCGAATACTATATTAATTGATGATTATTGATTTAAATTCTGTGTGTATAAGAAAATAATAAAAATTTCTCTATGTAGCTTTCTTATATAATAATAAAATTCGGAACGCTACACCGCATGGATATGCACTTTTCAAGCAAAATTTTAAGCCATAAACAACATGTGTGCTTTTTAATGAGTAAACATGAAATGGGATCTACAAAACTGTTAACAAAGTTTACCAGAATGTTAAATGTTAATGTAACCCCTCATGAGATAACGTAAAAATACAGTTAAGGTATGCTATTTACGTGACCATTCATTATTTTTATATGACGTCATATATATATATATATATATATATATATATCTATATATATCAGTGGCGTAGCCAGGATTTTACCACGGGGGGGGGGGGGGGGTTCAAGCTAGAAATGCTGGAGCGAAGCCCCCAAAAGCCCGATGCCCACCTTTTTTTAATCAAATTTGCACTTGAAATGATTTATAATGAATTTAATTTTAAAAGAGGTAAAACTTAGTTTGTAGATTTTGGACGTGCCAAAATGTGGATTTGCTTCTGACAATACAAAAATTAAACCTGCTACATTTTACTTGCTACATTATTAATATTATTTTATTCTAGAGACAAAACTTTTTGATATTTACTCAATGTCTTGACTGGGACTATGGAGTGGATTAATACAACATGGCAAGCAAAAAAAAAAAAAAAAAAAAAAAAAAAAAAGGCAGAAAGTTGAATGGATCTACATAATTAGGCAGACCCATTTTTTGTCGAAATTTTCCAAAATACAGATCTCGCATTCTAGCAATGTTTTCAAGCTCCAAATATTTTTAAGGGTGCATTTTTTAAAGAATTCTTTAAAATAGAAAAATTGTTTTAAAATTAACTAAAAATTATATGAATTACTGTATTGACTGTATTTCATTTTAGCACTGCATTTATACGCAGCCCGCAGTACATAAAACAACTGATGACCGCAACCCGAAGTACATAGAAACTATAAAAATATATCACTAAACGTTATACTGAAAGAAAATTTTTACTTTACATTGTTAAAAGATCATTTAAGGAATTCAAAATTACAACCTTAAAATAAATTTGAGCTTCAAATCATTAATACAATGCAAGATTTTTTTTTTTTTTTTTTTAGTGTAGATTTTGCCGTATTATATAATACACACTTTAGTTTATCCGTTTAGTCTATTTTTTAAAAATTTATTATTATTATATTTTAAGTTCAAAAGTATACTCATCAGGTAATATATTGTTTTACGGCAAAATAAAAATCAATCAAAACTAGAGAGAATTTCAGCAACTCGTGTACGTAATTTTTGCTATATAAGTTTACTCCTTTTAGTCTTTTCTTTCTAAACTGGCTAACGTTGTCTTGTCCTGTTCTTTTGGTCATCTATCACTTCTGCTTCTGGTAATTTCTTTTTAGGATAAAAAAAAATTCAAATATTATGGTAATAACTAATAAGTAACAACTAATGCATATCTTTAAAAAATATTTCCCAATTAACTCTTAATTTTTTTTAACTATATTTTTTGTTAACATAACAGATTCAAAAGAGAATGAGTATATAAGTTGGAACAAAACTGGCCAATTTAAAATAAAGCCAAAAAACTAATGACAAATTATAATGGAAATTGCAAAGAATGTCTCTAATGGGGAGTTTTTATCCTTACACCGCAGTTTTGAGTTTTTTGTCTAACTTTATTGCAACAACAGAAAAATTAATATCATCGAATATGGACTTGTATAAACTTAATATGCTTGAAAACTGGATTTTACTTTAAAAAAAAAAAAATTCACGGAAAATAGAAAATTTACAATTAAATGTAAAACGTATAGTTACCCGTTTGGTAAGTACTATACATACATATACATTATACATACATACCTATATCATGACGCCATAATCCCTTTCGGGGTAGGCCAGGACGAATCCTTTCTAGTAATTAAGTAGAGGGCTTACAATGATCTGTGGCTTACCAGACCACAGGCTCTACCCTTAATACCACAGTCCTCTGGGCTCCTAATACCGCAGACCTGTGCAGCTCGGACCACCAAATCTTACGACGGCAGCACTCGCCACTATGGACGAGAGGTGGTCAAACTGCCTGGCCAACCCACGCATTGCAGCGGAAACGTACTCATTGAAACACACTGAAACTTCACCGTTCTAACCACCGCTCTTACAAAGGCCAACTCGGCTTGGTTTCGAACGCCGAACCTCCATAGCGTGCCAAACGAGCACGCTATAGCGTGGTTATAACCACTACACCACATGGGCAGGTTAGTACTATTTTGTATTATTTATTTATATATATATTTATTTATTTGTCACCCAAAAACAGGCTTGCGCCCACTACATTGGCGGTACACTCAGTACAAATAATCAATGGATTACAAAGTAAAAATAACTAAAGTAAAAATAACACACGCATGCACATATTAAACATTACATTTAGAATACAGATTACTTATTATTAACATAATCATTGCTGTTCAACATATTCCTATTATACAACATTTTTATTGTATTGCAGGAATCATTGAAGATATCAATGTTTAGTCATTACATAATGTTGTAGCTCGTTATAAAGGAGTTATATATATAGCTTTAAAGCTATAAAGCTATAACTAAGGTCTATACCGCTGTACTATATCAGTGAATATAAGAATGTAAAATTAGTAAAAACTAAAAATTTAACATATTCGGGCAAAGCGAGAAATTTTTTTAAATATTTTTTCTCCTAAAATACGATTTTCGTTACACAATTTTTGTTAAACATTTATATTTTTTATATATATTTTCCAAATCCACAGGGGGGGGTGAACCCCCCCCCCCTGGCTACGCCACTGATATATATATATATATATATATATATATATATATATATATATATATATATATATATTATATATATATATATATATTATATATATATATATATATTATATATATATAATATTCTAAGTCTATATAAATGCATCTATCATTATCACCTATCATCGCGTGCATAAGCCACACTATAATACTCAGGTCGAATTATATTATTTATTTTATTTTGCATATATACACGTGACTTTTTATATTAAGGTATTATATATATAGGGGAGTCTCAATTTGCTTTTTTGTATCAAATTTCCAAATTTTTGCAATTTTAGCTATGCGGGCGGTGGTGTGCAGTTAAAGGCATATTATAATATAACAAATAATTATACTACACTGGTTACGGTTTCCCCTACCATAAAAATTTCAGCTCGTCCATCCATCAACACGACAAAATGCACGAAAATTAAGAATTCGTAATATAATGTATTATGCTATATATAGCATAGCAGTAATATTATATAGCGTCAATCATTCAATATAGCGCTGTGGAGTGGAGATCTAGCTGGTGATCGAAATCTCGATTCTCGAGGATGGCAAAAAGTATGTCGAGAAGTGAAGTATGTAAAAAATTTGAAACTTTTTGCCGCCAAAAGGAAACGCCATCTTGAAAAATTGAAAAACAGCTGTAAAAGTAAATAAACAAAAAAGGCTTCGCTTATTCTGCAATTTTTTTTTTTTTTTTAATTTTAAAAGGTAATTGCTGATTAATTATAATGCAGTTAACGATTCTTTGAATGTAGTGTAGTGACAGAAGAATTTTATGAGTTAAAATGCAATCCTAATACTTATCCTTTTTTTGGCGTCGTGCATAGTATGTATGTATGGTATGAACCGTATATATGAATGATGGTTATGATATTTGTATGATTATGATTTGTACGCACAACGTACACATACATATACTCTTTTGGAACACAGCAAGTGTTTTTATTGATAACACAATTTTTATATACATATTATAAGTGTATTTCATATGTATACATATGATCATTACCACTATAATCTGACATTAAACTTCAGTTTATTGCTATCAATGTATGTATATGTACAAGCATGTTTATATTTACAGGGTCTCCACACAAAAGTCTCTGCTGAAAAATGGATTCAGATGAAAGTTTTGACGAAGGTAATAATAATAAATAATGGCTCAGTTTGTAGTTTGTTTAGCTTAAAGTAAATAATTTAGTATTAAGTAGTATATATTGAATGAGTAAATAAAATATTCTATCTTATCATCAGATAAATGTATACATACATAATATTATTATTATAAAATTGTTAACCGTCTCAAAATACTTGATCTGTATTTTGGTACGTGTTTGTTACGTATTTTGTTACATACAATAAGGACTGCGGGTAAGGTACAATTTACTCGTCTGGGTGCAACAAATTTATAAAGAGTTGTACTAGTTTACAAATACATAATAAATTTACATTTATCTGTCTTGTGACACAAAAGTGTTGTTCATAAACCCTGTTTTCTTGCACCAAAAAATGTGCATTTTACATTTGAATAACCATAAGTGATGTGATGATCATCATTTTAAGAGCAGAAAACAGGGTTTACAAACAGCATTAATTTCAAAGACCTAAAATGAGTGTAAATTATTTACCAATAATAACAGTAATAATAGTACAATTACTGTACCATATCAATCAAGTGCTTCAGGTTAGTGTGTAGCTATTAGTCCTATAAAAGTTATAGTCACCGTAATAACAATATAATGCTAATCCACAAAGGGAATACCTTTGATTTTTACCTTTATACACCATCATAGCCTTATAATTATGATTGTGTGTTAACTAAGTGTTGTTTCTAGCAAGTTCAAAAATGACCAGCGCTGTTTCAGAGGGTCTATCTGCCTCGGATTCAGACTCGGACTTGCAAGTCATGCTGCACAGCCTCATTTGCCAGGGCAAAGATGCTGATATTGAAGAAATGAAGCAAAAACTTCAGGAGAACTTTGGTGCTTTAGAATTTAACAGTTCTGCAGAGCCATTCCATCATACTCCTCTCCAGCAAGCAGTCCAAATGAGGCATTTAAAATGCATCGATTTCATGCTGGAGGCTGGGGCAAATATAAACGGCAAGAATAACTTTGGCACAACTGCATTGCAAGTTGCACTGGGACTTCAAGATGGACTACAACTTGTGGAATTGTTGCTATCAAAAGGAGCCAGTCCAAATTTTGTGCCTCGAGATAATGATCCTGGCTTTAATCGTACCTCTAATCTAATTATAGTGTCATCTAGCCAAACTTCACTTAACAAATTGGAATTGCTGTTAAATTATGGAGCTGTTACAGAAGATTTAGAAAATATAGAGTTTACTACCTACTATTTCTTCCACACACCATTAGCAGTAAGCATTTTCCATTGCAACTTGGCTGCTACCAAATTACTATTGCTGCATGGGGCAGTGTATGATCTTCGTAAAGTAAATATTCGTATATCACCAGATCTGATTGACAGACATTCCTTACCTCACATTTTAGTACGATATTGTACTAAACAAGTAGAACTAAAGAAAATGGCATTTGATATGCTACAACAGTTTGGAGTTGACATACAGCAAAAGAACAGACATAATGTAACAACAAAAGAGTATGTCATTACAATGGGGAGGAATGGCCAGGCAACACCAGACTATGTCAAGGCTGTTGTGGAAATGATTGATGAACTGACCCAGGAACCCCTAACACTACAAAGTTTGTGCAGAATAGCAATCAAGGAAGCCATTGGTCATAGATATGTTCAGAAACTTCCGCAGCTTCCATACTTGCCCCCTCAAGTCACAGGATTCCTAAATTTTGATGAATTTAGTTTTTAATATGTATGCAAGATATTTTGAATACTTGGTGTTCATAGTGATATAAACATAACTCAAAGAGTTCATTAAATTCCAGTACATGAAACAATTTTTAAAAAATTGTATTTAAATTGGCTTTTGATTAAACCACTCAAGTTATTATTATTGCAGATTTATTTTTAATTAATATATTACGAGTATAATATTATGCTTTTTGATAATTTTAACAACATTTGAAGTTTATATGTCTGATGATTGGGTGATGGTGTGAAACCTCTTAGATATCGATCTTGTTGCGAAAAAAAGGCCTATCTCGTTTTTTGTCAGTGGAAGCAAAAGGCCTATCTCTTATTTTGTCAGTGGAAGCAAAAGGCCTATCTCGTATTTTATCAGTGGAAGCAAAAGGCCTATCTCGAGCGCCATCTACATAACGTTCGGGAACGAGATAGGCCTTTTGCTTCCACTGATAAAATACGAGATAGGCCTTTTGCTTCCACTGACAAAATAAGAGATACGCCTTTTGTTTCCACTGACAAAAAACGAGATAGGCCTTTTTTTTGCAACAAGATCGATATGTACAATTCTACAAAGTTAAATATATTTTCTATTTTTAAAATAATGAATTTTTATTTAAATAAATTTGTGTAAAAATTTATCTATTTTAAGCAATATCGTGCGTTATTATTTTTTGAACCCTAACCTTTATAGAATTTCCATAAATACACGCCTGATAGGTTTTAAAAAGTTAAAGTTTTTACTGTAAAACTCTCACATTAAAATAATAATAATAAAAAAAAGTTAAAGTTTTCCAAATTAAATTTTTGAAAGATGGTCTGATTTGATCTCAGCCAGCTCAGCCCCATGAAATTATTTAAAAAGAAATGCTAGCAATAGTATTATTTTTATATTTCTTAGGAACATTTACTATTAATTTTATTGCATTCACTGAGAATGTCGGATCAATGTGTGCTACAATTGCAACTGGGTGAAGACTGCAGAACTAGACGCGTAACGTTACTTCAAATGACGGTTTCTAGTTCTGCAGTCTTCACGCAGTCGCAATTATGGCGCACATTTGATCGGACATTCTCAGTATATGAGATAACCTACTGTATATAGGTACTGTGGTTCCGTGTGGTTCTGATTGAGAATTTTTTTGAAAAATGGCGCCTGATATTTTGTATCCAATCAAAAACCAGGATTGTCAGAACATTTTTGTGTTTTGTTTTCTTATTGGATGCAGCTGACGTTTTGCTTACCAGTTGAGTTGCTTACCAAGAACCAAAATTTGCAGAAATGACAACCTAAACAACACTATAGCACCCCAAAGAGGAATGTTTCAGACACAAAGATATTAAAACTGTCGCAAGATAAACATTTTGCACTTGCATCAATAAAAGTCAACAATTACAAAACCAGAGGGTATATACATACTGCTGTATTTCATAACTTAATAATTGATTGCATTTTTAAGCAGCATACAAATTTTGCTTTCATATTAGCCATAAAAATAATTTTACTATTTAATTATTGTGTAATTAATAGCGTATACCAATAATAACATTTTTTATTTCCAGGATGAGTAGAGTGAAGTCAACACATTCAATTTCCCTGCACGATGAAACTTGCACTGGCAGTGAGGATAACATTAACCAAATGAAGTTAAAACTTCAAGAAAATCCAACACTAATACATTTATATAATAATTTTAAAATACCCTTGCATGTTGCAGTCTGTGAAAATCATGAATTATGTGTGCAATTTCTGCTATCGGCTGGAGCAAATGTAGATGCTATGGATGTGTTAGGAAATACATCACTGCATCTTGCTATCTATAGTAAAAATGTTGAACTAGCTAAAATTCTACTCAAGCATGGTGCAAATGTAAACTATGAACCCATTGAACAATTTGGTGATCTTGTACAAGCGAAACAGAATTACTTATGTATTGCTAGCAGACTAACATGGTATGAGATGGTTGAGCTACTACTTCAGCATGGAGCAAATACTGAAGATAATTTAGGTTATCAATCACATTTGCAATCACAAAGCCTACTAACACCAATCTCTATTGTTACATGTGAGGGAGATACTCAAATTATCAAGTTGTTACTCTTATATGGTGCTAAAACTGACATCATGCATATTAATTCTAAAAGTAAGAAGTATACACTCCCATTTTTATTGTTTAGATCATGTGAACAACCTAGTCCCTGTAAAATTGAAATATTAAAAATATTTCATGTATTTGGCACCAATATTTCCCACTTAGAACCCTATGTTAATAATAGTGATTACAAATTATATCAAGGATATAAAAGTCTTCTATCTCACCCAATGAGTTTACAAAACTTAAGTAGGATCTCTATTTACAGAGCTATAAGAAAAAATTATATTCTTAATGTGCAAAACCTCAAAACTATTTTGCCTCCACAAATAATGGACATACTTAATTTTACAGAAATCTAATAACAAAATTTTCTATTACTAAAAATGTTAACTACTATATTATCTTGCAAAAGTATTCCTTTTGTGGATAGATGTACATTCAGTTTATGGCAGAAGGTCCAAACTAAGGACAGGCAGAGCCCCACTAGTAGAAATAGAAGACTGGCAAAAGTGAATTTAGAAAGAAAAAAAAAAAAAAAAAAAAAAAAATTGAGCAAAATGATACAAAGAGCTAGCAGACAACTTTGTGTTCCTGTCTTGATTCAACACGCTTTCTTTTGGGGAAGTGTTAGAATTTTCTCAATGTACTGGCACATAAATTTTTACTTTAGCTTCCTGAGCTTTTGTTTTCTTGGACAAAAGAATAATAATCAATTTAAGGAAAAAAACATCGCGGTTAGGATAAATATTAAAGAAAAGGATAGAATAACCAGCAAGGGCCTTACCACAGTAGAAGTTCTATGGAGAGGTCGAAGTCTCGCATGGCACAGTGTTTTGTTATAAAAAAGTTCATTTTATAACTGAGAGCTTTCGTCATATATTAATGACATTATCAATCAAAGAAAATTACTTGAGCACATCACTAAGCAGTGTCTTGTCTTGTACTCAGTGCTTAGTGATGTGCTCAAGTAATTTTATTCTTTGATTGATAATGTCATTAATATATGACAAAAGCTCTCAGTTATAAAATGAACTTTTTTATAACAAAACACTGTGCCATGCAAGACTTCGACCTCTCCATAGAACTTCTACTGTGGTAAGGCCCTTGCTGGTTATTCTATCCTTTCCCAAAAGAATATGTATATTAAGGAAAATAAACCATCGCGGTTAGGTATGATAAATTGAAAGAAAAGGATAGGAGAAAACCAGCAAGGGCCTTACCATAGTGAAGAGAGTCCCATAGTTTGGTGAAAATCTTGCTAGCACAGATATAAAATAACTAACACATTGGAAATATTTCGGCCATCGACTCCAAGAGAGATATGGAGCAAGTTATGCCTTCATCAGTCCTTACAGACTCAGAGAGATAGTTTCTATTGGAGTCGATTGCCGAAATATTTCCAATGTGTTAGTTATTTTATATCTGTGCTAGCAAGATTTTCACCAAACTATGGGACTCTCTTCACTATGGTAAGGCCCTTGCTGGTTTTCTCCTATCCTTTTCTTTCAATTTATCTTTCCCAAAAGAATAATAATAATAAAAAAAAAAAATAAAAATAAAAACTAACTGGTTAAAAGTCAGAAAAACAAAAACCTTTAAGGCTCAGTAAAAGCTGCAGTACAAATTGCAGTGTTTGGCAAAATTCTTAGTTATGGCTGCTTCATTAAGGTTAAATTGAGCTGGAAACACAAAGTTGTCTACCAACACTTTGTTCATGGTATTGTTCAGTTTTCAGTTTGTTTACTTATTTTTATTTTGTTACTTAACTAACTTTTGCAAATTTTGTATTGTTTTGATTTTTGTTTAGGTATTTTTTATGATTAATATGAAAAGTTTTAAGAGGTTCCCACAGTAAAAATAAAATATCATATTTTATTATAAATTGTTTTACTTACATTAAACAACCTGATTGAATAAAAGCAAAAATTATAATAAAAACACATTGAAATATCCATGATAAATTTACTGACGTGTGAGTGTGTGAGAGAGCATAAAACTTAACACAAGATTTTAAGAAATTTGCAAAACCAAGTTTTCAGTAACATTTGACGTAAGTCAAGAAAAGGAATCAAAGATTTTGTTTCATATTGCATATACCTACTAAATGTAATTACAATATAGAACCTTTACATTTTCAACAAAATTTGATAGTAAAAAAAAAAAAAAAAAAAATCAGTATTTAAACAAAATAGGAATCATAGAAATTATTATCAATTTTGTTTTGCAAATAAATTATATTTTGCTCTCTTCTTGCAAAAATAAATAGCAGCATGGATAATTGCAGACAAACATAAACCCATTTAGCTTATAATTTGTTATTAGGATTCTATGTTTATATATATCAATATAAAGCATATTATATTAACATTCACTTGATTTGTGTAGTTATTTAAGCAATTTTTTTTTTCTTCTACATAAAGATAGGGTGCCTCACTTGTGTTTTATTTATGTATTCAAAGGTATTATATATTAATATATAAAAATGGATGGGTTTGAAGCAAAGTGTATCATGCATTCTCTTCTTGTGTTTTTTTTTTTTTGTTTTTTTTTTGTTTATTTTTTTTAATATCATTAGTAAACAATTTATGACTGGGAAGACAGACAATTTTTAAGTTTTCTGATTTATTTATACATTCTGAGTAGATAAGAGTATTCCAAGTGCAATGTTAGTAGTTAATCAATACCTGCATAGCATAGCATCTGGTTAGTGATTATAGAAATACGAAATATCTCTTCTAATTGGCCAATACAAATAAGTCAGACCATTTTTTTTCTCTCCTTTTTTTTTTTTTTTTTTTTTTTTTTTTATAGTTTATAGACAGATATGCTAACAGTGCTTACTTGTTAAATTCTCCCAACATTACACGAGGAACACGGTTCTCAGTTGTATACATATAAATCATTTAAAAAGTTCCACACTTCTCTAAAAACTACAGGGAGGAAAATGCATGAACTGCTTTCTGTACATGTATATTTTGTGATGAATAATACATTGAAATGTGCTTAAATATTTTTTGTTTATACATCATAATATAAAATGGTGAAGCCAGTTTTATATTAAATATAGCAGTAGATACTGTTTTGTTTTGATATATTTAATATAAAAGAATTTACTTTGCCATTAAGATTAAATTACATACAGTTAGGAGTTTAAATTTATATCACACATATACTAATGAATGTGTGAGTAACAAATATAATGAATGAAGCAAAGAAAAATCCAAATGAGACAACCAATCTATAAGAACTCCAACAGGAAAGAAATACGGAGAAATAGTTTTCATTTACTCTGCACTAACAAATATACAATAGGAGCAGGACACCCCAGTAACAATGGCTACTCAAAAATTTCTTTCATACAAAGTACATTTCACATATTTAAGTCACACTGTGACTATGGGGAAGGGAAGCACCTCTAAATCACTGTTAATAAAAGAATATAAATTTAAAAAAAAAAAAAAATCTGGGCATTGAGTATATTAACATAAATCTGGAGTTGTGGGATTGAACATGGGCTGCTGATATGCAGCAAAGAAGAGGTGTTCCCAGCATGGCTGATGTATGAACTACACTTGTGTACCCAAACTGTGTGCTCGCTGTGGCAGTTGAGCGCGAGCCCACTCAACAAAATCATCTATTAGGACTGGCCACGCCCCCTCCTCATCATAGTTGCTCATATCATCATTGATCATGGTAGCAAAATCGAGCAGAAGGTACCAAGTGTCCTTAGGGATGCTTCGTTTATGGTGCTCCTGTATTAATGAATAAACATTTAGAAATTATTATAATTATATAATTGATTCACAAAAGTATGATAAATTTGAAAGAAATTAGGATAGGAGAAAACATGCAAGGGCCCTACCATAGTAAAGAGAGTCCCATAGCTTACATTGTTAGTTACATGCTAGTACAGAGATAAAAAAAAAAATAACAACTAACATATTAATTGTTAATCAGTTTTTCTCCTAATCTGTAAGGACTGACAAAAGCAACACACACTCTGTTTCTCTTGGCGTGTAGTATCGAAAGCTATCCAATGATTTATTTTGTAAAACTCTGCTAGCAATATTTTCACCTAACTACAGGTCTTTCTTCACTATGGGAAGGCCCTTGCTGATTTTCTCCAATCCTTTTCTTTCAAATTAATTATTCCTAACCATGGTGGTTTACTTTTCTTAATATCTCTCAAAAGTAATCCTAAATCAGGCAAAAGTAAAAATTTAAGGCGAAGTTCCATAAATATATACTGTAAAACCTTGATATAGCAAACTCGGATATAGCGAAATTTCATTAGAGCAAAGTAATTTGGCAGGTCCCGCCAAAATTTACATGTAAAAGCAGAGGGAAAACTCTTTATAATGAAATTTCGTTAGAGCGAAAAAAAAAAAATAATAATAATAAAAAAAAAATACAAATTTTCAGACAAAAATAGGTAATGAATCCAAACTTGCGTTGATACATCGCGATCTTTCTTACGATAAATAAAAAATTTCAAATAAATTTGAATAAGTAAAATGCCATCTCGATCGAATAATTAACTAAAATTACATGAAGTGTTGCTGCGTGCAAGGTTTGAGCACCAAATGTAGAGCATGCAAAAGTTTAATTCATTTTTGAATTCATTAGGCATGGCTCACGAGTTTTCTATAATAAACAAGTGAGTTACGCCCTCTTTCTCGGTACAGAGTTTCTCGTGAGGCCTTAGAGAACACCCCCCCCCCCCCAGTTTTTTTTTTTTTTTTTTTTTTTTAAACACACAAAATTATGGTTTCTTTTATTGTGCAAAGTATTTGTTTTTTCATTGAATTTTTTTCCCTCCCACTTGAAT
>OX439131.1:8782810-8800310 GCA_949318235.1 Ecdyonurus torrentis | reverse complement strand
TGATACATATTATGTATGTACTGCATACTATGTACATATATATGATAAAATTTATTATGCTCACAAGCACATATAGCCAAGAAAGTGCCATTTTAAAAGAAGTACAATATAAAGAAAAGTGTCTACATATCTGTAAGTAATATGTATACGTATAGTACATACCATACATACATAGACCTCTTACCCTTGTATCTTGCAAATGTTTGCTCAAGTTTTCTTTTGTCGATTGCAACTTTAGGTTCTCGACAATAGATATCTGGATTTTGGAAATAATTATCCGAAGCTTGCTCAAGCCTCCAATCATTATGTGTCAAACAAAATATAGCTGTATTTTCTCCAGTTTGCGTGAAAGCAATAAATTTCTTAACTTTTTCACGTTGTGAAGATTTAAGTTTATGCTGAAAAAGGAGAAAACAGATGATCAAGTGCAATGCCACCTTTCTACGAAAATGTAAATATTGATTATATTAATAAGTTTCTTACCATTTTTACAAGCTCTACAACCACCCCGAAATAAATTTATAGTAATACAGGCATTGAATATGGCAAATTTTATGTCTAATGTAAATATTTTTCTCTAAAATCGTACATAAAAATTAGGACCACAGAAATGTCTCCGCGGAGGTTACTTTTTACAAGGACTCCCTACAAAAAAAAATTACAAGGACTTTATTGATGACGTCACCGTTTGCTATCCGTGACGTCACTAATACAAACAATTAACCATTTAAAATGTCCTTACAATAAAAATTTACAAGGACATTTTTTTTTTACCCGCAAATGCACGATGAATCAGATTAAATATATGGGCACACCCTAAAATAATTTTTTATTTGAAATAATTATTTTGAAACGGAAGAAAAAAATAAAAATATAGAGTGAAATATTGAATTTTCATTATATGTTTATGAAACAATAAAAAAATATATATTTTTTTTAATTCTTTATGGGGGAAAAATGTTATAATTATATTTATATTTTATATATAATATAATATTTTTTGTATTTTCTTCAATTGAATTTTAAAAATTTGCAAATAGCTTAAAAATCGCATGATTTTATAATATATATTATTTTTATTTAATATATTTACGTTATAAAATTATATCTTTTATAAAAAAAAAAATAATAATAGTATAAAAAATTTGCAAGGACATTTTTTTGTCTTGAATAAATTATAGGTATAAAATATATACACTCTACTGTTATATATAGCAAAAGCATAAACAACTTTCTGTTTTTTTTTTACTTTTTCTATATATTAAAATGATTATATTATATTATTTGATTTAATTTAAAACGAGAAAAAAAATGTAGAGTATTATATATTGCGCAAAGGACATTTTTTGAAGAAGATTATATTTTCTATTTTTTTTTCTCCATGGAGAAATGCACGCATGAATAATATAATAGCAAAATTGCATATTGTAAAAAAAAAGGCCGCAAGGAAAATGCAGCAAATTTTAAGTCTTAAATTATTTTTATAGTGCAAATAAAAGTATTTTATATGTTTAACGCCGGATTATTTTGCAACGATATACATCATTGTTTTAAAGTATCTTTTCTTCATGTAGAATTATATATATATATATATATTATATATATATATATATATATATATATATATATATATATAATATATATATAATATTATATTTATATATATATATATATCATCCTATATATATATCAGTCATGGAGTCGATACCAAAATTTTCGATACCGATACGATACCGATATTTTTAAATTTTGCCGATACCGATACCGATACGATACTCGCAAAAAAAAATTGCTCCGATACGATACCGATACGATACCGATATTTTCCGATACTTTTTCGATATTTTTGCTATATCTCGTACATAAATATTACACCAAAAATTTCATTTTTTTTTTTTTTTGCTCTCTCATCTTTGAGATATAAATTTATATAATAAAATCCATGCATATTTTTATCACATTTATTTATTATTTTATTTACTTTTTAATATTCACTTATTTATTTATTTATTTATTTTATTCTATTGTTCGTTTGTTAAACTAAAATGACAAAAATAAATTATATAGTAGATTTAAAAAAATAATAATAAAATTAAAAATTTAATTCGTTTAATGACATTGAATGATAGAATATCCTTTATTACTGTTTCCAGGCACTTTTGTTATATATTTATGAATTAGCAATTTCCTTATTTAGTATAGAATTAATTTTCAAATATTTAATAAATTTAATTTTTTTTCATGGGATTTTTTTTTTGGTAAAATAAAGTATCTTTAGCTTTGGTTTTTTTTTTTTATTGTACCAACACCGATTAAGCATATAAAATGAATAGAAAATTCAAAATTATAATATTCCTGTAATGGAACTTTTAATAATAATTTATCAATTGATCGTGCTTTAGTTTAGCATACATAATAATTAAAAATACAAGTTTTATAATTTTAAACTCTTTTTATCATTGATTTTTTTTTGTCTTATATAATCTTAAGTAAAGCTTACTTGTTATGTATAGTTATCAAACATTTAGAAACATTTACCTTGAACTTACTTTATAATTATGTACAACAACTATCAACAAATTCAAAAGAAAAGGAAAAAGGCAAAATATATTTAATTATTGTCTAAGAAGTTTTCAATGATTATGGAGGTGGCTTGATTTTTTTTTCATCATATATAATCTCTCTAATCTTAATTGTTTATTAAAGCAGTGCATGAAAATTATCATAAAGCATATTTATATTATATAAATTATGAATTAAAAACTAAAAAGAACTTGAAATTTTATTGTCATATATTGTAATGTGTATATTTTGTTTATTATTTAATCAAAAATTGTTTAGTAACAAATGCACTAGATTTAACCTTTAACCTTTAGAAAAATATCTAGTGCTTTTGGCATCACAATTAAAAAATGAATGAATAAATAAATAATGAAAAAAAAAATAATAATAAAATAAATAGATAATTTAATTATTATAGATCAATAAAAGAATGAATCACACTCCTGTTTTTTTTTTTTTTTTTTTCTTCTTCTTACTGTTAATATAATTTAAATATTTTAAACGTCTTACATAGTCATTTTTATGCAAATATAATTACAAAAAGCTGACGATTTTTAGTTTTTGAATGCGCATACAACAAAATAAAATTCAAAATAATTATATATAATACTAAAAAAGTACTTACCTCTAGATGTTTTTTAAAAAGGTTATTATATAACAACGTGAGCTAAATTAATGTTAATCCTCTGAAAGTATCCACGAATCTGAGGAAAACCGCTGAGTTTCCTATGTCAACAGTTCGTGTCCCCATGGTGGGGCTCAAATCATCCCCGCTAAACCAAAGGGGTTAAAGTCCAAATTTCCCCTCTGGTCGCCAAAATCCTTTGATTTTGTAAGCCTTTTAAAAATTTTAACCTTGTAAAAATTTCGTAGAAAGATATTAATGGAAGTATGCTCCATCTTTTGTTATTTGTAATGCATTGAATTAATTTACAGTTCAAAGTTTTAAAATGTCAATCATTGGGTTATATTATTTTATTGTGCTTTTCTACCGGCGCTTTAGTCATTAGGAGAGATCATAGATAGTGTACAAGCACACGACGGATTTCTCAGAAACTTGACGACAATCGCTCAGAAAAAAAAATTAACACCGTTGTTTTATTTTTATTGTATGTAAAATACAACAGTTTTTAGCTTTACCTGGTGGCTCCATGCTTTATTCTTTTAATACTTATACTGAAAAGGTATAAAATAAAAATACTTTTTTTGCACGTCGCCCTGCCCTAGCTGTTGTTATAGCAAAATGAAAAATATAGGAGTGACTTTTTATTGTCCAGATAATCACTACTTGTGGAATGTTCTCGTTGCTTCTAAATTCTAAAGTTTTTATTTTTATTATTTTTTTTTGTATTTTTTTTTTTTGTATTTTTTTTTTTTTTTTTGTATTTTGACTTATTTTATGAGAGCGAGCAAAATTCTCAAAGTATCGGAAAAAAGTATCGAAATTCGACGATATTTTGCTGATATCGGTGATCGATACCGATATTCGATACTAAGTTAAAAAAAGGCCCCGATACTATACCGATACGATAAAAGTATCGGTATAGTATCGGATATCGTATCGTAGTCGATACCGATACTCCATGACTGATATATATATATAAATAATACGTTTTATTAATATATATAATATATATATATATATAATATATGTTAAGAAATATATAATTTAAACTATAAATATATTTATAGTTTATATATTTCTTTTCTTTAGGTATAGGTATATATATATAGCTATATATAAAGCTATATATAGTTGTTAAAAAACAATATGTAAAAAAATATAAATAATAATAATAACTTGAGCAAAAAGTTTTTTTTTTTTTTTTTTTCCCCTTCAACATAATATAATTTGCATTTTGCAAGGACATTTTTTAACAGCAGCGCAGAAGTATTTTTCTTTTAACTCTGTTAAGGCTAAAAATTAAGTACTATAAATTATGTGGTTTAATTTGACTAAAATTTTGTTATGCTAGTAACAGCTAGAAAAACTCGAGTATCTTTTACTTTTTTTCTTTTTTTTGAAGTAAAAAAATTGCAAGTACATTTTTTTTAAATAGCGAATTGTACTTTCTTCTTAACTAGATTTTGTTTTAATAAAATGTTATTTAAAAGCATATAATAATGATACCTTTGTCTTTTAAAAATATATTTTTTACTTTTTATATTAATTTTTTTTTTTCAGTCCTTATAAAAAAAATTTACAAGGACATTTTTTTAACACCGTATAACAATTTTTCTTTTAACTACTGTTAAGGCTTAAAATTAAGTACTGTGGTTTATTGACTAAAATTCTGTTATTCTAGTAACAGATAGACTCAAGTATGCTTTTCCTTTTTTTTTTTTTTTTTTTTTTTTTTTTTTTTTTTTTGAAGTCCTTGCACAAAAATCTGCAAGGACATTTTTTTTTAAATAGCAAATTGTACTTTCTTCTTAAAAAGATTTTGTTTTAATAAAATATTATTTAAAAGCATATAATACAGTCATGATACCTTTGTCTTTTAAAAATATATTTTTTACTTTTTATATTAAATATAAATTTTTTCTTTTCAGTCCTTGTAAAAAAAATTTACAAGGACATTTTTTTAACACCGCATAACAATTTTTCTTTTAACTGTTAAGGCTTAAAATTAAGTACTGTGGTTTATATTTGGTTTATATTGACTAAAATTCTGTTATTCTAGTAACAGATAGACTCAAGTATGCTTTTCCTTTTTTTTTTTTTTTTTTTTTTTTTTTTTTTTTTTTTTTTTTTTTGGAAGTCCTTGCAAAAAAAATTGCAAAGACATTTTTTTTTTAAATAGCAAATTGTACTTTTTTCTTAACAAGATTTTGTTTTAATAAAATATTATTTAAAAGCATATAATATAATACATGATACCTTTGTCTTTTAAAAATATATTTTTTATTTATTTTTATATTAAATATAATATTTTTTTTCAGTCCTTGTAAAAAAAAATTACAAGGACATTTTTTTAACAACGCATAACAAATTTTCTTTTAACTGTTAAGGCTTAAAATTAAGTACTGTGGTTTACTGACTAAAATTCTGTTATTCTAGTAACAGAAAAACTCAAGTATGCTTTTACTTTTTTTTTTGTTTGTTTGTTTGTTTGAAGTCCTTGTAAAAAAATTGCAAGGACATTTTTTTTTAAATAGCAAATTGTACTTCTTATAAATAGATTTTGTTTAAATAAAATATTATTTAAAAGCATATAATACATGATATCTTTGTCTTTTAAAAATATATTTTTTACTTTTTATATTAAATTATTTTTTTCAGTCCTTTGTAAGAAAACTTTACAAGGATAATTTTTTAAACAGCGCATAACCATTTTTCTTTTAACTGTTAAGGCTTAAAATTAAGTACTTTGGTTTATTGGCTATAAAATTCTGTTATTCTAATAACAGATAAACTCAAGTATATACTTTTACATTTTTTTTAAGTCCATGTAAAAAAATTGCAAGGATATTTTTTTAAAATAGAAAATTGCAATTCCTTCTTAATTAGATTTTTTTTCTAATAAAATATTATTTAATAGCATATAATACACAATATCTTTATCTTTTTAACAAAAATTACTTTTTATATTAAATATTAGATTTTTTTTTTTTTTTATTAGTCCTTGTGAAAAAATTTACAAGGACATTTGTTTTATTACAGCAACCATGCATATACGCGTAATAATAATTGTGTTATTTGAGGAAGTAAAATAATAATAATAATAATATTAATATCATTTTTTTAAAATACATGTATAAACTTTAACTTTTTAAATACAATATTATATAATTAATTATATATAACAACAAATTTAAATTGTACACAGGCAAAGAATTTTTGTTTCTTTAAAAATTTGCAAGGATTATTATTATTTTTTTTTTTTTTTGAGAGCTAGCATAGCAATTTTTCAATTATAATTTTTAACGCTAAAAATAAAGTAAGGTGGTTATGTTCATTGATTAAAATTAAGTTGTGTTGTATAAAATAATAATAATTATAATAAAAATTAATATGTTTGCACAAAAATAGTGATTATTGTGATCCCGATAAACCAAAAAATAAAGGATATGAATGTCAAAAATAATAATAAAGGAATCAATTATGCAAAATATTAAGTCAATAATTTTTTACATTTAAATTCCATAAGCAGGACACAATAATAATGTACTATAAATTATTTAAATTTAAGTTTTATTCTCTATATCTTACAAAAATATGTTTTTATTAATAATTTAAATTTTCAAAATAAGGGAAACAAAATTATTCTCAAGTCTCCGGGGGTTGTCAGAGCCCAGCCCACTTCCTCATCAATTTTCGGAAAATGTCAATTAAACCATCCAGGGGACCGGGAACCCAAGTTTTCGTTTATCTACGTTGGAATTTTTTTTAAAACCCCTACAACGGACATGAAGCAACCCGCACGACAAAGACGTTCAACGGGTTGCATAGTTTCTAACTCTGCAGGCAACTTAATTTTTTAATTGAATTGTTTATAATATATTTTGGGATTGAGACGGCCGAGTGCCTTACCATGTTTGACAGTAAAAACTCTTTAATTGAATTGTTTGTTTATTTAATTATATTTAAACAACTGTGATTTCCCAAATTTCTCTGCAATGATAATCACATTTTAAAGTTGAACTTGATAAAACTTCACATAATCAGCCCTTGTCACTGGCAAGGTCAGCATTATATAAATTATAGGTCGATCACTGTAAGGGTCCTCATTAGCTTTACGTTAATTTTGGCCTGCTAGTCGAGCTATATAGGGCTTTACCATATATTAAATTCAGGGTTTTAATTTATGAAAATCTTGCTTTGGAATTGTTTAAACATGTTAAATAATAAATTATCAGATGATAAAGTTAAAAAAAAAAATAATAAATACTCAAAAAGTATTTAGGACGTAAACGAGACACAGTGAAAGGAGCGGGTGGAAAAATGTGTGCTCAAAAGCTGACTTCAAAACGAAGATTTTTGGGTCCCGCTACAAATTTCAGTTTCTCATTGATGTCGAACATTCAAATCTGGTAACGTGGTAATAAAAAGTCATTTTGATCCACATTTTAAAATTAAGCTTTGAGAAACTAAAATTTCTGGTGGAACCCAGACCCTTGGAATCAACTTTGAGCACAGTTTTCACTAGTTCCTTTTACTGGGGCTCGGATCGTTTCAACGTTCTATATAAATACACTTCTTCAGTTATTGTGCTTATGTTATTATTCTGATTACGGATAACCCGCCTTGCCAGTGTCGTGTTCCTGATTAGGCTTAAGTGCAGTTTCGTCTATTGGGTTCGAATACTTTTGCTCGAAATTATGTTATTTATAAATACTTTTTTTTTTTTTTTTCTTTTCTTTTGTTATTTTCTGAATTTTAGAAATTTAGATATAATTCTAATTTTGAAATTTAATTCACAAACAAAGTGTCACAAACAACTAATCATATAATAACACATGTAGGCCAAACGTATACAATGGAAAACGCAATTTTAAAATGTATTTAATGGCAGAGAACTTCGGAAAAAAAATTTCTTCTTTTTTTCACTATAAATAATTAGATAGATTATATAATAAATGAAATAATAATGATATAGTTTTAATTTATATAATATTTACATATTCAATTTCAATCAAAGGGTTTGTATTATGAATATATATGTGCTGTGCAGTGTGACACAGAGACGACAAAATATCTTTTAACAAATAATTTCAAATTAAAAAAACTAAGGCGCCTGCAGAGTTAGAAGCTATGCATCCCGTTGCACTTTTCTATCATGCGGGTTGCTTCATGTCACTTTTAGGGGTTTTAAAAAAATTCTACCGTAGATAAACGAAACCTCTTGGGTTCCCGCGGTCCCCTGGAATGGTTTGACATTTTCCAAAAATTGATGATTATTTTTATAAGTGTGCTGGGCTCTGACAACCCCCGGACCGGAGACCTGATAATTATTTTGATTCCCGCTTATTTTAAAAATTTAAATTATTAAATAAAAACACATTTTCGTAGGCAGATAGAGAAATTTTTAAATAATTAATAATATAGTGTGTCCTGCTTATGTAATTTAAATGTAAAAAATTATTGATTTAATATTTTGCATAATTGATTAATAATTATTATTATTATTTTGTCGTTCATCCTTGAATTTGTTTTATATCAGTTATCTTTATTTGTGCAAAACCTATAAGATTTTTATTATCTTATTGTTTTACCAACACAGCTTAATTTTAGTCAATATACATACCACCTTACTTTATTTTTAGCCTTAAAAATTATAATGAAAAAAAAATATATTCTCTCAAAAAAAAAAAAAAAAGAAAAAAAAAAAGAAGAAGAAGAAGAAGGAGAAGACCTTAGCAAGAAAAAAATCTTTGTCTATATAATGCATACAATTTAAATTTGCTGTTTAATTATATCATATTGTTCTTAAAAGTTTTAGTTTAAACATTTATTTATTAATAATATAAACATTGTCTTATTTTTTTACTTCCACAAAACACACAATTATTATTATTACTCGTGTATGTATGATTTCTATACTTAAAAAAAATGTCCTTGTAAAGTTTTTACAGTAATAAAGGACTAAAAAAAAAAAAAAAAAAAAAAAAATATTCTCATATAAAAAGTATTATTTTTTTAAAGACAAAGATATCATGTATATTATATGCTATATAATATTTTATTTAAAAATATCTATAAAAAGAAATTGCAATTTACAATTTACTATATATTTAAAAAAAATGCCCACTTTGCAATTTTGTTTACAAGGACTTAAAAAAATCTTCTTTATGTATACAATTTATATTTGTTGTTTAATATATATTATATTTGTTTTTAAAAGTTACATATACATTTATTTGTTAATAATATTAATATTAACTTAATTTTTACTTCCATACAAATAACGCACAATTATTATTATTACGCGTATACATATATTATAATATATATTATGCATGATTGATATACACTAAAAAAATGTCCTGGTAATTTTTTTTTTACAAGGACTAAAATAAAATATACGAGTATATATACTATAATAAAAGAAAAGAAAAAAAAAAGTTATTAAACTCAAAGACATTAATATGTAATATGTATTTATGCTCTATTTAATAATATTTTATTAAAAAAATATATAGTAAAAGAAGAAAATCAATTACAAAATTTGTCTATTTTAAAAAAAAATGTCCTTGCAATTTTTTTATAGTGATTTTTAAAAAAATTTAAAAAGAAAATATTCTTTTAAGCATGCATCGAGTTCATCATTATTATCTTTGTTATCAGAATAACAGAATTTTATTTAATAAACTACAGTATATATACTTTTTTTTTTTTTTTTTTTTTTTTTTTTGCTTGCCATATTGTGTTATCGTGCTATACACCAATCCCAGTCCCAGTCAAGACATTGTCTTATCGACAGGTAAGGACACTTTCCAATTAATGGAAAAGCACACACGGGCCGGCCACGGCCTAAGTACACAGCCCGGCAATCGCCATAACAGCCTAGAGAAACCGTGGAAACATCTAGGCAGGCTGGTCGGTGCAATCACATCAATCATGCACCTCCCGAATACTGTGCGTCGTCATGGAATGCATGTAAACATGCATCGTGCAACGTGTTGTGCTCTCACACTTCACGTACGCACCCAGCAGTGGCTCGAACCTATACTCGGTTAGGAGCTGGTTAGGAGTACAGAGTTGCGAGTCAGCTGCCTTCACCACTCGGCCATACAAGCTCGGTATTGATTTAATTTTTAGCCTTTCATGATTTTCATTCAAAATTCCTTAATTCATTTCTTTCATCCTCTATCCTATATACACATAAAAATATGCATCACTCCAGGCCTCGCCTTATAAAAACAACACAAAAGCAATTAGAAATTTTATAGTCATGCAAATATATAAACAAAAACAATTACACAATTTAAAAATAAACAGATGCAATTTACTTTAAATGACTACTTATCTGAGTCGCTAATAAACTCATCGAATAAATAATACTAAAAAATGTTTTTAAGCTTTTTTAAACATAATTTATCTGGAAAAATTGGTTTGATCTTACTGTGTGCGTGTGTTAAAAAAAAAATCCTTGCAAATTTATCTATATAAGCAAGAAAAAGAAAATAACACTTATACAAAAGTATAATAATAATCTTTATTTGCGCAAGTTAAAAATTTTGTGCAAAAAATATATACATAACAGTAGATATTGCTTTACGAAAAATGTCCGTGCAACTTTTATTTCTTTTACGTTACAATATAAGTATCATTCACATGACGCATAAATTTGACGCGCGTTGACTGATATATATTTGACGTATTATTTGCTGTATCTTCTGCTTAGGAAGGGAGTCAATTTGATCGAATTCTGGTACTTCCAGAAAGGAAAAAAAAAAAAAAATGCGCATAAGTATATATATGTTCTAATGTATATAAAAATATGCGTCCTGCACATTTATAGGCCTCTACTCTCTCTCTCTCTCTCTGTCTCTGTTTCATTTTTTATGATTTTTTTTTCTGTATGCTTTATGTTTTTTCCTGATCGTTATACTATATATACGTTTAATATAAAAATAAATAATAATATAAGTAATATAACAATTTAATACTAAATATAAAATATAAATAATTTATACATTTGTTCCCAATTTTTTTAATATTTATAAATGAAGCACATAAAAGAAAGAAGCATGAAAATAATAATCATACAATTATTATTAATGCGCAACAAAATTATATGTATTTTTTATATCTCATAGCGTGTTCATCTCATCATAAATGAAAATAATATTTTCGCCTTCATATATACAGCGTATGCTGTAAAATTATTAATTAATTATTATATAAATATATAATCAAATATAATTTATATCAAAATTAATCAAATTATATAAAAAATCTGCTTAAAAGTTTTTAGTTTAATAATATATGCCTTACACATACACGTACGGTATTCGTCTGCGCGTTCGCGGGTTTAAAAAATTGTCCTTGTAATTTTTTATTGTAAGGACTTTTTGTGTGACGTCATTGATTTGAAAACAAATGAGCATCAACCAACATGGATGATCAACAACGGTGACGTCATAAATAAAAAAAAGTCCTTGTAATTTTTTTTTGTAGGGAGTCCTTGTAAAAAGTAACCTCCTGTCTCCGCATGCTGAACGAGATTTGTTGCTCACATGTTTTGACATTACCTTAAAAGCGCGGCAATTTAACCAGAAGTTTAAAAGTTTTCAACAAGAAAAGAAAAAGATCACACAATTTAGAAAGGCTCTGAACTAAAAGATAATTAGATGGCTTTGAAATGTATTTAATCTGGTTTAATAACATCTACTTACATTAGGATTTAGGATGAACCACCGAACAGCGTAAACAATCGCATGTAGAAAAAAAAAAATCAAAATAAAAGATGTCCTTATTTTCTCTCTTTCTTTTTTTTTTTTTTTTTTTTTTTTTCTCCTTGCTTTTCTAATTTTTAGTTTAAAGCTGTATATTTAAAGAATTTTTAAGGTCAATAAATCATTTTTTATTAATGTTGTATCAGTATAATTTAAGCGCTAAAAATTATCATAAAGTATATTATATAGGAATATTTTTGGTATTATTTTATCTAGGCTGGATTAAAAAAGATAAGTAGATGCGCGGCTCAATGTTCATAATGTACTTTAATCTGGCTATCATCTACTTACATTAGGATGAACCGATGAACTATATGCCTATAGTTCTTTAGGATGAACCACCAAACAGCGCAAACAATCGTATAGAAAAAAATTAAATTAAAAAAAAAAAATCTACCTTTCTTTCTTTTTCTTCTTCTTCTTTTTTTTTTTTTTTTTTTTTTAATTATATGCCTATATAATTGTATATTTGAATGATTTTTAATTTTAAAATCACTATTTTATTATTTATTAATTTTTGTGTCAGTAATAACTTAATAAGCCACTAAAAATTACCCTAAAGTAATAAAACTATAAATAGGAATATGCATAGCCTATATTTTTGGTATATCAAAAATGATTGGTACTTTATTATTTATAATATATAATAACTATTTATTACATAAAATTGTGGATGAAAGAAATTTATATTATTATTATTGCTGTACAATGTAATAAATTTGGTAACAAATAAAGAGGAGAGGCACATACATGGAAGAGTTACACAGGTGCAATAAAGATAGGCTGACCATCCGTCCCGGATTAGCCGGGACAGTCCCGGTTTCAACACTAAAGTCCCGGCAAGATTTTGCAAAAATCGTCAATGTCCCGGTTTTATATTTTGCAGGAATTTTAATAAAAAGTATACAATTAAAAGCTCGCGGAGAAAAAAACAATTAAAAAAAAAAAACGTCAAAAGATTGTCGATGCATTTTCGTAATATTTTTCGTAGCATATTAAAACTATACACCATAGTTACGCCAAATTTTTATTTTTTAATTTTTTTTTTGAGAGTGGGTGTTTCGGCTCAAATAGGACGTACACATTACATAACATACCATACGTTACGTCGGTTACGTATGTTATTTGTGATATAATTTATTATTAATTATTAAAAAATTGTTTCATAATTTGTTTTTTTTTTATTAATTTTTTTTTATTAAATTTTTTTTTCTTTTTTTTTCAGGGAAAAGGTTAAAAATAGACGACAGAAAGCATTGAAAAAAATTCATGTACTTTTAAATAAACTGTTGCAAAAAGACACAAAACTGATGAAATTTCGGAGGCCACGCCCCCTTTTCTGAAAATTTTTCACCACCGGCGGGGACCACCGGCCGCGCTTCGCGCGGGCCTCTTGGTCTCTTCTGTGCATTGCTCTACAGTGTCCCGGGTTGCACACTTTTAATTATGGTCAGCCTAAATAAAGAGCAATGATTTGAACATGCTCTTGATAAGAAAGCATCAGTAAATAAAGAGGAATGTAATGCATCATACTTATATAACAAGCTATATAGGCAATCTAAATATGAATCATTATGGCTATTACAAGACTTATATTTTAAGATGCCTTAATAACAAAAATCATTTAGACTATTACATTCTAAACAAGCTTTACAATCAATTTTATAGTTGAAAATGTATCTGAAGAAAAAAAAAAGGAAAAAAAAAAAAAAAAAAAAAAAAAAAAGCAAGTATAAATAACTATTTTTTTAACCAACCTAAAAGAGAGACAATTGGGTCACTACAGTGAGTTATTATTATTCTGTATTTTAATTCCAATTTAGTTTCTCACTTATTTGAAAAAAAAAAAAAAAGTTCATCAAGGAGGAACTTTTTGTTGTTGTTATAAAAGATTATAAGCAGGAATGGATTTTCTTTTTTAATTTCTTGACAAATTTTATGGATATTGCTCCCAAAAATGAACATAAATTTTAAAACTAATATATTTGACAAACTATGATGGTAATATAAAGTGAACATAATTTGTTTCCACTTAAACTATGGCAACGTTGATTAGGACGTCTCACTTTAAGCACATGCCACTTGGAATGTCTGAGGGCTACATATTATATAAAACTATAGTCTCTCATATACAGTGGATATTATGCTTATCACTGATTGCAGTTAGAGTAGGGCACAGGTACGTTGTTTGTTTGGCTTAGTTTTAGTTGCAGCTCTGACAGCAGCCACAAAAACATCAGAAAGGTTCTCTCCACTCTTGGCAGAGCACTCAACCAGGGCAACAGCCTTGATCTTAGACTTGAGTTTGCGAGTCTCTGCCAGGGACACTACTGCAGCCTCACCTCCCTGCGTGCTGTCTGAACGAAGATCAAGCTTTGTGCCTACAAGAATCATAACAAATGTCCTTTAAAATGTATACATTGGCAGTTTTGCTCAATAATATACACAGTCAAGGGGCGCAACATACAACATGGGGTACAACTTTGAACATACCTGAGTGACTTGCTTCCAACATACCTGGGTATAGAGGTAAAGGAACAAAATCTAACAGCACTTGTGATTCATTGTTCAGTGTTACACCCTGTGTTAAATGTTACACCCCATGACTGAACTAAATTGAAGCAAAATAAAATAACATTATACCTACTCCCCCCCCCCCCCCCCCCACACACCTTCAATTTGACATTTTGATATTTATTTTTTTAATAATTATAATTTTAAACTTGGGAAAATAAAAACTATCTTGCAACAAAATTAGCATCACACTTTTAAAACAATATATTTTGAAATGAAAGTTTCATCAATGGTTTAAACAGTAAATAGTACTTTTGTGACTCACCTACAAGCACAATAGGTACGTGTGGACAATGGTGGCGAACTTCTGGGTACCATTTGCTTGCCACATTATCAAAAGAACTTCGGCTGCTTATTGAGAAACACAACAAGAAGCAGTCAGTCTGAAATAAAAGTAAATATTTTGTAAGTGTTACTTGTATAATTTTTGTGGCAAAGGCAAAACTTACATTAGGGTAGGAAAGAGGCCTTAATCTCTCATAGTCTTCTTGTCCTGCTGTGTCCCACAGAGTCATATTGAAGTCTTGACCATCCACAGTAATAATATCGGCATAGTTGTCAAACCTGAGGAAAGGTTACATTTAATTAGTATTAGCAATTTGTCTTAACTGCATGGCCATGCCACACTTGAAAAGCTTATAATAATAATAAATTAATAACTAATAAGAAATAAAAACAAATTTTAATTATAGTGTAATAAAAGTATTGCCATAAAATAAATAGCTTCACAAATGAGTATAAAATATAAACAACATTATGTCTTATTTCTTTTTATTATTATTTCATACTCGTCTAACGTCAAGTGTCAAGTTAAAATTAAAAGTAATAGTTATAACTTTATATGTGTATGTTTAGATTTAATATAATTTTTTGTAGCTTCTCTTACACTGTGGGTACGTAGTCTGAAGGGAACTCCTTGCTGGTGTAGGTGATGAGCATGCAGGTCTTGCCCACCATACCATCGCCCACTGCGGTGATTTTCAGTGGCCTGGGCACTCGGCCCCCACCCGCCGCGTTTCCGTTCATCACTGCAATACTACCCTGCAGAACAAATAAAATAATAATTGAGTAATTGAGAGTGGAAAAGAAGCGCAAAATTACCAAATTTACTGATTGGATTTTATATTGCAAATCAAAACAAAATACAATGCTAAAACTTTATTCATGTTTTGAAATTTACTGTGCCACCAAAAATATAGTTTGTAGGGAGCACATCGAGAGGACCCCATTGAATTTAAAGAAACGAAGCGCGTTCTTACAAAATTAGGTTTCCTGAGTAAGGGTCAAAGGGTTGCCTACCCTTGCAGGCGGCTCCGATCCACCAAAAGCGCGGAAATTAGGAGAATCAATAAGATCACGTGTTATATAGCACTGCGTAGTGCTATGTAACGCGCGATCTGATTAGTTCCTATAAATTCTGTTCTTTTGATTAATCGTAGTAATCACGCAACACCGCCTGCAAACATAGGCAACTTTTTCAGACCCTTTGTTACTGTTTGTTACGCAGGAAGCTTAATTTTGAGGGAACGCGCTTGTTGACGAGTAAAGAAAGGCAACAAAAAGAGAGCCGCCGACAAAAAGTTGCCTTTCTTTACTTGTCAATATAGATAATTTTACATTTGTATTGCAGTGTATATATAATACACACTACACACACACACACACACACACACACACACACACACACACACACACACACACACACACACACACACACACACACACACACAATAAAATTAAGAACAGTTGTACCTTTTATGATGGATTATTATAATTTATCTATTTTTAAATCAGCGCCCAAAAATGTTGAAGAAAACATAATGCAAAGCACTTATTTGGGTGTTAAAGACTGTGAACTGATGATGATAAGATAATTCACACATGATTGATAACATAATACGTATAGATACGTCATGAGATAGTATACATTTTTATCTTTAACTATGCAACTATAGAATTCGACAGAATTTGTGAGTTACAGTATTTGATTTTTTATTTATCATATTATTAATTAGTTTTATTATTATTATTAAACATAAATCAATTTTTGCTAAGAAAAATTTCTTACGGCCGTAAGTTGCAGTTCACGGTTAGCTCCCGGTTAAATGGTATGCAACTTACGGCCGTTAGTAGTGTATTATATTATAAGTTAAATCTTCTTCTAATTTATATGTGTGTGCATATATACAGGAATGCTGTTCGTAAACCCTGTTCTCTGCTCCTAAAATGACGATCGCCTATGGTTATTCAAATGGAATACGCATTTTTTGGTGCAAGAGAACAGGGTTTACGAACAGCATTAATAATTTGATGTGTTTTTTTAAAAGCGCGCATTTTAAAACGCAAAATAAAATATGAAGAAATAAAATAAAATAAACTTTTTATTTATCATTTTGCAGCCAAGGGTTAGACATTTTTAAAATTGTTCTTAGAAATAAAATTGAGTGACTGGTTTTCTTGCACCGAGCGTCAACGTAAAAATGTGCTATTGTTTTTTTCCAACCGTCTTTTTTTTTTAGCAAAAATGATCAGAAATTTGCTTCTTTAACTACCCTTAATTGACAATTAATGGAGTCTGTTGGCATAAATAAGATACCTATAGCACTCTAAACATGTTCTGTCATAAAAATGGAAGGATGAGGCCAAACCTTTGCGTTACACATTGATAAATTTGCCAACATTTTCTCTAATTTGAGAATTTTTTTTAATGATTTAACGAAATTTTTAGTTTCTCTGTAATGGCTTTGCACTCAAAGTTTTCTTTCAAATCTAACTTGTAAGTAATGTTTGGTTTAATTATTAAAAAAAAAAAACCTGAAGGCTTGAATAAATTCAAGATGCAAAGGATTAATGAATTCAGCATATATATATATATATATATATATATATATATATATATATATATATATAAACTAAGTCACATATGCTAGAGATTTTTTATTTAATCTTATATAAACGGATC